>JARHVA010000362.1:882500-885000 GCA_037957365.1 Torreya grandis | reverse complement strand
GATATATATAAACTAGAGGGTGAGGGCCAATGATGTGTGTGTGTGTGTGGGGATGAGGGTAATATATATCACCCTCACCCAAGGTTATTATTATTATTATTATTATTATTATTATTATTATTCACCCTCATCCACTGATGAGGGTGATATATATCATTGGATAATGAGAATAAATATACATTGGGTGAGAGTGATATATATATATATATATATATATATATATACATTGAGTGAGAGTGATATATATCACCTCACTGAGTGGATACACACACACTCAATGAGGTGATATATATCACCCTCACTCAATGTATATATATCTCACACACACACACACAGAGTAAGGTGATATATATCACCCTCACTATATATATATATATATATATATATATATATATATATACATACATATATATATGTCACCCTCACCCAATAATATATATATCATTGGGTGAGAATGACATATATTATATATAATATATATCTTATTAGGTGAGGGTTATATATATATATATATATATATATATATATATATATATATGTATATATATTTCACTCAGTGAGGTGATATATATCACCCTCACTCAATATATTATCATCGTCATCACCACCATCATCATTATTAATCACCCTCATCCACTGATATATATCACTAAGTGAGGGTTATATATATATATATATATATATATATATATATATATATATATATATATATATATATATCGCCCTCACCTAGTGATATATATCAGTGGATGAGGGTTAATAATAATAATAATAACCACCACCTTGGGTGAGGGTGATTATACATATATATATATATATATATATATATATATATATATATATATATATATATATATATATATATATCACCCTCACCCAAGGTGGTGGTTATTATTATTATTATTATTATTATTATTATTATTATTATTATTATTATTATTATTATTAATCGCCCTCATCCACTGATATATATCTCTGGGTGAGGGTGATATATATCACCTCACTGAGTGAAAAAATATATATATATCACCCTCACCCAATGAGACATATATATTATATATAATATATATGTCACCCTCACCCAATGATATATATATATATATCAATCGTTGGGTGAAGGTGACATATATATTATATATCATTGGGTCAGGGTGAATATATAATCACCCTCACCCAATGAGTTATATATAACCTTCACCCATTGATATATATATATATTCCCTAAGTGAAGTGATATATATCATCCTCACCCAATGATATATATCTCACTTGGTGAGGTTCATATATATATATATATATATATATATATATATATATATATATATATATATATATATATATATATATATATATATATATATATATCATTGAATGAGGGTGATATGTATGTATGTATATGTTTTATTGATATATATGTATGATATATATCATATAAGTGAATGTGATATATATATATATATATATATATATATATATATATATATATATATATATATATATATATATATATATATATATATCATTGTATGAGCATGATTATATATATATATCTAACTCTCACCCAATCATATATCATCACCCAATGATATATATCAAACATCCTCACCTAATAATATATATGACTATGTGAAAGTGATATATATATATATATATATATATATATATATATATATATATAATGATTTTCACCCACATATATATTGGGCAAGGATTATATATAAAAAATCCTCACCCAGTATATATATGGGTGAGGGTGATATATCAATTACCCTAATATATCATTCTCATCTAGTGATATATATATATATAATCCTCATCTAGTGATATATATATATATATATATATATATGTATATATCACCCTCATTCAATAAAAATATATATCATCTTAATGGGTGATATGTGTGGGTGTGGGTGATATATGTGTGTGTAGTAAATGATATATATCACTACATATATATATACCTAATGACATATATAAGTGATATAAACATAATGATATATATCACTACATATATACTCAATGATATATATCATTGAGTATATACATCACCAATATATGTAGTGATCAGTGATATATATCAATGGGGTATATATAGTGATTAGTGATAGATATATATCACTGGCTATATATATTTAGTGATGTATACCTAATCATATACACCCATTAATATATATTATTGGATGGGTATATATATATCACCTTCACCCAGTGATATATATGGGTGTGTATATATCACCCAGAGATATATTTTTATGATCATCTAAATATATATTTATACGATCACCCTCACCCAATGATATAAATAACCCAAATATATATACACCCATATATATATATATATATCATTGGGTGAGGGTAACACACACACACATATATATCACCCAGTTATATATATATATAGATAAATAAACAATTGGATGAATATATGAATCACTGGGTGAGGATGATATATTAATCCAGATATATATATATATATATATATATATATATATATATA
>JARHVA010000362.1:130000-140000 GCA_037957365.1 Torreya grandis | reverse complement strand
TTAGAAGTGGAACGAGATGAAGGGGACCAAGGGGGAGAGTCGACTAGGGAGTAGACACGATTTCGGTGTCTACATTTGCCCCTTTTTGTCTTATTGGTTGTTCTTAACGAACTGCAAGACAAAAATAGGAGTAAGTTGCCCCAGGTATAGGATAAGGTTGTTTCTGTCCTATTGGTTGTTCAAATGAATTGCAAGACAAAAATAAGAGGAGTTGGTTGCACCAGATGTGAGATGAGGTATTCCCCCTCAAAGCAGGAGTCGAGGGAAGGGAACCTGGAATCGGGTGTTGATTTGATAGATAGTGGATGGATGTGGGGAAGGTGTGAGTGTGAACGCTACAAAAGTCATGATTACACGTATACCACTTCACGAGATGGTCAGGTCAAATTGTCACAGGTCAAGGGTCGAGGAGTGCTAAAATCAAAATAGCTAGGCCCCAGCATTAGTCGTTGCTAATTGGGTTATTCGATCCAAGCTGTAGCTCCATTGGTCGTCGTGTTCCAGGCATCACAGGCTCAGGAAGTGATCTTGGAAACATGAAAAAGTCACAAGTAGTGTGGATCAACTTGCTCATGATCTTATACTTGTGAGGGTCAAAATACGGGTTGCAGACAATTTTGCTAACCATTCGTGGGGTAGCATACATGCAAAAACAACCAAGTCAATGTTGTCTTGGAAGTGGTCGTGGTCTAGGGAGATAGGTGTGATCTCCATGGTTATTGGTCGAGCCGAGGATGAGATAGATGGTTGGTCCATTGGATGGATAGATGAAATAATGTGGCCAAGCTAACCTCAGAAGACATCGTGTCATCTGAGTGCTGCCTATATAGCCTTGATTATTAGGGCCTCAGGCCGATGTAGTTCTCCCTAAAAGGGAGGAAGAGGGTCAGTTATGGATGGTTTGGACGAGGTTAAGTCATGGTCAAAGGTAAGATAGTTTGTCCATCAGGTAGACAAACAAATGGATGTGGTCGAGCTAACCCTAGAAGATGTCATGTCGACTGAGTGTTGCCTACATAGCCCCTGTTGTTAGGGCCTCAGACCAATGTAGTTCAGGCTAGGAGGCAAAATGGTTGATGATTGTTTTGGTCTAGGTTAAGGTTTAGCACTTCCCATATGTATGAGGGTATGTGCTTGAAATGATGAGGGTATGATGATGTTACAGCCTTTTCCATATTATGTGATGGTGTATTCTGTAACATTGGTTGAGGGGTCTTTCATCCCTAGCAATTTTCCATATTAATGATAGTGTATGCTAAAAATGAATTGAGTCTATTTATGCTTTAACAAGTAATGGTTTATGCTTAACATAAATTGTGTGGTCTATAGTTTCCATGTGTATTGGTGTTAGATGATACCCGGATGATAACTATGTGAAGAATGTTTCTAACTAGTTTTTGCTTTCACATTCAAAAGGAATAAGAAACTAAAAGAAATGGTCTAGGGTTAGATGATACCCGGATGAGGTCTGCGCACCATTATCCAGATGTTGTAGGGACTCCTCTTTGGTTGTGGAGGATGACACCTGTAAAAGAAAGAGACTTAAATAGAGAAGGCGTTAGATAGGTAGATGGTGGGCTGCCAAGCAAAAGCTTGATCCCAGAAGTGCGAAGACTTCCTTGAGGGATGACAACCCACTAGTTTGATAAAAAGAATATGTGATAAAAGAAAGAAATGGTGAAAGACTAAACAAAAGAAATAAAGATAAAGCTTACCTGTATTTTACTATCAGTCTTCCATAGTCACCGACGTCGATTAGTCTGTCGACATCAGTTTGTCAAGTCTATCAACGTCAGTTAGTCTACCGATGTTGGTGGAGGCAGTGGTCGATGTCGGTCAGGACAATGGTCTTAGACAGGGTCTGGATGAGTTTATGGTCTGTTTGTGGTCAGGAAGATGGCTTGAGGTGTCTGAGACTCTATTTGGAGGCCTGTGCAGGGTTTACAGGGTAGAAAGTATGGTCTAAAAGAGGGACCAGACAAAGGATTGGCGTGAAAAGGGAGAATAAGGATGAGAGAAGGCTCTCAGAGAACAGGTTGGGCTGTGATTTGGTTGACAGTCTGGTTGATGATGTTAAGAAGAAGTAGTAACTAGAAAACTAATTACTAACATAGTCTAAATAATTGAAATGAAAACACAGAAGAAATACTTACCTGTGGCTTGCTAAAGAAAGAGTGTAGCAGAATGGTTGTCGATGTAGAAGACTTCCTGCAATGTGAGCTCCTGTAGCCTGTGATGCTTGGTGTGTGCCTGAGAGAGAGAGAAAGAGGTCTAATTCTGGGTCAAGCAGATCAGAAGATTGGAGGATTGGAAGGATTGTTCGATTGAAAAATTGAAGATCCTGCATTCGGGGTGCTGAACACAGTTTTGAAGGTAACCAACACTGGCAATACCGCCGATGTCAGTCGACTACTGACCGACATCAGCGGCCAAGGAATAGGAAAAAGGGCTAAAAATAGCCTTTTGCCCATTCTTCCTTCTGCTGAGGTCAGCGGGTCGTGGGAAAGAAACGATCGAAGGTGGTTTAATAGGCGTGGGAGATGAATGGAAGGGTTGAAATGGGGTCTAGGCATTTAGGACTTGGCATGGGGTAGTGGAGGGAATCCAAGGAGAGGCATCCAAGGGTGGTGAGGTGTCAATGGGAGAGAGAAAAAATTATTAATTTAAAATAGATAATTATTTTAAATTAATAAGACATAGGTTAGGAGTGGAACGGGATGAAGGGGACCAAGGGGGGAGGATGACCAAGGAGTAGACACGATTTCAGTGTCTACATTTGCCCCTTTTTGTCTTGTTGGTTGTTCTGGATGAATTGTGAGATAAAAATAGGAGTTGATTGCCCCAGGTATAGGATAAGATTGTTTCTATCCTGTTGGTTATTTAAATGAACTGTAAGACAAAAAAAAGAGGAATTACACCAGATGTGGGAATAAGGTCATTTCTGTCCTATTGGTTGTTCAAATGAACTGCAAGATAAAAATAAAGAGATGGTGATTGCCTCGATTATAGGATGAGGTATTCCCCCTCAAAGTGGGAGTCGAGGGAAGGGAACCTGAAATCAGGTGCTGATTTGATAGAGAGTGGATGGAAAGGGTGAAGTTTTAGTGTAAACACTACAATAGTCGTGATTGCGTGCATACCACTTCATGAGATGGTCAGGTCAAATTATCGTAGGTCAAGGGTCGAGGAGTGCCAAAATTGAAATAATTGGGCCCCAACATTTAGTCGTAGCTGATTGGGTTATTCAATCTAAGCTGTAGCTCCAATGGTCATCATGTTCTAGGTATCTCAAGCTCAGGAAGTGCTCTTGGAAACACAAAAATGTCACAAGTAGTGTGGATCAACTTGCTCACGATCCTATACTTGTGAGGGTCAAAATGGGTTATGGACAATTTTGCTAACCATTCATGAGGTAGCATACATGCAAAAACAACCAAGGCAATGTTGTATTGGAAGTGGTCGGAGGAGATAGGTGCGATCTCCAAGGTCATTGGTCGAGTTGAGGTGAGATAGATAGTTGGTTGGATGAATGGACGAATGAAGGAATGTGGCTGAGCTAACCTCAGAAGACGTCGTGTCATCTGAGTGCTGCCTACATAGCCCTTGGTTCTAAAGGCCTCAGGCCAATGTAGTTCTCCCTAAAAGGGAGGAAGGTCAAAGTTATGGATTGCTTTGGTCGAGGTCAAGTCATGGTCAAAGGAGGATATGATTTGTCCATCAAAGAGATGAACAAATGAGGGTGGTCAAGCTAACCTCAGAGGATGTCGTGTTATCTGAGTGCTGCCTACATAACCCTGGTCGTTAGGGCCTTAGACTAATGTAGTTCGAACTAGGAGGCAAAATGGTTGATGATTGGTTTGGTGATTGGTTTGGACTAGGTTAAGTCATGGTTAAAAGAGGATATGGTTTGTCCATCAGGTGGACGAACAAATGAGGGTGGTCAAGCTAACCCTAGAAGATGTCCTATTATCTGAGTGCTGCCTACATAGCCCCAGTCGTTAGGGCCTCAGACCAATGTAGTTTGAACTAGGAGGCAAAATGGTTGATGATTGGTTTGGACTAGGTTAAGTCATGGTTAAAAGAGGATATGGTTTGTCCATCAGGTAGACAAATAAATGAGGGTGGTCGAGCTAACCCCAAAAGATGTCCTGTTATCTAAGTGCTGCCTACATAGCCCCGGTCATTAGGGCCTCAGACCAATGTAGTTTGAGCGAGGAGTCAAAGTGGTCGATGATTGGTTTGGTCATGTGTCAAAATGATGAGGATAAGATGATGTTACAACCCTTTCCATATTGTGTCATGGTGTATTCTTTAACATTGGTGAGTGGTCTTTCATCCCTAGCAATTTTCCATATTGGTAATGGTGTATGCTAAAAATGAATTGAGTCTATTTATGCTTCAGCAAGTAATGGTTTATGCTTAACATAAATTGAGTGGTCGATAGTTTCCATATGTATTGGTTTCCATAGAAACTATGTGAAATGGACTATGTCATGTTGGTGGTCATGATGTCATGTTGTCATGTTGTTGGTTTGAAAATGTTGGGTTGGCTTGGTTTGGTTGGCAAATGATTTGGTTGTATGTGACCAAAGTGTATGGATAAGAAGTGAAAGGCACGTTGCTCTTTCATTGACAAGGACCATAATGATAGCATAGGTAGGGGGTTTTTAGAAACAAAAGCCCCGTTCATGCATTACATCATTGACTAGTGGTTGTGTTAGAGAAGTAATCAAATCACTTTGACATTAAAATGAGCTCGAAGTCCCTTGAGTAGGTGATGTGATAGGTGAGGATGGGGTAACCCTTTTGAGTAAGGATAACTTTGCCCCTTTTTATAGGAGACCCTGAGATGACTACAAGCCAAGTCCATGACCCTTTTTTTTTGGGTGTAGACTGATCGATGCGGGAAGTCTACATAGGGATGTCATTTTGCTTGGTGGTCATATGTGAAGCTGATTGATGCGGGAAGCTTCAAAAAAAGCTATTTGTAGCAAGATGTTTAAGCATAGCCATCCTTCGAGGGAGTGGTCTATATTTTTTCTTTTTATATGTTTGAGGGTTTTGAATAGCTGTCCTTCGAGGGAGCAGTCTATTAGCTACAACAATGATTGTACAGCTATCCTTCGAGGGAGCAGTCTTCTTTTAGAGTTTGTGACCTTGGATATTTTGACATCCCAATTTATTTTTGACAGGATTTTGAGTCACGGACAAGACTATAGAAGTTTAAGGACTCCCTTTTATTAGGACAAAGCATGCATACTTTATAAAAAGGTTACATAGGGTTTGTTTAGGGGAATAGGGTTGAAAGGAATGAGGATTAAGATGACAAGGATTGCTCAAGGGATGAGCTCAAGTTAAATGTCAAGTGAACGAGTACTCGACTAACAGTAGAATGGTCACAGATGCAAGAAATTAAAGGGCTCAAGTTCTGATAAGTCCCTAGTCCATGCTTGTGTATTATGATGTAAGGTCCGAGCCAATTAGGATCAAACTTGCCCCGTTTGCTTCTTTCCAAATTGGTCACGTGTTAAAGATGATTAAGAAGTTGGTTGATGTTTGGTCAAGACTGGTTGGTTGATGTTTGGTTAAGGCTTGGTTGAGGCTTGGTCAAGGCTTGGTCAACGCTTGGTTGATGTTTGGTCGAGGCTTGGTTGATGCTTGGTCTATGCTTGGTCGATGTCTGGTGAATGTTTGGTCAAGGTTTGGTCGAGGCTGGTCAAGGCTTGGTTGATGATTGGTCATGGTTTGGTTGAATGTTTGGTCGAGGTTTGGTTAATGGTTGGTTAAATGTTTGGTTAAGGTCATGATATTCAGGATAAGGTCTAATTCCCCCAGTTGCTTGTGATGGGGACAATGTTTGGTAGATTTAGGTTGAGAGGGCAAGATCCTGATCTCCCAGATTGGAGGTAGGAATCTTAGAATCACGAATGATGACAGAGGCAATGGTTGGTAATGATTTGATTAAAGTGGCCAGTGGTTGGGGGTCTTCAGGTTGGACCTCCATTGATTGTAAGGCTTTGATCAAGGTTTGATGATGCTGTGGAGAGCTTTGAATGAGATCATACAAAGACATCTTCACAGGGGTCGTGTGGTGAGGTTGTTTCACCACAGAGTCAGGGATTGTCTTCAAAGATGCTGGTCGAGATGTGCCCAAGATAGTAATCTTGGGTTTTGGTTGTGGTGAAGGCTTGGTAGATGGGGATGTCTAAGGGATATAAACATGTATTTTCCCTTTATCCTTTTGGGTTGGTGGGCTGGTGGTCAAGTTGACTGTGTTGATTTCGAATAATGGGGTTAAAGGTGGTGGAGGGACCATAGTCTTGTGTGGAGATCCCGATTTAGGTGATGATGTTTATGAGGCATGTGATGGTGTCAAAGGTTTGGAAAAGGGGTAGTTAAGAGGATCCTTGATGAGAAGGGTATCCTTTTTTCGGTGTTGATGAATGACAGCTTTAAGAGTGTAACAATGCTCAGTGTCATGTCCTGGTGTGCGATGATAGTGAAAAAATTTAGTGTTGTCGAACCAAGATGGTCTTGATCCAAGAGTTGATGAGTGTGAAGGTGAGGAGGTATGGGAAGCATGGGATGATGTTGAAGGTTTGTTGATAATATGGTCAAGAAGAAGGGTGTCTTTCTCCAAGCATTGGCGAATGACAACCTTAAGGGCACAATAATGCTTAGTGTCATGTCCCGACGTGCGATGATATGCACAAACTTTAGTGTCATCAAACCAGGGTGGTTTTGGTCTAAGAGATTGGTATGGTTTAAGAGGTGGAAGACTAATGTGAGAAGACTGCAACAGTTGTCGTAACAGCAAGGCATAAGAACCTGCTAATGGGTCTGTGTATTTTGTTGCAATAGGGGTTGATGACTTTTGTTTTGGAGGCGTAAGAGGCATTGGTCATTTTGGAGGAAATATATGTTTGATGGGTTGAGGGGATAACGAAGGTAATTTGCCTCTGTGAGGTGTTGGATTAGGAAGCACTCCTATTAAGGTGGATGGATGTGGGCCCAAAATAGAGGGCAATGATGAAGGTGGGGGAGGAATTATCTGGTGTGATTTAGTAGCCTTATTTTGTTTGGTTTGAGGGCCACTATTGTGCAAGGCAAGGTTAGATATGGGGTGAACACTAAGATATTTAATCTCTTTTGGCATGGTGGATGCCTGTGTGGGTTTGGGTTCAGATATGGATAGAGGTGAGTGAGATGTAGCGATCTCAGGCAAAAGGCAAGAGAAAATCATCACTAGGTCTTTCTCGATCGAAGTGGGTGAAGAGACAGGTTCTTCTCTTGGTGGAGAAGAAATTGGAGAATGTGACTCCTCAAGAGGATAGAGGGCAGGGATGATGGTGCCTTCTACTTGTGGTTAAGGAGTAGGAAGGGTATGGTCCACCATTGGTAGGAGGAAAGATGAAGGTGAGGCTAATGGCGTTGGTATGGTCAAGGCGCCCTCCAGTATAAGAGAGGTCGATGGAGAACTAACAAGAGAAGAAGGCTCTTCTACCTATGATGGAGGGGTAGGAGAAGAAAGCTCTTCTACCTGTGGAGGAGGTTGGTCAGGGACAAGAGGCGAGACCGTGTTGACCGTGCGTATATCATGCTCTTGGGGGTCATCGGTCATGGTCTAGACATTATTTTGGCTAGGCAGATGGTTAGGAAAGGGTTGTTTGAAGATGTCAATGTTTTGATTGGGTGGTGCATTCGGGTTATCCAAAATAAGATCCCCCTTATCTATCATGTCTTGGACAATGTTCTTGAAGGTTTGGCAGTTGTTGATGTCATGGCCTTGGACACGGTGATAGTGACAGAAGTCATTCTCCCTATACCATGTAGGGAGGGCTTTTAAGGAGTCGAATTGAGATGGTTGGGTTGGAGGGAGATTGAGGACCCCCTACTTGATGAGTTTTTCCAAAATGGAAGCGTATGACTCTCTTATAGGAGTATACTGATGCTGTATATACCGTGTTGGAATTGTTTGGTGATGCTTTGAGATGTTGAAGGTTGAGATTGGTCGGTTGTTGTCGAGGATGGTGATCTAACGACCACAGTGTTGGCCACTCCTTTGGGCTTGGAATTGGTAGAAGAAGAAGTTCTGGAAGAAGAAGGGTCATTAGTTTTTACATTGGTATTACGCAATTTGACCTTGTCCTCTTTAATAGTGCAGAGTTCAAGCTTTCAGGCCATGGTGAAAGCTTCATCAAAAGTGTAGAATGTTTAAACCTGCAAGGTGGATGAGATGTGCCTAGCACATGCTCAAGAAAAGAGCTCGATGAGCTCAGGTTGGGGCAAAGAGAAGGAGAGTTGATTGATTAATCCTCTCTAACGGGTGACAAAATTGACTATTGATTTGTCATCAAACTGTTTGATAGAGTAGAGGTCTGTGATTGAGACTTTTTTGGTGATATTGATCGAAAAGTGGTCAAGGAATAATTGGGCGAGTTGAGTGAATGAAAAGAGAGAGTGACTGGTAAGAAAGATGTACCAATCAAGGGCAGGGCCAGAAAGTGACATGGGGAATGTGCGTAGCAATAACACATCATCATGGGTTATAAGATAACAAGCATGTCTAAATGCTCGTAGATGTTGTTGTGGGTCTTCCTTACTCTAGAAGCGAGTAAACTTAGGAAGCTCCCACTGACTAGGATACAGTTGGATTGGGACAGAGGGATGGATGGGTTCGTTACAAATTTGGTCATATGAAAGGACATTGCTTGAACCAAAAATAGAAGCCTGAAGATTAGACATTTTGTCCATCATCATTTTGATTAGATCAGCTGACAGATTTGTAGGTGGGTCACCCCTTAGGTTGTAAGGCACTTGGAAGGTGCTAGAAGAGACGTATGACGTAGTCAGTTGCGCTTGTATAGGCACAACATATTGATAACTAGTCATTGGGATAGATGTGGAAGCCAGGGGTGGTTGTGCCATGGAGTAAGAGGGCACACATTGAATAAGGGCTGCCAAAGTTGGTTGAGGGGTGGCAGCACTGATTGAAGGGTAGGTAGTTACTCTTGTGTTGATAGGGGCAAGAGTAGGCGGGATGGAGACAACTAGATTTTGGAAAGGGGTAGAATTTTTTTGAATAGTCTGTGGTTGATGGGGGGCCAAAACCCTGATGGAAGTGGGCCCAGAGATAGAAGGAGAAGCCACACTTTGAAGATTAGTCGCGATCAGGTTGATGGTCAAAGCAAAGGCTGGAGTGGTCATGGGTTGGGGAGTGGACGCTATCGATATCGTTGCCACTTCAGTTAAGGAGGTTGGCATCTCATAGACTGGGTTACCTGAAGAGTCTCGCATTTGACTTCTCACGAGATAATGTTGAAGGGCCTTGACATTGAGGTCAAGGAACCTTTTGAAGTCCTGATCCCCTTCGGGGACAATAGATGGTTGGGTTGGGGTTGGTTAAGGAGGAGTTCGTTCAGTCTCTGAATGATACTCCATTAAAGGACTAGTTATGGAAGGCGAAGGCGAAAGCAGTTGTTGCCTCGCGTAGTCGACAAGAGTCTTGGTTTGGCTGCATGTCAAAACCATTCAAGGCAAGAGGGGTCAAGTTCCAAAAATTGTGTTTTTTTAGTCTCAAAAAACTAGAATGGATGCTGGACAACAAGAAAGTTAGGTTTTAAGCTTGCTATTTTGGAAGAAAAAAAAATTAGACAGTGACCGACGTCGGTAGTAAAAATCGATGGCGGTGGAACAGATTGCCGATGTCGGTCAGATAACCGATGCCGGTGAAGAAGGTTTCCTACGTCGGTGAAAGAACCGATGTTGGTGACTGTGTTCTCCAAAAACTTAGAAAGTTTTAAAGTTTTTGGAAAAAAAGAAGAAAACATCCTCACTAGCTCAAAAAACCAGATAAAGACAGAAAAGAAGATGGAGATAGGTAGACCCTAAGCATTAAATCCTAAGAATAAAATTTTAGAATCATGTTGGCTTATGCTTTAGAGTGTGTTTGGGAAGTTGGCTGTTAGAACGAGTCCTAGAATAGGCAATCTAAAGTTGG
>JARHVA010000362.1:0-125000 GCA_037957365.1 Torreya grandis | reverse complement strand
CAAAAATAAATGTAAAAACTTGCTAGTTTATTCATATTTGTATGACGTGCAGTGATAGTATGGCTTCTCTTAAGCTAGAAGATGCATGTTTCACATTCTAAATGATCAAGTGACATACATAGCTTCACCAAGACATATATGGATGCCTCAAAATTTTTTTTAATCTTTATAGATCTGTATATGTGCTATATCTCTCTAAACTATCAATAACAACCATCAATTGCCTATATCAAGAAAACACTAAATAACAATGCAAGAACACTGAAACACACTTTGTCATAGTCATTATAATACATATGACACTAAATCAACCACCTTGGTCACCTTGGAGACATCATTGAAAAACCTCCAACAATCTCCCCCTTTTTCATTGATGTCAACACCAATTCAAAGCACTTTCTCCCCCTTTGACACAATGACATAGTGGGCTCAACTCCTAATCTTACAAACTTGAAAATACTTCAAGGAATAACAATAGGAAAGGACCAGATCTAAGAGATGATACAGACTCCCCCTAACATATGCATAACTCTTCTTATCTTTAGATTCTCAACCATGCTCCATGACTACTCTCCTCTTTGATCATACAAAGCTTCTGATCTTAAGCATCCTTTGTGCACCTGCATACCATCTCCAACCATGATGAAACAAACACACTTGACTTCATAATTTCTCACTTCAGGTTACCTCCATGATTACCAATAGATGAGCAATCCAAACTTAAAATAGGAAAGATGCACAAAAATAACTAACCAACTCATTCAAGAATAACCTTACCTTTGTAATTTTGAGAATATGACCAAAGACCACTCTTATATTTACTAGCCTTGCTTAGAGGCCTAGTAACCCTACCGGAACCTTGAAACACCCATATATTTATTGTGTACAAACCTTCAAGACTTGAAATTACATATCTGAAGTACACTCATGTATCCCCTCATTCATGCCAAAAATTTTCTTCCAACTTTGCTTCTGCACCATAGCTCCTTCACAAACCTACTAGTTAATTAACCCTTTATTTTGACAAATCCTCATCCATGGAAGACACCACACACTTTTAGATGACTGTGAAATACTTTTTGACAACCCATTTGACCATTTCAATATATCAAGTAACCTCATACCTCAATTCCCTTAAGAAATAAACTAACCGGCATGGGCGAAAATATTTTATTTTCAAATGAAACTCAATCAACTCACCACCTTTTGGTAAAAAAAACACTTGAAACTAATCTCACACCTGGAGGTTAATAAAACATGCTTTTAGACCAAATTTTAAGGTCACACACCTTGGATAACCCATAGACCCTTCAGCTATGTTTTATCTTGCTTACCCTTAAGCCAAAACTGAGAAAACCTAAGAGCAATAAAAAAAACTTCAATTTGGACAAAAATATATTCAAAGCATAAGAACACCTATATCACATTTGAATGGATTCAAACCACCTTTATATGTAAAAAAATCATCTTGATAACTCATATTTCATGTTTTGACATTTGGAAACCTTCGTACTCTACCAATAGACCTTAAGGACCAAAATCCTTGAACATACATTGAGCACACATACTTGAAGTCTAAATCTTGAAATGAACAACTCAAAAAGTAATCATCTTCAGATCATTTAACTTATTCATATCTTAACCATGACTAGAACATATCGCATATGGTCCCCCTCACATCATGCACATCTTCTTCAAGCCACTCAAGCTAACTGAGTTAGCTCCCCCTTATCCATACACATATTCAAATGATATTCTTATTTTGAAACATTTATCAAAGCTCAATAGGTATCCACCATTCTTCTTCTTGCTTGTTCAAGTGTCTCCTTGAAGCATAGATAGAGATACCCTGACACATAATGTCTTTGAATAATGTGAAACTAGGACTTGCCCACAACTCCTCATAATCCTTCTCCTCGTTGGTCATCTGATACTGATAGTTTTTCTTCTTATTCTTAGGTGTAAGAGAAGCAACATGTTAATCTACTAAAATATTCTCCTTTTCTTTTAAGATAGGATTAACAACATATGGAAACAACAAAGATTCCTGACATAATTTTTTCATCTGAAGAAAGAACCTCATCACTGGTATTTACAACTAATGTTCTTTGTAAGAAACTTGCTAAAAAATATTAGGATATTATCTTGGATCCATACAAGCCTGAGAACTATCCTCAATTAGCACTTTAGTGTTTTATTTGAGCTTGACTTGAAATAACTTCTAATTATCCTTCTCTATCTAGATAGATTATACATTATCTTAGCATTCTTGAACCTTCTTCAAATTTGATTCCTATTTTGCTTAACCAGTTAGTCTACCTTGATCTTTCAACTCATCTAAATTAGCTATCTTGGTCTTCACTTCCTTAGGATTCCATACCAAGGATTGACCTTTCTTGAGCACACTAGGATGTACATGCTCCTTATGATTTGAGAGCTTGATTGTATAATATTTTTCAATATGACCAACTCGATGGCAACTAAAAAAAATAACATCATTCATACCTTCGACTTGATGAACATTATGAATCTTAGTAAACATACCATTTTGTCTTTTGGGTTTGTTATGCTCAAGCTTGACTGTCTTAGGTCTCCATACCTGGGTCAGTATTTTCCCATGAATTTTGGGGTAGAATCTAGAAATATTTCCCATGTCATGACAATTATAGTAGACTACTTTATCCATACCTCTAGCTGACCAACTACTCTTCCTTCTACAATTTCTTGCCTTATGACCAAACCTATGACAAGCAAAATAATGACCATTAAAAGATATTTCATACCTCATAGAATTTGGTTTCCTAATGAATATTTTCTTATTGATCTTGGTGCTTGCATCCTTCTTATCTTGAGATAACCTCTTTGGCTCTTTCTCAATATTTTTTATCTCGATAAGAAATTGTTCATGCTTATCCTTCAATGAATCTAGCACTTTCATCCTCTTTAGATCTCATACTTGAACTTATATCCTTTAATTAAATTTTGAGATCTTGGATGGTATCCTTATCCATCTTAGCTTTTTTAGCCATTTCATCCTTCAATCTACATGCTTGATCTTCAATAATCATTATAGAATTAGGATTGGATTTCAACTCATCATGCTCACCTTACTTTGAACTCAACTTGGCATTAATCTCTTTTAATTGAGTCTTGAGATGTTTTAAAACTTCCTCTTTTGACTTAGATTTGTCTTTGTAACCCTTAATTTATCATAAAAAATGCTGATCCCCTCTTTATCATCCTTTGATCTTGAGCTTGCCTTCAAGGATTCTAGCTCTTTATTGATCTTGATGCACTAATCTATAATAGCCTTAAATTTGGAGGCCATGATCTTTTTTTGAGCTTCTTATTGATCATACTCTCTCATCTTACCACTTTACTTTCAATAAGTGCCCTGAGCTTATTTCCTTTTTCTTCACTTGATTTTAGACATGCATAAGTAACCTCTAGTTGAGCCTTCAACTCTTGATTCTCTTTCTTCAATTGCTTAGCCATATTGTACCTTGGATGACCTTCAATTGGTTAAACTTACAAAGAAGGTCCTAATTTGATACCAATTATTAGAGGTACAATCATTGATAGGGGGTAAATCAATGATTCAATATAATCCAATTTAATTCTCAACTCTTTAACATTCAACATACATCAATTTGATCAAGGAACAAAAACATGAAAGCACATACATCCAAAACATACACAAAATCATTCAACATATGAAAAAAACATATGTGTGAGAAACCCTCTTGAGGATAACACCTACTAAACCTTGTAAGATGGACTATAGTCCTATAAAATAAGATCTAACATTTAGACCAACACCCACTGATCAAGGAACACCCATCCCACAAGGAGGAACCAACCCCCTAAATAACCAAGCACCCACTTAGATACTTTGATATAATTTCCAACTTTGATCTAATGTATTCTACACTTGATGATGGATTTCTCTTACTTACACACTTTTACTTTTACACTCTCACAAACTTGCACACACAAGTAGTGCATCCA
The DNA here is from genome assembly GCA_037957365.1 of Torreya grandis. Classification (NCBI taxonomy): domain Eukaryota; kingdom Viridiplantae; phylum Streptophyta; class Pinopsida; order Cupressales; family Taxaceae; genus Torreya; species Torreya grandis. The sequence goes on along the minus strand of JARHVA010000362.1, from coordinate 120,992 downwards.
AAGCACCATTTTGGATCACTCTTCACTTCTAAGCACATACACAATTAAAAAACTACAATAACTCTATCATAATAATATAAACATTACCTATATGTCATACACACACTCCTAAATCTTCTCAGCTCTTCAATCTATCCACTAAGCACACTCACTCAATCAATCTCTAGGGCTTACTTGCTCAATTTGCCTCTTCTAGGCTTATTAGGTCCAATGACCTATATGTTCACATTCATCAACTTGATTAGATAAACATGAATAATACTCTTTGATCTATGATGGTTATCACTAACCTGTAACTTCTATTTAAAAGGATCCTTTGCTCAATATCACATTTTCTCTTCTCTTCACTCAAAATTCTAGAAACCATTGCCTTGATCTCCACTATTTAAGAGTCTTCATGAATATTAGCTCTTGGTCAGCCATAAGACTTTCCTTAACCATTAATACATATAACATGCTAATACATAGCTCAAATTCATCTTCATAGGTCAGCCATAGCATCCATGGATCACACTTAAGTAGCTACGTCTTTTAATTAGGCCTTGGTAGTCCTTATAGGTCTCATGGAGATTTATTTACCCATTTAGCACTCCATTGAGCAAATGAAGAACATACGATCAAATTCAACTATATGGGTCCATTCAATATGACCCTTATGACATCTTGATGTGATTTCTCCCACAAAAACACCCTTATGCTAAAGCACAATATGCTTAAACATTATTCTATATATACGAACACCATGAAGTAATAAATAGTCAACTTTGAAGTAATTGTTCACATTGAAGATGGATTGGTCAAACCTTTAAAACCCACACAAATAGTTTTCATGGAGTCTACACCACTCTACAATAGTTGAAACATTCATATTGAAACATCAAGACACTATCAAGAACAACTCAAATATCCTTCTTAGGTCACTTATAGAACACAGTCAAATGTACAGTCAAATTTAGAGCTCCATAACTTTGTATAAACATTCAGACTTTCTACCAGATTATATGGATGCACCTTGAAGTTCTCTAAGAATTTAATTTTTACTACATCAAGAAATAAGTCCTAGATCAAAATATATAGCTAAAAAATTGATCATTGTTTTTATTTGAAAATTTGAATATTTAAATTCCAAGGATCATTGTACAAATGTTAAACATCAAGCACCTTAACATCATCTCATGCTTCCTAAAAATTGTGGACAAATATACACCATCGATCTCCTCTGAGTAGATCGATCATTATATTTTAATGCTCACCATTGATATTAGTTCATAGCTCTTATGATCATGCATCTTGGTAGTCTCACATGCCTTATAGACATTTGAATTTTGACTCAACCTGCACCATCGATCTCTATCTATACAAACGCTCATGAACTATTGATCTTATGTCAACATAATGAGATAGTGACACTTGTCACCAGTACATGAAATATTATAAGATTTAACATTTTGACTAAATACGCACCATTGGATCAAGATCTAGATGATGAATGCTCATTTTTGGATAAAAAACTAGTAACCTTAGACTTTAATGAAGTTAAACTTGATAGTTTTTGGGTTGCCACACTTTGAAGCTTTATAAATTGAGATAGAAAACACTTCAAGTGTCCAATTTTTTAGGGGACCTTATTGAAAATATAGACAAAATATACATGAAATAATTTGACCTTAGTTTACTTTCTAAGTAGCATAAATAAATACACAAACTTGCTAGTTCATTCATATCTGTATGACGTGTAGTGATGGTCTAGCTTTTATTAAGCTAGAAGATGCATGTTTCTCATTCCAAATGATCAAGTGACATAACAAAGCTTCACCAAGACATATATGGATGCCTCACAACTTATTATTTGTCCTTATAGACCTATATATGTGTTATATCTCTCCAAACTATCAATAACAACCATCAATTACCTATATCAAGCAAACACTAAAGAATAATGCAAGAACACTGAATAATATTGAAGCATACTTTGTCATTATCATAGTAACACATATGAAACTTCATCAAATACTTTTTTCACCTTGGAGACATCATTGACAAAACTCAAACATATAGGACATAAAGGATCATAATATAGTGTTCATTGAGGATGTTGTATGTTAGGATTGTATAGCTAGGGCCATTGTATAGTAGGCCACATGTATAGATATTAATATCAATTCAATAAAAAAATGATGTGGTGGATACTTGGTGATAAACACACTACTATATATGTGTGCATACAAACATATCACAATGATTTGGCCAGCAAGCCTATTAGTAGGAGGGTGGACACTAGCATATCTATATGTCACGTGGTGGGTATATCCTTATGCATGCAGATTAAATGGTCAAAATATGACCATGATTAGAAAAATATTTGATAGGATATTTATAAATGATATAGTTTGGATATTAAAATGAACATATTAAATGGTTGGAGGATGAACACATGATGATACCATATTATGGTTAGAACATGGTATTAAGATTAACATGGTAGATTTGAGTTTGATAGGGTGACTCGATAGTATGTGGTACAATAGGATTAACCACCAAAACCTCATGTATGGTGATGAATATTGAGGTATGTATGGTGATGAATGGTTGGTGAATTGTGTCCCCCAAGGCCCAATAAGATATAGGTCACAATCAATGAGGAGGAAGATGATCCTATAGTAGACCTTGGAGTGGACGATGTTGGCATTGTTGTGATGTATACAACATGGTGGGTGAGATCCCATTTAATATTTGTATTCTCACTAGTATTATTATATAGGGGATGATGGTTATGTAATAAGGATATGTGTTATATTTGGAAACTCAAGGAGATGAAGCAAGAGCATGGGCCATGGTATCACTAGATTCAGTAGTATACATGGCTCCTATAAATGACGGTAAGCATATGTAATATATGTTTGTTAGTTTCATATATATATATATATATATATATTGGTTTTTTGTATGTTGATTACTATTTTTTGTGTGTCATAGTGTATACACGATGGATTATTATCATTGATGCAGTTATCATTTATAATCTTAACATATTCTATAGATGGAGGTTCCTTTAGAGATAATTTTATTGAGGCAAGTGAGTTCAAATACCTTTTTTATCATGAAGCTTAGATGAAGGAAATCTAATTCTTGGATAAATAGATGATTGAAGATACTGAGGCTCGAATTAAATAATACAAGGACCATATATGATAGTTGGGGGCCCAAATAGGTAGATCAATAAGAGTAGCACCTATGGATCCACATAGATATGTAAATTGTATACACCAGACATTTTTCACTTTATCACTTTATTGACACTTTTTATTCTAATGTCTTTTTGATACATCAATGTTATTGAGTGTATGCCTTAAAGGGTGCACTGAGAATGAAGTGGGATCAACTCATGGTACTTGGTGAAATATATTTTCATATGATTTTTTCATACCTTCATTATTATCAGTTTAACCTTCTCTGAGTCTCTTCCTATCTTACTTATCTAAATACTTTCCTTTTAGATTTGTTGGCTTTCATATGTCCTATTTTATTATCCATGCCAATATTTTATTTCATACTTGTCTTGCTTATAATGTATCGACCTAGTTGATACAACTCTAAGTTTGTCTTGTTTATACTCTACTGTATCAACCTAATTGATATAATATTGTGTTAGCCAACATATTCCAACTATATTGTCTTAGACAATACCATAAATTTATATTTCAAGGTTATTTATAGGTAGTGGATCCATATATATATCAAAATAGATATATCATGTTTATACACACTTCTTGCACTTGAATTTATGATCCTAATTATAATTTGGAAGAGTTAGAGGCCACTTTATTATCTTGGAGATCTTATCTTTCATATAGTCATTAAATCTTAAATAGGATGAGTTAAAGCAAAGAGGTTTCATAGTCTTTGGATTCCCCAACTAGGTTATATAGGTCTTCTTATTACACTTGAGGTCTTCAACTAATAACATCTTTTAAAAAGTGCCACTTAAGCCAAAGGAGGATATAGAAGTGTTGGTAGGTCCACCAACATATAAGTATATCTATCCCTACTCCTTTTTATTTATTTACTTAGTATATCATATATTATTTAGTTTAATGATTTGTCAATGTATGTGTGTATCCTTGCTTATCTTGAATAAATTGGTGTATATATATATATATATATATATATATATAAGGTTATGTAGGCTCATAATTTATCACCTTAGGTTACATAAACCCCCATTTTAGTCACTATTGCAGCTTATATTCTATTTTTACACTATAATAACCACTTAAAATAATTTACTTTACTTTCACCTTTCGAATCATTACTACAATCACTTACCCATAATTGATCCCTAGTGAGAGCTAGACCCCATGTCATGGGCTTAGGCTTTGTAACCATTTCTTCTTGACATTTGAGTGTGGATTACCATTTTATAGGTATATGGTTATTCTAGGTCCTTACTTGATCATCCAAGTATACGCAGGCTATATTTATTTTGACCATATTTGCATCTTAGTCAATTGAGAAAAAGAGGATAGTTATATGTCATCCTATCACATGCATACATTATAATGAACTAGACGTGAATCTTATCCCACCTTTGGTTGGATCATTTTAACTTTTTAATTATTTTATTCTTACCATTATGTTCACTTTGGCTTTACCATCATTACATTATGGTGAATTTGAGGTGAATATCATCCCACCTCTGGTTGGATCATTGTCACATTTTCCTTCTTTGTTTCTTAGTGCATAACCATAATATATTTTAGCCTAACTACACCAGCTAGTCTAATAAAACTTATTATTTTTTCCAACTATATCTTGAAACCCCATATAACTATGTGTATCCTATCGTATACATCAACCATCCTAATAAATTTATGTGCCTCCTCCTAACTACATCAATATGACCAATGTAGTTCAGTTTTATTTTTATTTTCTAAACAACTGTATTGGCCTTCCCAATACCATTTGAATGGTTATTTTTTTAATTCATACATTTCATGTTAATATTTTTTGATTTCAATTTAAATCATTTAAAACAAAACATTTTTATTCTTTTATTTCAATATAGAACTATGTTTCGATAACTATTAAACTCATAGGAGTTGTCACTCTGGGAAAAGAGGCCATCAATTTTACTTAAGTAATAGTGTGAGGAATACTACCTCAATAATCAAGCCATTATATAGTAATATATATGGACTTTAGATTCCATGTAGCTCACAATATACTAGAATCACATAAGGTTTTATTTTTGACCAACATGAAGCTTTTCAATGATTTAGTTTTGTAGTGCATCATTAAGCAATTAGTCTTGGGAAGATAGTCTTAATGTACCTTAGAGATAGGATAGTGTGACAATGATATGGTGGAATATTTTGTAGCTAGTTCCCATTTAGGCCTTATTCACTATTTATGCTTGAGATTAGTATATTTTAGAGCATATGAATTAAACTCACCCAAATTAGTTATACCTTCTATATATTAAAAACTATTCTACTCATTTGATGCTATTTTTTTAATTTATTAGATTTGATCAAATTATATTTGCTAGCCTGGTACAATTTTATTTATTTCTAGATTATATCATTCATCCTGATACAACTGTAACTACATCAACCAACTAGATACATTTTTATGTTTCCTTTAAGCTACATTGGCTATCCCGATGCAATTATGAGTTTCTTTCCAACTACATTATTCAACCTGATATAGTTTGTTTTTTTTATCATTCTCTATTGAATAAATCAATACAAGTCTATGTTCCCATTTCTCACTATATTGGCCAACTATATATAGTCTATTTTTAACATTGTTATGCAACCAACTACATCATCCAAATCGATAAAGTTGTGTCTTCATCTTTCAAAATGTAACATATTTTCAAATAATTTGAAGAGGAAACCCATAAGGATTTCCAAGAATTCTATGAAAATAATCCTATTGATATGAAATTAACTAACCCTGATAGTTTTAAATAAATAATTCTATGCCTTATCATTTTGATAAGTCTCAAGATCATACTACCAATGATTTTAATATGGATTTCATTAGATCCAAATGTTATGAGCCATTTATAATCCTAAATACACTAGACAAGGTCACATACTCCAAGACCATGAGGTTGAAGAGGAATGAGACATAGAATATATAAATGAGATGAAAATATTTCTCCAATAACATTCTGAGCATAAGGAAAAGAACCACATGATTATTGAGTGAATGCATAAAGTTTGGAGATAAAAGGTGCCATTTTTAGGAAAACTTTTCATTTCTTACAAAGGGTAAGTGCCCTTTTTAAAAGGATACACACCCTATAAAAAAACTAATCCTCATTTGAAATGGGTTGGTAATGACCCTAAAGGTCATAAACCATTTGTAATACAAAAGGTGCACACCCTTTGAAGTGCCAAAGGGAATAATCCATTTGGTAGTTTAAAGGGCATTCTCCTTTTGTATTAAAAATGATGTACAACCTTTAAAAAACCAAAAAAACATTACAAAATGAAACCCAAACATAATTTTCACACTTAACTTATTTTACTCATGATTAATAGCCATTAAAGAGAGGAAATTATAAATCATGCACGTGTTTTATCACAAATTATTCTCCAAGCTTCTCCACCAACAATCCACATTTACATCATGGTCCTAAATATGTATTTTTTTTTTCCTTAGGGCATGTTTGGGGTTTGTAATGATATTTTTTTATCATGTTTTTTTTAAAATTATAATCACAAGGAAAGGGGCTCAAATTAAAATCCAAATTTTATAATGAAATCCTTCAACTACCTATTATAATTTATGTTTATTTTTATAATTTTAGATTCTTGATTTGATGGACCTTTTACATGAAGAAAACCTCTAATTAAATCTTGATGAAAATCCCCAATATTTTAACTTCTCAAATAAGGAAGTAGAATTATATCAATAATATAAATCAAAGAGAAAACAATTATAAATTATCATCAATATTTTGTGTGTCTTTAAAAAAATAGTGCACACAATTCACTTACTAATACATCAGATGTTGTTCATAACGAAGTGAGAAATGTCACTTCCCAACTTGATGCAATGCTACATCAAATAGATATATTAAATCATCATTACTCTAATAAATTGTCAAATGAGGATATTTAAAAGAAAAATAAAAAATAATAATAATTATATATTTTGTTTCATAAGCCTGGAACCACTGAACCACCACCCACGATTCACAAGCACATAATCATTGACTGGTGTATTCATGCAAAGATTTAAAAAACTTTTGGATAGATGGTGTTTAACGATCCTCTATGCAATAAAAATGATGTTATATTTTATTTGTTGAGAAAAACTTATTATGATTTTATTCTCCAATAAACCCCAAATTATTTTGACATGAAAGTATCCCAAGATAGGTGAGGTGGGTACTCATTTAATAAACCTGGTGTCAAGTGGGTCCAAACTAACCCTAGAAAAATAAAAGGTTAATAACACATACTTCCATCCCAAAATACTACATCATATTACATATATGGACACCCTTGAGGAAATTAATAGTCTCACATAGGTCATGATTAAACATGGGATGCATACAATCAGAACTACATAGGCTATAGGTGGTGGCACATCTAGTAGTGTCCCTCCTACTATTGGTGCTTCATGCATGGGCACAAATAAAATACATCTTACCATTCTTATAAATCATTGCACATCATGTGGGATGAAGTTTACCTGACCACTTGTTTAGGTTAGACATGCATGTTTTACATTTTCAAATATAATAGGCACACCCACAAAGATTTTATGCACATCTGTGCAAGACACTATAACACAATAGTATATGCATCTATAATTGCTTCAACACCTCAGGTCAGTATACAACTAAATATGTAGGACTTATTTACTTCACCATAAACATATACAAAACTTATCTACTTCACCATACCCATTCACAAAAGTAATTAATTATATATTTTTATTTATCTAATACACTATTAAGTTTATCTTAATATGTTTACTTAATTGATTCACATTTGAATTCTTTCATTTTTTGCTTCTATAATGATGATCGATGTTATGGATACCCAATGTGGATTAAATTTTATTGTTGAGGTTGACATTGGCACTGCAATACCATATACTTAGGTTGTGAAATTGATTTTTAAAGTTTCTATACTAATTTAATATTTTGTATAAACCATAGTTTTAGGTTATGAAAATGAATTGTCAAGTTGCTATATTATTTTAATATTTTGTATACACCATATTTTTATTGTGTTTTATTTCTTTGTATTCTCCTTTCCTATTTTAATAAATAGACACATAGCGAGCAGGGAAGAGAAAGAGAAATAAGGTTGAATTATCTCTATTTCTTTCTCTCACTTCTCTTTGTATCCATCTCACTTACTCTCATTATCACTAGTTTCCTCTCTTTCTATCACTCTCTCTTTATGTATAAGGAATAGTTTTAATTTATCTTAAATAGGTTATGTAATTTTTATCTTTAATTTTTTATTTGTATATATGATGAAAGGTGATACTAGTAAACCATCTAGATTATAAAAATATGATGATAACATTGTAATTAGAATTATAATTCATGATATTCTATATCTCTCTTTATGTAGATAGGAATAATTTAAATTTATGTTAAACTAGGTTTAATTTTAATTTATTCGTAATTGAATTATTTCATTTTTTGCTTGTAAAAATGATGAGATATGTTATGGGTACCTAAATTAGATCACAAAAATTTATGACTGACACTAGAGTCATGTCCCAATATTTAATTGTAGACACCTAAAACTGGCCATCGATAACTTTCAACCAGGCTTTTGGCCAATTTCCACCTAAAATGCATAATTTGGCTTAAAAACACTAAAATGTGTGAAATGATGTGAAAATAAAATATTCAAGTGCCGATTTTGGCCAGGGTATCTTTAAATGGGGCAATGCAATTTATGTGTTAGCTAACTTTGATCAGATCATGTCGAGTCAAAATGTCAATTTTGCATCTAGGTGCTCTAGATTGCTCTTTCCTATCAAATCTTCTACACAAGGCATGTGCCTTTGTTATTTGTTGTTGTAAACATCCTAAATGGGAATATGGTTCCAATGCATATAACATCACGTTCTAATTCTAATCCAGTCAAATTTTAGACCAATAACAAGGCATTATGATCAATTTGGGTAATTTGTGCACAAAGTGCTTAATCATGCTTAAGAGCCAATTAACCCAAATCAAGGCCTAATAAAGAATTCCATGAAAAATTATTGAATAATTATTTTTGGAAATGAATATGGAATATCTACATCATCAGGTGACTTAATTTATTTGGAAGACATCCCTAGGCCATAAATGCCACAAATATCAGGATTCATGCCTCCCATGCCTCATCAATACCTTCCATGATGCCCTTCATGCCTATTAATTGACCCTTGTTACAATGCCATGATGAGAATTATTAAAAACTTAATTCCAAAAATTGAATTAATCCTCAACCACACATCTCAATCTTGGATGGATGGTTTAGGTTGATTCTGATTAAGTCCAAAAATATATAAATAGGAGGTCTCACAACATCATTTTAAAGATTTTTTGATGCAAATTTATAATGTCAAATTAGTTATAAAAGATTTAATAAAATAGTGTTATATGCCAAATTGATTCCAAGCTAATCCATGCCATAAGCCAAAGGTGCCAAGGAGAGATGGAGGTAGCCAATCTTCCATTGCCAATGACTTCATGAGCACAAGCTGAGCAAGTCACTACTACAAAGGCATTTGGGGCATCCAAGGAAGGTGAAGGAATTCTTGTATTTGATTCCTTGCTTTTTAGTTGTGTTTGTCATTTATGTTTGTTAATTAAGCTCTCCTTCATGTCTAGGCCTAGAGATGTTATGTTATTAGTGTGTTTATTTCATCTTGTTTTAATTTTGGAACTAACACCATACTAACCATCCTGTCTTGAGTCAAATTCCTAGATCACATAATGGCACACTCGGTGGGACTAGATGCATCTCACACCTGAAGGAGATCATTTTGAAACTCTAAAATATTTATTTTAGCCTTTAAAACTCTTGCAAATTGAATTTCTAACTTTATTTTGCCATTTTTGTTTGCCATGATTTTACACAGTAGCCGACATCGATAGGAAATACTGACATTAGTTACCTAATTAACTAATGTCAGTCAGTAAAAATGACATTGGTTAGATCTCATTTAGTTAGAGTAACCAATGTCAGTGGTAATAACTGATGTCGGTCACTATGTTTTTCCAAAAACACAAACCCAAGAGCTACTTTACCAAAGTTTATTATTTCAAGCTAAAAAGGGCTTCAAAGCTAAAGGATATGCTAACAATTTTGCTACAGGACCAAGGTGGATATTTTCTCAAAACATGTTTAAAATCACCTTTGCATGCTTAAAAAAACAATTAGAAACCTTATTTTTACGGTTTAATAAAGAATTTAGATGTTTTGGTGAATGTTTTCAAAGTTTGCAACTAAGACCAAGGGGTCAAATGAACACCACCAAATATTTTATTTTGGGTTTAAAATTGAACACACTTGTTAATTTTTGTTTACAATAGTTGTTTAATAAAATCTTTGTTTAGCAAAAAGAGGAATGTTATGCGTATGCTCTTCTATTTTTCCCGTATAAGGAACCCTTGGAATCAAAAGCACCATTCCTATTGTAAGTAGCCTAGTCCAAGGCTTAGAAAAAAAGTCATCTAAAGCACTCCCCAAAAACTCATCAAAGTTTGGGTGACCTTGAAAATGACCCTAAAGTCTTTCTACTTTCATGCTTTCTTTATTTTCATGCATCTTGTCTTGCGAGGGGGACTTCATCACCTCCTACAAGTTCTTTAAGAAAGTTTTGACTTGGGGTTTCACCTCCTGGCATTGACTTCATTTGGATCCTTTGGATTTGCACATGGGATGTAGTGACACTTTGGACATCGCACTACACTGAGTGAACAGTAGGATGTAGTGGTTATAAAAATGACTAGACCTTTTTGCAACAAGCCAAGTGATACATACTCAAAATTCATGCTTTTCTTTTTCATTTGTTGGTATGAAAGTCCCTATGCAATTGATTCCCCTAGATCATTCAAAAACTTGTTAAATCTTAGAAAAATCCCCAATTGCCACATAAGTATTATTAGTACAAGGTGCACCTCAAGATCCATGTCATAATACTATCATTTGAGAAAAGGTGGGGTGTAAAAACCCTACTATATAATGCACATTTACTTTTGGATGAACACTTAAAATCCTCTCAAAAGACGTATATTGATGTATTATAATAATACCAAGAAACCTTGTTAGTTTAGGATCTAAGGGTGATTAATTAGTGATCTTGTCCTAGATTAAAGTCATGTTTGGAGTTAAAACTTGGTGTAAACAAACAATCCTAAACCAAATACATAGTCCAAATTTTTCTTTGAACAAAGAGGCATTATGCTACTTGCGTGAGATCATCAATTTTCCTTGTTCAAAGTTCATCAAAAGCTTGAGAGTCATATCATCTACTTTATCATAGTTATGCTGCCCAATTGAGTCTAGACCTTTACCAACATTATTTAAGTCCTTCACTTGTAATATAAATTTGGAATTACACCTTTACAAGTTCATAGGGTTGATGTGTTAAGTGGGTTTGCCATTTGCACTAAACTTGAGGGAACTTAGGTTTAATTTTCTAATTTGGGTTGAAGGATGTTTAAGACTCATAATCCTTATCATCACTTGATAGACTTAAGCCATTTTGTGTTAAACACTTGCACTTTGAGTTTATGCACCATGACATTTTAAGTCAAGAAGGGTAGTGTAATGCTATCAAAATTATGGAAAATTGTCTTTGCCTTAGAGAGTTTTGAAACAAACATTTTTATCACACCTTTTGGGTAGTACAGTGATGTTATGCTGCCCAAATAATTTAAAATTTTATTTCATAGACCCTTTTACATAGAATTCCAAATATATTCCTACAAAATCAAGCCAATCAAAGTGTACTTTTGATCCTTTGTCTAAAGCACAATTATACTATTCACCTTTGTCTAGATTGTTTATAAAAAAGAACCAAGTTTTATACCATTATTTATGAGAAAATAAACTATTCTTAAAGTGCCTTTTGTTTCATACCTTATACCTAGTTGATCAAGTTTATGACTAAGAATCAAATACCAAGTGTTTGTTAGAAGTGTTTCAAATTTGTTAGATTAAAACTTTCATCTATTTTCAAAGTCTACCTTTTGATGCCATTTAGACAAGAGTCCTAGCACATGCCTTGTTTGAGCCTAGCTTTTGATGCCACATTTGGCCAAAAGACCTAGCAACTTTAAAATTCCTAGATTAGACTAATTTAAAATTCCACTTCAACCTTAGAGTTTGGCATTTTGATTTTTCAGTCCATTTCCTTGATTATCTTTGTGTGAACAGTGAAATGTTAGATATTTTATGCTAGCTTGTTTCCTCATAAATCTTTGCATAAAACTTTTGATCTTATTGATAAATCTAGACCAAGTTGAGGCATCATTTGTTTTCGATTCTATCTTTTTTAGAGTTTGTAGAACTCTTTGACCTTTTATCGCAAAGCATTGACAATGGATCCCAACATGTATTCCTACACTCATAGTAGACTCATGTACAATCTAGGGATTAGTAATGTAGTTGCGTAGGAAGAAATGGTGTAAGACCCCTATGCGGATAACATTTCTTATGAGATGAATTTTTATCCCTCTTCTAATATTCAATCAGGGGCACAAAGCCAAGATCTATTAGCTAATTATTTGGTTAACACACTGCCTTATTTAGAACAAGATTAAGAACAAACTGTTCAACAACTAGCTACAGTACCCACAGTGGATAAGCCAATTTTTCAATAGTCATATTCTACTAATATGACTTCTATGTATGATCTATTTTTGTTTAAATGACATTTGTTAGAGAACACAGATGAGATTTTGGTTAGAGCCATAGAGGTAGGGGCCAATTTTTTCACAGACTTCCCCCATGAAAATTTACCAAGTCTAGCAAGAGTGCCCCACAAATTCATTTATGATCAATAATCTTCTTCTAGCAATCTTATGGATCTAGTCCAAAAAACATCATGAAAGATCACTTTAACCAAATGCAAACAACATACCAAACCTACCTGAATTTAGCACATGATTTCAATTAGACGAACATGGTAAGTAAGCCTCTCATTGACCTAGTACTTTCAATAAGATTATTGATAGAATTAACTAGATAAGAGAATCTGAGTTCTAACCCATTCATACAAACTACTTTGATAGATAAATTGATGCATATGCTAATTATTGAAGAAGTGTCTTCAGGCTCTACATAGAATAATGAGCCAAACATAGTAGACAATGTGCAAACAACATCCAATCTTGATCAAAGTGGTACTCAACCAGCTACTTCCTCAAGTGTACAACCTATGGGATTGGGTAATCAAATGACATCCAATGTCATGCCTCAATGACATAATGTTATGAATCTTACTCCCCCTCACCAAGTAAAAAGTAGTATTCTACAATAGTAGACATAGTCTAGTGTATCAATGTAATAGAGGATAAATACATTTGCACCTCAATCATGGGCAATTTATGTTCTTCCTCATTAGGTAATGATAGGGAAATAACATTAGATAATGGTTATTCCAATTCTAATCAAACTCTAGGGATTTATCAAAGCCCCTTTCCCTGACATAATAATCAATAACAACAAAATAATTAGTAATAACAACAACAACAACAACGAGTGCAACAATAAAATCAACAGTATCAAAATCAAAGGCTGAACCAGTAGAATTGATAAAATTAGCAACATAATCCACAATGACAAAACAATAGACAAAACCAAGGTCATAATGATAACAAAAAACAAACCTACCATGCAGTTACACATGAATACAATAGGGTTATAGGTCATATTACAGGGAGTAGCATTAATACCATCTCCATTAATCCTAGATGAAGCACTAACTAGCCTTGACCATTACTAAATAGCATTATTCAACCAAATTACATGGATAATCCTTCTTTGACCTAGGAGTGCATACAAACAAACTAGGACTACCACTTTTGGATCTTATAGTGATAACTTGTTCATACCACGTGACCACATGCAAGTGCACCAAAAATTGAGACTTGTCTTATCTGGTCCCACACCATTTTTAATAGCAGTTAGCAATAATGGTCTAGTAATTAATCCCATTTTTGTAATCACAACTTAGAGGTTGAAGATTACTATCCCTAGCCCATAACTATCTGCCACTTTGCCTATCATCCAACTAACTGTTTAGCCTCAGAATAAACTATTCACTACTGACCAAGACAAAAAGTTTGATATTATGGAATGATTACAGAAGACACCAACACAAATTTCTATTCTAGATTTGTTGTGAACGTTAATAATCCAAAAGAACATCTTGAATGAGTTTTTGACCCAATCCACTATTGTTAGTAACATATCCCCTGATAAATTTCAAGCTTTGGTTGAACACCTAGCTCCAACCCAACAAGTCACATTCAACCAAAGTGATATGTCTTCCCTTGGCCCACTTCATAAAAATCCATTATAGATAAAAGTTTGTATAATATGTCATAAATTGAAATGTGTCCTTATAGATAATGGATCCAGCCTCAACATAGTGTCTCTAAAGCTCATCAAGCTTCTTGGGTACACAATGATAGATCTCCAACCGTAAATAATAACCATGAAATCCTATGATAATTAGGAAAAGGAATCATAAGGCACCATTAGTTTACCAGCTATCGTTAGGCCTTTAACCCATGATACACTTTTCCATGTGCTTGATTTTGAGTTATCATACAATAGGATTCTAGGTAGGCCTTGGTTACATGAGATTCATGTAGTCCCATCAATGTTGTACCAATGCATCAAGTTTTTCCACTCAGGGATGGAAGTGAATATTTTAGGAGATTTACATCCATACGAACACTGCAAACATCTTGAGGCTGAATTTCAAAGCTATAATTATTAGTACAACATGAATCTAAGTTCCAAGCAGGATAAAGGAAAGGATATACTTATTGATCCTTCACTAGATAATTGCATAGATCCTAATACCTTGGATTCCCTTTCTCACATGCTCCCTCCTAAAGCTTCTAATCATTTCACCATTTTAGATAATGGACGAGGAGAGTATATGACCCATGATACATTTCACATTTCTAATCTTTCTTAGAATTTGAAAACCATTGGGTGACCTAAAGTCACCCCACATAGGCATTGGCAATAAAAGAACAAAAATAAGGGACTTGTCACATTTGTACCAACATCTAGCCTAGAACATGACCCTCATGAAGGAGATGAATCATGGTTATACAATGACAACTAGGCTAATTATTATAAAAGTACCAAGTATCCTATTCCCAATAAGATCATGGAGCATCACAAATATGAAGGAAGAGGCCTCAAATAGAATTAGCAAGGGACCATTGAATGAATTTCCATGACTAAGTATGAAAGACCTTATGGACTTAGATTTAAACCACTTGGGGGTAACCCCACATATCTTATTCAACTCCAATGACTAGTGATGATGATGTCGATAATGAAGTAGAGTTCGATCATAGCCTCACCTTTGATGACCTTTCTAAAACCAACTTATTTGATAATAATGCCATTTGTACCCTTAACTTGGCCATTCCTCACAACCCATTACCATTATATTATCCCCATCTAATAGATTGGGATCAACAAGAATCTAGTCTATCGATTGATGAGTTCTAGAATGATGAGGCATTCTATGATTTCTTAGGCCTTAGAGATAATGTTCCATTGGGAGATCACAAATCAAGATTCTAAATCACATTGGATCCTGCAACCTATTTTAGAGAGTGAGTGAACACCCTTAGCCAAAAAAAAAAAGTAAAACATTGAGGTCCCAAAGTGAAAACCTCTTTGAGGCACTTTTTGACTAGAGAGAAAGTAAAAATAAATCCCAGTCGAGTGGTGAAAACCTATTTTAGGTGCTATTATATGTGGATGTTCATTCTTATTCAAATTTAGACCAAGAGACCAACAATGATGAACTTTCCTATGGATCTGAGTTTAACTTTGAGAAACAACAAATATTTGATCAAATTCTTTAATAATTTTTGAATATTTTTATCACATGGAAAGATCTCCCATTAAGAGATTTAGATTCATCATGCCTACGAGAAGTTGAAGAGCATGTCCTAACACAGGACCCTGGCATAATCCAAAAGTTCAAGTCATTGCCTACTATCCTAGAAGATGGTTCAAACCTTCTAGTCAAAGATATAATAGAGGTCAATGTAGAAACTCCATCAAACTTAAAATGGATAAAATTAGGTGCATCCCTCATTGAGGAGGAACATGACATCTTTATAGCTCTATTGAAAGAATTTGTAGATATCTTTGCATGGGCTTATTCTAACATGCCAAGTTTAGACCCCACCTTGGTTCTACACCACCTTGTGGTTAATATTGATGCCAAATTGGTAAAACAAAATCTACGTAAGATGCATCCTCACATTGCTATATTAGTAAATAAAGAGTTGGAAAAACTCTTAGAAGCAGGATGTATCCGATCAATTGACTACTCAGAATGGATCTCTAATGTGGTACCTATTAGTAAAAAGCCTGAAGGAATCAAAATTTGTACTGATTTTTGAGACATCAACAAATCTTATCCTAAAAATTATTTTCCATTGCCTAA
The DNA here is from genome assembly GCA_037957365.1 of Torreya grandis. Classification (NCBI taxonomy): domain Eukaryota; kingdom Viridiplantae; phylum Streptophyta; class Pinopsida; order Cupressales; family Taxaceae; genus Torreya; species Torreya grandis. The sequence goes on along the minus strand of JARHVA010000362.1, from coordinate 104,297 downwards.
TATCAAAATGATCATCGATTCTATGGCAGGTTATGAAATGATTTCACTCATGGATGCTAAGATATAATCATATCAGAGTAGAACCAGAATATTAGCATAAAACAACATTCACCACTCCATCGGGAATTTTTTTTATTAGGTGATTCCATTTGGCATTAAGAATTTGGGAGCTAAAAATCAAAGAGTGATGACTGTCATATTCCATGATATTGCTGAAGACTATGTTGAAGACATATTAGAAAAATCCAAACTAGGGTTGACCATCCAATAGTGCTATGTAAGATATTTAAAAGACTATAAGAATACAAAGTTAGACTCAATATAAATAAATGTGTGTTTGGTGTAACTTCAAGAAAATTACTTGGCTTCATTGTGTCTTGTAGAGGTATTGAAGTTGATCTGGATAAAGTCCATGTTATAACCAAGATGCCACCACCAACCAATTTTAAACAACTCCATAGTTTACAGGGTACGATCCAGTCAATCAAATGATTCATCTCTTATTTAGAAAACAAGTGCCATCCATTTACACACCTTTTAAAGAAAGGAGTTGCATTTCACTGGGATGATCACTACCAAGCAACTTTTCAATAACTCAAAGACTATCTTGTCAATCTACCTATTTTATTACCTCTTATCTTAGGAAAGACATTTTTGTTATAACTATCAGCTACTGATCATGCCCTGGGGGCACTCTTGGCTCAATATGATGACAATGGAAAAGAGCATGCTACATACTACTTAAGCTTTACCTTGGTTACATATGAACATAACTATGCACTTGTTGAAAAAGCTTGTCTAGCTATGGTTTTTATAGCTCAAAAACTACATCATTACATGTTGAAGAATAAATGCATGGTCATTTCAAAGGTAGATCCACTCAAGTATCTACTATCCAAAACAAATTTACAAGGTAGAATGGCTAAATGGATTAGGCTTCTCAATGATTTTAACATAGAGTATGTTAATTAGAAAATAATCAAGGGATAAGTTCTTACAGATCAACTTGTTGAAGCACCTCTCATAGACACATAACCACTCACATTCCAATTTATTGATGAATCCATATGACTATCATTGACACACCCCTTAAGGAGTAGCCTTGGAAGCTGTATTTTGATGTTTCAATCACTGCACATAGATCAGGGGTAAGCCTATTATTTATTACACCATAGGGGGATCTAATCTCTAAATTATTCATAATTAGGTTTTATTCTACAAAAAACATGGTTAAGTATGAATCACTTGTTGTATGACTTTGACAAACACTACATTGGAATATATCTCATCTCCAAGTTTATGGTGATTCTTAGTTAATCATCAATCATGTTACAAATCATTTTTAGATCAAAGATGATAAGTTGGTTCCATATAAAGACATGGTCGATACTCTTAAACAAAAAATTGCCAACATTTAGTTTGAGCATATACCTAGGGCTAGTAACAGAACTATAGATGCTATGGCTACTATTGGATCTCTGATTTGACAAATAGATAAAGCTAGAGAGTATTAGTTCCTCATTGAGAATTTTCTAGCACCAGCTCATGAACCTTCACTCATCACCATGATTTATGATATTGTTGGTCCTAATTATATCTAGTACTTAGACCTTTATAACTACCTTCATGACCAAGTTCTACTACCTAATCTCTCTCAAAAAAAAACCAAAGCCTTAATTTATCATTCTAATTTTTATACTCTACTTGGATCCACCCTTTACCATCGTAGTTTTGATGGAACTTTGCTTCATTATTTTTCCTTTAACAGAGTCTACATTAGAGTTAAGAGAAGTTCACGAAGGATTATGTGAAGCCCATTATAGCAAGGTAGTCCTATCCAAAAAACTCTTGTGTACTGGTTATTATTGGCCCATAATGGACATAGATGCCACTGCATATGTATAAAAATGTGACAAATCTCAATGGCATGATAATAAGATTCATGCCCCAACAAAACATCTAAAACCAATGTTGACACCATGGCCATTTTCTACATGGGGACTTGACCTCATTGGGAAGATTAACCCCACTTTATTTGATGACCATAAACATATCCTTACTGCCACCAAATATTTCACTAAATGGGTTAAAGCTATACCCCTCACTAAAGTGATTGGAACACAAAATTCTAAATTCATCTTTAACCATCTCATCTGTTGCTACAGTATCCCTTTTGACATTATATTTGATAATGGAGGATCATTCAAAAACAAAGATGTAGGCCAGATATGTATTGAATATAACATCACACAACACTTTTCAACAACATATTACCCTCAAGGTAATGGCTAGGCCGAGGCATCCAAAAAAACCATTGTCAATATTCTCAAAAATATTGTTAATGATGCCGATCATGATTGGCACCTCCAGATATTCCACATCCTTTAGGCATACCATAACAATCATCGTACCCCCATAAGAGCCACTTCATACGCACTTGTTTATGGTACTAAATCCATCCTTTCCATTGAGGTTGAATTGCCTTCACTATGCATCTCTTTCAATCATGTTCTAGATGATCATGACTATTGAGTAGCTCCCCTGCAAGATCTAGACCTTTGATAAGAAATGCACAACCACACTCAATAATCTTCAAGCATATCAGAATCGACTCAAAGGCCACTATAATTAGTGTGTTAAGTATAGAATATTTGAACTTGGTGATCTTTTCTTAAAGAATACCATGACTGAGAAGAATCATAAAGGGAAATTCAAACCAAACTGGATAGGGCCTTCATCATCACTACAAATTATGGATCAGGAGCATATAGGCTTGCTACACTAGATGGAGAGGAACTTTTAGAGCTGATGAATATTATTCATCTCAAGCAGTATTATGATTAAGTGATATGGTGTATTGTCTATAAGGACCTTTTAATTATGCCTTTTTGTTACTAATGTTCTTTGTATAAATACCTTCCTTATCCATCCTATTTGTTTTATCCACTTTCCATTTTTGACCTACCAACCCTCTGTGTTCTAAATCTTATCCCATTTAACCTTGGTTTTTATCATCCATTTCACATTTTTAAAATCAAGGTAATTGATCAATTTCATCAGTTGGTTCCAGTACTTTAGATAAAGATCATATTTCTGGATAGTGTGATAGAAGTTTTGACAGTTTCATCCTTTGTTTGTTAATCTTTCTTACCACTGATCTTGCTACTAATTTTAACCACCTTTGGGAAAATTAGTACCTTTGATATATGATGTTGTATCCTATTTATAACCACCTATGGGAAAAATAGAGGCAACATTAAACCTTGAAATACCAAATTGCCACTTCTTATATCATACTATGCCTTTTTACCAACTGTGCCTATTTTGTTTGAACTAACTTCTACCGAATTCCTCCACTATAAGGGTAGAACTACAATGACTTGAGGTCTTACTTTGGGACTATGTAGGAAGCACTCAATACTTGTTGAGTTGAGCTCAGTCACCCTTTTCCCCATGTTCTCATCATTTTGTGAATAACCTAAGCCATGATCACACCATTTTGCAAGCACCTTTAAGCTATGCTCTCACCATTTTGTGAACAACCTAAGCCACACTCTTGCCATTTTGTGAGTAACCTAAGTTTGAATGCTCTTATCATTTTGTAATATTGAACCATTTGGTGTCTCATCATTCTTAATTGATTTGAGATACTCCAAAAATTCTATTTTTTTTTGAAAAATCGTTAGAAAAAAACAAAAACATTAATCACTTCCTTGCCTTAAGGATTCTGGGAACCCTTGTTGAGTTACAAGAAAATCACTTATCAGTTAGTTTCCCCATCCTTTTTATCCTTTTTCTCTCATGCACTTGACATTTTTCAAGAGCATTCCTATTCTTTTACCACATCCATTCTATTTGTTTTCTTCAGTTATCACATTATTTCCATTCGCTAAGAGAACTATATTTGGTCTAAAATTTTTTATTGGATAGTATATCTATGGAACTATGTAGGTAGCATCCACTTTCCTAGTACATATGGAGACAGCTTAGCCACCCCCTTCCTTTTATTTTATTCCCCCATTTTGTTTGTTTGTAATTTGTCACCTATTGTCTAGGGGCAATGTTTGTAGGGTTTCTATTAGATTGTTTTTTTTTTGTTTGTTTGTCTATTTGTTTGTTTTCTTTTAGCACCGTTGACTTGATTCAAATTTATGTGTGTTCATTAGGTGATTCCTTATCCCACACTTACACTTGAATCCATCCATATTCATATGTTTACATTGTCATCATGGTTTCTCTCATTGGTGCATTTTTTTATATTAAGTATTGGATTATGGGAGTCAATCTTCATGCATATTTCAGCCAAGTCTTCATGACGTTATACCATGATGCCTATTGACATGTGATACAATAAAATTTAGCTTCAAGAAGTCTATTCAACAATGGTGACATCTCTTTCGCACTGACATCTCGATTCACTCCTAATCATATCCCACATAGAGTAATTAACCACAATAGAATTTCAACCTTTATTAGTTCAGATGAGCATCTCCCTACTAGTAGGTTGTTCCAACTCATCATTACCCTCTGTGTTAAGTTATCATCATCCTAGACCAAGTTTATCATGTTTTCCATAATTGGGATCCAATGATTATAATTACCTATGGGAAAATCATTGAACACCATCCCACCTACATTTCTCAATGATTATAACCACCTTTGGGAAAATCATTATGTTTTCACCACTTTAATTTATTGCCTATATAGAGGCATATTTTTATCTTGTTTGTCTATCTTAACTGGGGTAGTTCCATCTTCTCAATGATTATAACTTCCTTTGGGCAAATCATTGTGTTATCATACCATGTTACCACTATCAAGGTACAATGCTTATAACCACCTTTGGGCAAACCATTGTACACCATCCCACTTACATTCTTAATGATATTGACTACTTTTTCAATATCATTGTGTTTTCACCCCATCATATTTCCTTTCTTTGGTCCCCTCATTTTGTTTCTTTCTTTTCAAGGGATTGTTTACCAACTTGTTTGTGCCAACTATTCCCTTAAGGGGAAATCATATAGTTAGTTTATCATCATTACAGTTGTAGGCATATAAGACCTTTTCATTATTTGAGAAAATGTTACTGTGCTTATAGCTTTCAATTATTTCCAAAATAGGGGTAAATTGTAGACACTTAAACTTGGCCATCGATAACTTCCAACCAAGCTTTTGGTCAATTTCCACCCAAAACACATAATTTGGCGTAAAAACACTAAAATGTGCTAAATGATGTGAAACTAACATATTCAAGTATTGATTTTGGCTAGGGTATCCTTAAATGGGGCAATGCAATTTATGGACCAACTAATTTTGATTAGATCATTTCGAGTCAAAATGCCAATTTTGCACCTAGGTGCTATAGATTGCTATTTCTTATCAAATATTTTTCACAAGACATTAGCTTTTGTTATTTATTTTTGGAAACATCCTAAATGGGAATATGGTTCTAATGCATTGGGTAACACCTTCTAATTCCAATCCAATCAAAATTTGGACCAATAACAAGGCATTTTGATCAATTTGGGTAATTTAAGCACAAAGTGCTTAATCATGCTTAAGAGCTAATTAACCCAAATCAAGGCCTAATCAAGAATTCCATGAAAAATTGTTAAATACTTATTTTTGGAAATGAATATGGAATATCTACATCATCATGTGACCTCATTTCTTGGGAAGACATCCCTAGGTCATAAATGCTGCAAATATCAAGATTCATGCCTCCCATGCCTCATCAATTCCTTCCATGATGCCCTCCATGCCTCTTAATTTCCCCTTCTTCCAATGCCATGATGAGAATAATTAAAAAATTAATTTCAAAAATTGAATTAATTCTCAATCACACATCTCAATCTTGGATGGATGGTTTAGGTTGATTATCATCAAATCCAAAAATCTGTAAATAGGAGGCCTCACAACATCATTTCTAAGATTTTTTTATGCAAATTTATAATGACAAATTGGTTCTAAAAGCTTCAAGAAAATAATGTTATAATGCCAAATTTATTCCAAGCCAAGCAAGCCATAAGCCAAAGGTGCCAAGGAGAGATGGAGGTAGCCAAGCTTCCATTGCCAAGGACTTCATGAGCACAAGCCAAATAAGCCATTACTAAAAAGCAATTTGGATCATCCAAGGAAGGTGAAGGAATTCTTAAATTTTATTCCTTGATTTTTAGTTGTGTTTGTCATTTGTGTTTGTTAACTAAGCTCTCCCTAGTGTCTAGGACTAGAGTTGTTATGATATTAGTGTGTTTATTTCATCTTGTTTTAATTTTGGAACTAACACCATACTAACCATCCTCTCTTGAGTCAAATTACTAGATCACATTAGTATCTCCCTAAAACCACTTGATTCAAAGACAGAGGTTAGTGAGAACACATAGTAAAATTATTTTTTTAACTTCAAGTAATGATACTCTATGTCATATTTATATTTTTATGTACATATATATCCCTATCTATATGTTCCATAGGATTCATCCTCACTGATATATTTGAGGTTATGTATCTATAGAAAACCCTTTAGGTGGCATGAGGTGAATCCATAATCACCTTGTTGTAAAATTTTGTTCTTGGCAACTCTATAATTTTATATACATTATTTTAATGCATTATTTTATAATATTTATGTTGTATAACCACAACCACTTGTGAGGCTACGTCATATACATTTGAATCATTAGTAAGCTAATAGGGGAGTCTCTCCCCATATTTATTTTGTACATCTAGGGCGATGATGAATATTTTATTTAGAGGTATTGAGAAGCAAGAGAGTTATTTGTAGTGTGATGGGTAGTTTTAGTGGAAAATTATTGTGTATGTTGATATTGTCAATTTTGTATGCTTATATGGCCCACTTTGTATGCTTATATAACCCACTTTGTATGCCTATATGGAATTTTTGTATGTCTATATGGTATACATTGTATATTGATATGGCTTATTTTGTATGTCAGTATGGCATAATTTAGATGCACATACATACCATCTAACATATTTAGATGAAGCATACAATGTTATAGTTTATGTATACAAATTTAATTTTTATGTCTATATTGTTTTTTGTTGTTGTTTTACATTATTATTCTTGGAATTATTCTTAAATGAATAAGTTTGCATAGCATAGATGTGCCAATGAATGAATAATTAATGTTTATATTTCATGATTATTTTATATAATGTATGTCTAGATTAAGAGTATAATTATGGAATACTTGGATCAACATAAGAAGTTGTTTGTAATAATATTTGTGACATATATCTTGAAAACCAACACTATCCAAAATCTATACTGAAATTTAGCACGTGATTTAAAACCATATAGATGAAATTTAAGATCTGAAATTTATGTGTGTAAGTCCTCTAAGCACCCTCGATAGGATTTTATTCCAATCACGATGAGTAATAAATAGATGTACATTTTATTTTACATTGAAAATTTACTTTAAGGAGAAAACATTGGTCAATATAATGCCCAAATTTTAAACCACACACCTAATCAACAAACGAAATTTGTGGTAAAATATAGATGGGTTTATAAATTCAAGAATGATATTTTTATACCTTTCGTCAACTCTTAGAATTGAAACTTGCAAGTAGTCAGACACATCCTTGAAGAGAAACTACTTGTTCCTATGGGGAAAATAGTACCAACTTTGTGAATATGTTGTAGTCAAACCATGTGGGGTAGAGATCAACTAAAAACTCATATTATTTCATATGGGAATATTATAAACATACCTTAGAGTATTATATTCCACTTGTAACAAGGAGAAAGTGGTAACACATTTTATCTCACAGTGAAAACTTATTTTAGGGAGTAAAAGTTGGTTAGTATATTTTGAAACTTTTAAACTGCACACCCAATAAAAAAAATAGATTTGTGATCACATATAAATGGTATTATAAATGAAGTAATAACCCTCATAAATATTTTTTCAAACCTTAAACTTGAAACATACAGGCAATTGAATGCATCCCTTAAGATAAACTTGCCATTTTAAGGGGGAAATGGTAGGAACCTTTCCTAACTATTGTAGTGAAATCATGTAGGGTAGAGATGAAACATATGCTCATATAATATCATGACTTATTCATATAATTATCCCCAAAATATCCTCTTCCACTCATTATGATGATTGAATGGAGGTGTGCTTTCTCTCGTAGAAAAAATATTCATTAGGGACCAAAATTTGGTCAATATAATGTGACTTTTTTAAACCATGAGCCCAATCAATAAAATAAATTCATGGTCTCATTTTTATGGGAATATAAAAATAGGAATGGAATATTTACACCCTTTATTATCCCTTAGAATTGAAAATTATAGGTATCCAAATGCATCCCTGCAGATAAACTTGTCATTTTAAGGGGAAAATTGGATTGAACTTTACAAAACCATTATAATGAAATCATGATGGGTAGAGATCAAACATAAGGTATTATAGTTACATAAGTATTATTATAAGTATCCCATTTATTATTATCATCCACTCACAATAAGGAAGAAATGAAGGCACATTTTATTTTGTAGTAAAAACCTAATTTAGGGATAAAACCTTGGTAAGTATAAAATAACATTTGAACCTCAAAACCTATCAATGAATTGGATTTGAGGTCACTTATAGATGAATTTATAAATTTAATAACTTCATTTTTACACCCCTTTTCATCCCCTAGAATCAAAATTGGCAGGCGACCAAATACGTCCATGAAGAGAAACTTGTCATTCTTAAGGGAAAATGATACAAACTTTATGCAACCATTGTAGTGAAATCATGAGGGGTAAAAAAATAAAAAGATCATAAAATTTAATTCAAGAGTCCTCTAAGTACCCAAAAAATTATTATATTCCACTCATTATGAGGAATAAATAAAGCTACACTTTATCTTGCAATAAAAACTTAATTTAGGGAGCAAAAGTATGTTAGTATAATATGAAAATTTTGAGTTGCATGCCAAATCGATGAAATAAATTAATGGTTACATCCATATGTGTATATAAATGAAATAATGGCCTTTGTATACCCTGTATTTTACCCTAGACTCAAAACATGCAGTCAATCATATGAATCCCTAAAGAGAAACATGTCATTCTTATGAGGAAAAAGGTATGCAATTTGTGTAATTGTTGCAGTGAAACCGTGAGGGGTAGAGATTAACTATAAGATATTGGATTTAAATGGGGGAGTCATAAGAATATACTATAATATTTTATTCAAATTATGATTACAAATAAATAATGACACATTTTATCTCACAATAAAACCCTGATTTAAGGACCCAAAGTTAATCAATATATTTGTAACATTTTAATCACATGTACAATCAATGAAACATATTCATGATAATATTCATATGGGAATATAAACATAATAATAATTTCATATACCCTCCACTAGTCCAAATACTTAAAAATTTCAAGCAGCCAAATGCATCCTTGAAGAGAAACTTATCATTCTTAAGGGGAAAAATGGTGCAAACTTTATGCATTGGTTGCACGTAAACCATATGGGGTAGAGATAAACCATGTGGGGTAGAGATGAAAAATAATATGATAATTTTTCATGATATATTCCTCTAGGCACATCCAATATGTTTCTATTTTAATATCTATGAGGAATAAATGGAAGCATGGTTTCTCTTGTAGCGAAAACTTACTTTATGGACCAAAAGTTGGTAAGTATGACATGGAAATTTTACACTTAAATCCCAATAAAAAAACCATATTTTCATTCATTTATATATGGAAACATAAATGAAATGATGGATTTTATCTAACCTATGAAAACCTTGGACTTGAAACTTGCAAGAGGTCAGACACATCCCTTAAGAGAAAATTCTCATTCTTAAATATAAAAATGATATGAACTTTATGCAATTATTACACATAAATAATGATCATATGGTTTGAAAATATAGTATTATAAACATACCATGGATGATTAAAATCCACTCGCGATGAGGAAGAAATATATTATCTCAACAAAAACTTGCTTTAGGGACTAAAATTTGGTTAGTATAATGCATAAATTTGAACTGCATGACCAATCGACAAACCGTCTTTATGGTCACATCTAGATGGGAATATAAACATAATTATGGCCTTAATTTTCTATTTTTCATCCCCAAGACTTTAAACTTTTAGGTTGTTGGATGTATCCCTTAAGATAATCTTCTAGTTCTTAAGTAGAAAAATAGTCTAAACTTTACATAGTCATTGCACATATATCATGAGGGGTAGAGATTAATCCAAAGATCCTATAGTTACAAAAATGATTAATATATACATCCCATATATTATTATATTTAAATAATGATGAGGAATAAATAGTGGAACAATTTATGTCACGTTAAAAACTTGCTTTAGGTGCCAAAAGTTTGTCAATATAATGTGTAACTTTTGAAACATGCCCAATCTATGAATTATCTTCACGGTTGCATATAGATGGGAATATAAATGAAATAATGTAATTAATATATATTATATCATCCCATAGACTCAAAATTTATAGGTGGTTGGGTATATCCCTTAAGATAGTCTTTTCATTTTTAAGGGAAAAATGGTATGAACTTTGTGCAACCGTTGCATACAAACTGTGAGGGGTAGAGAAAAATTGTAAGGTTATATAGTTTCATAGGGGAGTATTATAATTAGTACCCATATGTTTATATTACAATCATGAATGTGAATAAATGGAAATATGTTTTATTTTGTAGTGAAAACTTATTGTAGGGACAAAAAGTTAGTATAAAACACAACTTTTGAACCACATTCCCAATTGATAAACCATATTTATGGTCACATATATATGGGAGTATAAAAAAATGGAATTTTTATACCCTATACAAACCCACAAAATCAAATTTTTTAGGAATCTAGATGCATCCTTGAAGATAATATTTTCATTCTTGGGGGGGAAATGGTACAAAATTTGTGTAGTCATTGCATGCAAACTATGAGGGGTAGAGATGAATTGTTAGATCATAAATTTTCATGGTGGGGGGATATAAAAACACCATTGAATTCTAAATTCCACTTTTTATTATTAAAAAATGGTGATATATTTTCTCTCATAGTGAAAACTTGCTTTAAGGACCAAAAGTTGGTTAATATAACACACAAATTTTGAACTACATGCCCATTCGATGAATATATTTAGGGTCACATATAGATTAGAATATAAATGTAATAATATCCTTGATCCACCTTCTCCCCTATTTCCCCGCTCCCCCCCCCCCACCCCCCACCCCCCCGCCTCCTACTCAAAAATCTCATGCGTCTAGACATACCCCTTAAGAGAAACTTTTTATTTTTAAGTGGAGAAATAGTATGAAATTTGTGCAGCCATTGCATGTAAACTAAAGGATTAGAAATGATTTATAAGATCCTAAATTTGCATGAGAAAGTAATATAATCATACCCTAAATTATTATATTCTACTCATGATGAGGAAAAAATATTAATATGCTTTCTCTCGCAGTGAAAACTTGATTTGGGAACCAAAAGTTGGTCAATATAATGCATAACTTTTGAACTACATTCACAATCAATAAATTATATTTAAGGTCACATTTAGATGAGATTATAAAAAAAACATATATGTTCACCCTTATTCATCCTCAAAACTTCAAACTTATATATGTTTATATACATACCTTAATATAATTATATTGCTCTTAAGGGGAAAAATAGTACAAACTATGCATAAGTTTTACATATAAACCAAGGGGTTATTGGAATCACAACCACTAAATGTAATAACATCCTTCATCCACCTTCTCCCCTGCTTCCTCACCTACCCTCCCCCCACCCCCCATACTCAAAAATCTCATGCGTCTAGACATACCCCTTAAGAGAAACTTTTCATTTTTAAGTGGAGAAATGGTATGAACTTTATGCAGCCGTTGCATGTAAACTAGAGGATTAGAAATGAGTTATAAGCTCCTAAATTTGCATGAGAAAGTAATATAATCATACCCTAAATTATTATATTCTACTCATGATGAGGAAAAAATATTAATATGCTTTCTCTCGCAGTGAAAACTTGATTTGGGAACCAAAAGTTGGTCAATATAATGCATAACTTTTGAACCACATGCACAATCAATAAATTATATTTAAGGTCACATTTAGATGAGAGTATAAAAAAAAAATATATGTTCACCCTTATTCATCCCCAAAACTTCAAACTTATATATGTTTATATACATACCTTAATATAATTGTATTGCTCTTAAGGGGAAAAGTAGTACAAACTATGCATAAGTTTTACATGTAAACCAAGGGGTTATTGGAATCACAACCACTAAGGGGGGGGGGTAAATCAGTGAGCTCTTAAACCTTCATCTAATTCTTTAGTTCTTTATTCAAGTATCAATATAGAATCCATATATAAATTAAACCATATCAAAGAACATAAAGACATAACACATGATATAGGTAGGAAACCCTTAAAGGGAAAAAAAACCACAGTGATCAATGCATGGAATACATATCCTAAGTTAGATATGTAATGAGTCAAAAATATTGATGAGCAAAAAATTAGCTTGAGGAATAAACCCCAAATATTCAAGCACTAACTTGACAAAAATATTTATCAAGCACCAACTTGTTAGGAAGTACCAACTCCCTCATTTGTAGATTCCAATCTACAAGGAGGATTTAACCCCCTTTGCCAAGCACCAACTTAGCTGTTTCAGATCATCCACCTTTTTTAGAGTTTTCTATCAACAAATGATGGTATAATTCTACTTTATCTACTTACTTAGCTTAGATTTATTCTTCTTATCAATCAAATAGATGCATTAGGATCTCTTTCTCTCTACTTTTTATTTTCAAAGACTCTGTCCTCTCTACCTCCTCTCCTCATCTTTCTTATCTAATTTTATATACTCTAGGGTTTATCTTCTTATAAATCATTCATTATTTTCATACTCATGACTTTATATTCATACAAACCTCAATAGACCTTTGATCTACTCCTTAGTGAACAATAATCCTCTATTTTCATACATCAAAAGGACAATTTGATCTTGATTATATACAAGACATTGATCAATAACCTCTTGAAAGTAGACCAAAAAAACTCTATATTCGATGGTCTAGTGATTTATTATCTTTTGAAAACATAATTCACATTAGCTTATATAAAAATCTCACTCACATAGGTCATCCTAATATAAATGAAGCTGGGATGGACCAAACAATAAATAGAATACATTTAGTGCTAGCCTGATGAAGTCTGTAGTAGTCTTGATGCAGTTTATAGCAACTTTGATGCAGTTTGTAACACCCTTGATGTAGTCCATATCAAGCTTGATGCAATCTATATAAAATATAATGTAGTCTTTAAAAAACTTAATGTAGTCCATATCATATCTAATATAGTCTGTAGTTGCTCACCCAATAGCTTTGGACATGATCTTATTCTACATATTCCTTAGACTACCTTGCTTCACATAGAACAAATTATTAAATGGTTTTTAGTCTAAATTAATTTTGTAATCTATATTTATGACTCCATATGATGTAAAATATAGATAACAAGTCTCTTGGCCAATTGTCTTCTTCATTATAAATAACCTTTAGTGTAAGCTACAGACTATGAAAAAACTATGAAATTTTATCAGCATAAATTCCTTGACATCAATGACCATATTCTTTACTAAATAGCAAACCCTTTGACATTAATGAAAAAATCTTAATAAAATTCCCCTTTGTCATTGATGGAAAACCTTTACAAGCTGATGACTTGAGAAGATTTTAATGAACATACCTTTACACCAAATCTTAAACTTGATTTACTTTTCCCCCTATCATTTCTTCACCTAAGGCAACTAGACAACAATTATACAACTTTTTGTTTCTATCCCTTATACAACTATCTCAATTGTTGCACTATTTCTCCCTAAAACTAATTAGCTTACCAATTCTCCCTCTTTGACATCAATGGAAAAGGGTTGTACAACCTGAAATCTATTTGATCTAAAAAAGAGTGCTACTTTTTCAAAATTGATAATATCCATTTTCATTTCCCTGATAAGAATTCCATAAACTTCTCAAAAAAATGCAAGATACTACTCAGTTCCACATGAACATCTTTTGACTTTCATAGACTCTTGTCTCTTGTTCCTCAGAAATAAAAGATACCCAAAGGTTAGCCCCCCTTAGTCCATACATTTCTTAGTTACTAACAGAAGAAGGAATTACTCCCAATTCCTACCTTAAGAACTCAAATGTTTCCCTTGGAATAGGTTTTATAAAATGGCTGTAACTTGTTCTTTTATGGTTACATACTCTAGTTTGACAATCTGATCATCTACCTAATCCCTTAGAAAATGATACTTGATTTGAATATGGTTAGTCCTAGAATGCATGAATGGATTATTAGATATGTTATTAGCACTGGTATTATCAAAAAAATTAGAAATTAGATTGTCATTCTTAATCTTAAAGTCACTCAAGGTATGTTTCATCCATATAACCTATGTGCAACATGATTCTACTACTATGTAATCATCTTTAGCTATGGAAAAGGAAACTAATGGCTATTTCTTACTCAACCATAACCCAAGACTCTTTCCAAGAAATAATGCACCACCACTTTTTCTCTTTTTGTCATCAGTGCTACCTGTCCAATCTGCATCAATATATGTTATTAAAGTGAAATCCTTACCTTTTGAGTACCACAAACCAAAATCCATAGTACCTTTGAGATATCTGAATATCCTCTTGATTGCTTATAAGTGTGTCTCTTTTGGTTTTGCCTAAATTTTTTCCACTAGAGCTACTGCCTACATGATATCAAGTCTTGATGCAGTAGTATACAATAGAATTCCAATCATATATCTATACAAGTTCTGATTGACTTCTAATGACTTATATTCTTGACTTAGCTTACAACTTATTGGTAGAAGAGTATTTATTGATTTACAGTCTTCCATATCAAACTTATTCAACATTTACTTAATGTACTTAGCTTGAGAGATGAAAATTCCCTTATCTAACTAAACTACTTGCAATCTAAGAAAAATGAAAGTTCCCCTAACATAAACATCTCAAATTCTTTCTACATTACTTCTATGAATTCCTTAGACATCTTGTCATAGTCACTACCAAACATAATATCAACAACATACACAATTATAATTAATTGATGCTCACCTTCTATTTTGATGTAAAGGTTGCTATCATAAACACCTCTCTTGAAACCCTGATCAAATAAGTATCTTTCAAGTCTTGCATACCACACTCTAAGGTCTTACTTTAGCCCATATAAGGCTTTCTTTAGTCCATAGACAATCCTTATTTCCTGATAAAGAGAAACCTTTAGATTGATTATGTAAATTTTACATCCATCTTATATATCTTGAAATTCTTGAAACCAACATATTAGTCTTATGGCTTCTATTCTTGCAACTGGTGCAATTTTTTTTTTCAAAGTCAACACCTTCTACTTGAGCATAGCCTTCGCATACTAGCCTTGATTTTTTTCTTATGACCTAACCATCTTCATTCAATTTATTCCTAAAAACCCATTTGGTTCCAATGACATTCTTGTCCTTAGGTCTGGGAATAGGTTTCCAAGTCTCATTTTCCTCAATCTAATTGAGCTCTTCCTCCATAACATTCACCCAATGCTTGTCACTTCTATATTCTGAGAAAGGTTTTGGTTATATTTTTTAAAATAGAGAGAAGTTTACATTTGCTAATGTATTCATAAACCTTCTCCTAGTTTGCACTCCAACATCAATATCACTAATTATTTGACTTTATGAATGAATTTGGAAGGTGCCCTTGTATCTTCCCATTCTTCTTCTTCTTGAATTTATTTTGCTACTTATTCTTCTTCTAATTTTTTTTATTCTTCCTTGAAGTCAAGCTCCTCTACATAAACTCTTAGTTATGTGTTCACCTTCTTAGATCTAGTTTCATCCACTCTTACAAGTGTACTCTTCATAATCTTCTACAGTCTCTTGTTGTAGCATATATATGCAGAACTAACTAAAGAATATCCAAGGAAGATGCCTTCATCATCCATTGAATCAAATTTTCCTAGATCATCTTCATATCTCTTGAAGAAACACATGCTTCCAAACAATCTAAAGTGTTCCACTGACACTAGTCTACCTTTTTATAGCTCATTGGGGGTATTATTGATGTTTATTTTGATTTTAAATTTGTTTAGAATGTGTAATCCTATGTTTACATCCTCTCTCCAAAATATATTAGATAATTTGGACTCAGTTAACATTGTCTAGGCCATTTCTTAAATAACCATGTTCTTCCTCTCTACCACACCATTCTGCTATGGTGTTTTTGTAGTAAAAAACTATCTTGATTCCATGTTCTTTGAAAAAGTCATAAAAATCATTTGACTAGAATTCTTTTCCTTTATCAGATCTTAGACACTTGATTTTTAATTCCATCTCATTCTCAACTAGAATCTTGAATTCCTTGAACTTATCTAGAGCCTCAAATTTCTCCTTGAAAAAATCAACACAAGTCATTCTAATGTAATCATCAATAAGAAGCATGAAGTAACTCTTACCTTGAATACTTTGAGTTCTAGTTAGACCACATAGATCTATAAGAATAAAATCTAAAGGTTTTGTATTTGAATATTCCTTTGTCTTGAACCTTCTTCTTGTCTATTTTCCATGTTGGCATGCCTTACACAATGTGTTTATAGGTTTAGTATCTTAGGCATGTTCCTAATTAATTTCTTAGTACTTATCTTTACTTAGTTGTCAAAGTTTAGATGTCCCATTCTTATGTGCCAAAGTTAGATTTCATTCACTTGACTCATAAAAAACTTGTCCTTCTTATTCTCATTCAAAACATATAAATTATTTGCAGTCTTGTCAGCATCTACTACCAATATTTGTAAACTTGATTTTCTTATTTCACATCCTTCAGCATGAAAATTAAGAGTATATCCTTGATTTCACATTTTACTACCACTCAAAACATTATGCTTCAGTCTTTTTACATATAACACATTCTCAGTTTTAGTTTTTCCATTGTCAAGACTTAGTATTCCCTTGCCAATAATATTAGCTGTTGTAGTGTTTCTAAACTTGATTGTACCTTCATTAGTCTTCTTTAAAGATATAAATTTATTCTTGTCACTTATAATATGGATTGAAAAACCACTATCAATGTACCATTTCAAACTCTCATATTGAATGTGAAAATAAGATTGTGCTAACATGGATTCTTCTTCCTTTGGACCATCATTTTTTTGCTCCTTTTTTTAGTATTTTCAAAGGTTTTTAATTCTTATCAATTTTAATATACACCTTCCTATTTTAACTAGGGAGTTTTGTATAACCCAATCTATACAATCTTGTAACATGTCTAATTATATTACAGTTTTAACAAATCATATTGATTCTATTAATAGTTGACCTTTGGACAAATGAATTTGAGAATTATTTTGGAAATCTATGACTATTCATATCACTTCTCCATGCATGATTGTTTCTATAATTTGATCTACAATCTACAACTGTATGTACAAACTGATTATAAGAAAAATAGTAGCCATAAAAGGAATTAATGTACATTATTGCATTTGGTTTCCTAATAAGAAATGATCTTTGAATATTTTTGAAATGTAGATTGACACTTCTGTTATTTTTGAGAGAAGTGATAATATTCTTGACCTATCCTGACCTCTCACTATCATTCACAATCTCAGATTTTTTGAGAGCATCAACATATGTCATTGGCTTACTAATTTTCTACTCTTCCTTAGTAATCTTTTGGTTATCTATGTATCCAAGGCCTATTTTGAGACATGGTGACCTTTGACTGTTTAACATGTAATCAAAAATTCCATTGCTCTTTTCAAACTTTTGACAATTTTTTAATTTGACTGTGAATTGTTTCAAATTTGAACTCAATGAACCTATCTCAAATTTGTACTTATTTCACTCTAATTACTTGGACTTTAGACTTTAATTTTATTATTCTAATTGAGTCTTGAGATTTTTGATGACCTCCTCAACTTCCTTTGCACTCTTAGTTATCTTAGTTTCTAAGCTATATATTTGTTCTTCATGAATTTTGACTAGAGACTTCAACTTTTAGTTTTTTTTTCTTTGACTCTTCAATTCATTCAAAGCATTGATAAGTTATACCCCAAGATCAACATTGACTTATTATTCATCCACTTCTTCATCATCAATGAAGACTTGTCCTTTTGAACTAATCCCATCTTCAACTTCAATGGCCACGAACAAAGCTTCATCACTTCTATAGTCTAAACTACAATCATCACTATCTGAGATATATATGTATCACTGAATTTAGAAGAGATTTTGTATTTTTTAAAACATATACTCTTTTTTTTATTGAATAAATTTTTCTTATTATCACCTTGATTGAAATTTTTCTTTCTCTTATCATACTTGTGAGACTTCTTATTCTCTTCACCATGTTCCTCATCATGATCATGCTTTTCATTTTGAGGACACTTGGAACTAAAATGACCAATCCTACCATAATTAAAATCTTTGAATGGTAGCTTTCCTTTGTACCTACGTAAACCTTTTCTCAGTTTCCTCACAAATAAGGTTTTGACTTTGTCTTCATCAACATCAGTGTCAATGTCAATTTCAACCTTTTTTATTTGTGTTTTCTTTTCAACCTTGAAGGCTGCTTACCTTTTGTAACATCTTCCATCATCAGTCCTCATCTCATAGGTAGTAAATATTCCATGAAGCTCATCCATTTGTAACTTGTCTAAGCCTTTTACTTCTTCAACTAGTGACACCTTGGAGTTAGATCTTGGAATCAAAGATCTTAAATTTTTTTGAACAATACTTGACTCATTAACCTTTTCTCCAAGACCTCTAATTATGTTGACTACTTCATCAACTCTAAGAAGATATGCTACAATATTCTCTCTTTATTTCATATTTAGACCTTCAAGTTATCTTCTATAGGTCTGAAGATTTACCAATTTTTCCTTAGTGTCACCTTCATAGATAAGTTATATCTTGTCCCAAATTTCCTTAGCTGACTCATATTACATTACCTTGAAAAAATTAGATTATTCCAATAAACACAATAAAGAATTCATAGTATTTGAATTGTTCTCACTTACTTTCTTTCCTAAAACATCATTTGGAGGAGTTTGAGGGATAATATATCCATCTACAGCTGACTACCAAATGTCAAACCCAAGATCCATCAAATAGATTTTGATCCTAATTCTCCAAAAGGATAATTGGATCTAGTGAACAAAGGGGCCTTATTTGTTGAAAACCCTTCTTGTTTTTGATGACTAGACATTGTGATTCTTAGGATATACCTTCCATTTATCAATCCTGACCTTGAAGGACTTGCATTGATACTAATTGTTAGAAGCACAACCACTGAAAGGGGGGGGTGAATCCATGAGATCTTAAACCTTCATCTAATTCTTTAGTTTATTAGTCAAGCATCAATATAGAATCCATAGAGCAATCAAACCATAACAAAGAACATAAAGACATAACACATGATATAGGTGGGAAACCCTTAAAGGGAAGAAAACCCACAATGATAACTACATAGACTAGATGTCTTAAATTAGATATGAAATGAATCAACAAAATTGTTGAGTACCAACTCATCTTGAGTTACCAACCCCAAATAGTCAAGCACCAACTTGATAGGAAGCACCAACTCCCTAATTTATATACTCTAATCTATAGGAGGATTTAAACAATTTTTCCAAGCACCAACTCAACTACTTTAGATCATCCACCTTTCTCAGTTGTTTCTATCAATAAATGATGGTACAATTCTACTTTCTCTACTTATCAATCTCAATATTATTCTAATATTTTCTACTCATTAATCAAATACACAAATTAGGCTCTCTTTCTCTTTACTCTTTATTTTCAAAGAATCTTTCCTCTCTACCTCCTCTCCTTATCTCTTTTAGCTAATTTTTTATACTCTAGGGTTCATCTTCCTATAATTCATTTGTTATTTTCATACTCATGTGTCTTTGGCCATCCTTCCTCAACAAACCTTTGCTCTACTCCTTAATGAATAATAATCCTCTATTTTTATACATCAAAAGGATAATTTGATCTTGCTTATATACAATATGTTGATCAACAACATCTTGAAATTTTTCCAAACAAAACTCTATAGTCAGTGGCCTAAAGATTTATTCTCTTTTAAAAACATAATTCACATTGGCTTATATAAAATCTCACTCACATTGGTTAGCCTGAGTGAAATGAAGCTAGGATAGACCAAACAATCATTAGAATACATTTAGTATCATCTTGATGAAGTCTGTAGTAGTCTTGATGTAATTCATAGTAACTTTGATGCAGTCTGTAGCACCCTTGATGTAGTCTGTATCAAGCCTAATATAGTCCATAATAAATATGATGTAGTCTATAGTAAACTTGATGCAGTTCATAACATGTATGATGCAATTTGTAGATGCTCACCTAGTAACTATAGACATGATCTTATTCTTCATAATTCCTAGATCACCTTCCTTCACATAGAGAAACTTATTTAATGGTTTTTAGTCTGAATTAATTATACAGTCTATTTTTGTGACTCCATATGATGTAAAATATAGATAACAAGTCTCTTGGCTAATTGTCTTCTTCACCAAAAACAACTTTTATAGTAAGCTACATAATCAATCAGTAGATATGGACTCTATAGAAACTACAGACTCTTATCATTAAGAATTCTTTGACATCAATGGCCATATTCTTTACTAAATAACAAACCCTTTGACATTAATGAAAACATCTCATTAGGTGTAATTATGAATAAAAAGCTTGTAAATTTTCACATATGAGTATTTTAACCACAAAATATAGTATTATATTAAAATTTTAATGAGGATGAAATGGTGTCATATTTTATCTCACAACAAAAAAATTCTTGGGGACAAAAATTTGGTTACTATAACATGAAAATTTTGAACCACAACCTAATCGATGAACCATATTCGTGGTCACATCTAGTTAGGAATATAAATGCAATAATTAAATTCATATTCCCTCTATCACCCCTATAATTTAAACTTTTAGGTAGTTGGCATCATCTCTTAAGAGAATCTTCTTATTTTAAAGGGAAAAATGGTATAAACTTTACACAACCATTTCATGTAAATTGTGATGGGTAAAATAGTATGAAATACAGGTAACTATTACACTAGGAGCCCTCTACACATACCAACCAACCATTTTATATTTTGTGAACCATAACATTTTTTTATTATTGTATTTATTTTAATAAAATAATATAGTCTACTCACGGCACCAACCAAGTGAAGGTGGAAGCCCATTCAGTACTAGTAACCTACATTAAATGTGTTAGTATTGATTTAAAATAAATATATATACATAATAATAAAATAATTATTATTTAAAATACACTAAATCAAATAGTGAATTTACTAATTCAAAATGTAACTTTCATTTAATACTAACCTTACCAAGTTAGTCTAATGTACCTTCATGATCAACTCTATTTTAAGTGTTTCAATAATAGTTTCATGCTTAGCTTTATGAACTTTCCACAATTTTATTTTTGAGGCTTTCCATAAAATTTTATAAATTGAATATTTGTAGTGATAACTAGATTTGAATAGTGAAATATCACCCTATTCAGATCAAAGTCTTAAAATAACCATTACTTTATTTTATGAAAGTGTCTTTGAAGCTAGGTTCCTGTAACCACCATAGATCAAGTGGGATAAAATAAGTCTTCCTCATCTATGACAGATGTGGTTAGTTTATTTTTATATTGAATGTAATAAGATAAGTGGTATTCTATTCTCTCATCATTATCTTCAAGTTAAATTAATGTGAAAATGTGGTATGTATTTAAAATATAATCAAATTTTAAGGATATTTAGGAAAAAACTATAATATCACTAATGTTAAAGGCTACATTAATATTTTAAATAAGTTGTCACTGGTTGCACAAGATCTGAGATGTGGTAAAATTTAATTATTGATTTCCTTTCATGATCTCTTAATGGTTTTAATGAATGACTAGTCTCCATAGCCTAAAGGGTATATAACACCATTCTTCAACCCATTATTTTGACTCACATTTATTACAATCAAATTTCATACAACTCAAATAAAATCATGCCATGTCCCTAGTATAAATAGTCCATGATCTATAATTTGAGCTTTGAAATGAGTGTAAGTCACTCAATCTACATATTATACTACAATATTCATGCATTGCCTTATTTGTTCTCTCTATTAACTAAAATAATCTTCACACATGAGAATATCTATCTAATCCAAGATATATTGTTTCATTACACTAAGCCACAATACTTTCAACATCAACCAAATAAGTGCCATCCTTCTACTTCTTTTGCCCTTTTTAAGGGCTCTATTTACACATGCACCAAAACCATCATGATCCCCATTTTCTATGTTGAACCTCAAAGAAACTCCAAATTTTTTATACCCCACTCTTCTCATGCATCTTTCTCAACCAATTTTTTTTTTGAGAATTATTAAACTATCGTGCACAATTTTTTGGTTAAATGTAGTTTGTATTAAACATGATTTATCTTGCATTCATATTTATATAAAATATCCCAAAAATAACCTTTGACAAAATTTGAAGAATGCAATTTTTCATCATTCATATAAAATTGGTACTTCTTCCAAATCTTTATACTATCTTCTATATTATTAGGTGTTTGTCTAAATGCAATATGCATGGAATTTCAACTCGAATTAAAATATACTACTAGGATTGAAACTCATTTTATGGTTATAGTGTGTAGTTTTCAGCAAAGTCCAAAATTGAAACAATGGTCTGGAATGGAAAGTTGTCCTTACATAAATTTAATTGATCATGTACATGTTTTTACTAGTGTGTGTGTCTTGTATATTGGTAGATAATATTCTTCTTGAATTCAACTAGAAATAAGATACATATATCTGGGTCATATCTAACTCACATCTTGATGAATCTGTTCCAAATTTTAATGTATACTTTACATATACTTATTAAAATTAAATAATTACATTCCAAATTCATGTGAAATTTCCTCATGTATACAACCAGTCAAATGTGAAAAACCACCACAAGTGTTGCATATTACATCTAAACAATCTTTGTAAAAAAGAACTGCCCCTCAAGTCTTTGACATAAAAGACCTGGGATTAACTCTCTTGATGTTTAAGGTGGATAATCCACCATACTTTCCTAAATAATCTCATCACTATTTAAAGTATAATGAATGTGACAAAAACATTAAAAATTTATAGTATATTCAACATGGATCCTACAAAAACACATGGTGTGTGTTTGGTTGATTTTAATGTAGAAAGGTTTGCACATCTCAAATGAACTTTGGCTAATTACCAATTATCCATTAAATTTTTAAAGAAATGTTTTATAGAATTATATATAGGTCATGTCTATGAAGTGTTTCACATGTGAATCATAGTTTTCTGAAGCTATTCTTATTTTAACATCTTTTATATTATGTGAGACCCTTGTGTTGTCATGTCAAAAAAATTCAATTAAATGTCTTGTTTGTTCACCTAAGACCTTGTATTTTCATGAGAGTCTACCACTAAGTGCCCAACAATATGTGATCAAAGGGTCATCGAGTCTTATTATTATTCCTACATCTTTAATTAGAGTTTTCCTATTCATTTTTAAGGTTGTACTTGTTTGACTAATAAATTGGCTTATAAATATTTTCTTACTCACTATAGACTCCATTATTATTCACATTACCCCATTACTGTATTTGTTTTAAGTTTTATTACCTATTGCATTAAATGCATTTCTTAGATTCTTTACTATTGCATTATTTATTCCCTTTGGGTTGCTTATTCTTATCCATAAATTATGTATCACAAGATGCATTTTTTACATTTTCATTAATTGAATAAATAATTAACATCATTTTGTATTGGTTTTCTTCTCAAATATACAATCCCATATAAACTAAGCATGCATTTTAACTATATGTTTTGACATTTTACCTTGTATAGGTTCTAATATATTCTCAACTATTTCAATCAAATACCTTGGTGTTCTTTAGATTTGGAGGTGTGGGCATATTAGCTACATTATTTCTTAAATTTAATGGTGTTATCAATTCAACCATATAAGGGATATTTAACCCTTTATTAACATTAGACTTTACACGAAAAGTGAATTCATCTTTATTGAGAGAGAGATCAATTAAGATCATTATGTGATAGATGTTCCATTATATTGTATTTCTCCATATGTTTCATCACTCAATACAAATTCGTTAGTTACATGTTCTACATATTGAGTTTCACCATTCAACAAGGATCGATTAAATATTATCTCATTTGAATATATATCTAAATTAAATTCCATGCAATTTGGCATGTTATTTTCAATTGAAATAGTAAATGGTGTGGAACGAGTAATTTAATCTTGTCTAGAAGCTCTTATGGATTCTCTCCAATACTGTTGTCTTTTTGTTTTTTTCTCTCTTGACTTCAATTTCCTCATTTATTATCTCCTTAATTGGTTTTTTGCAATGACTATCTAACCTCATGATTTATATTTTTGATTTTAAGTCTAAGTAAGATAAAAATTGAACAAAAATTGATGAGTTTACTTAAACTAAAATAAAGTAAAGGAAGAATTTATGGAATCTTAATAAGCTATAAAAATCAATTCAAAACTTTTAAAATGTGAAATAATATAAAAAAAAATCATGGATATGAGAGTTTGTATGAAATTGTTAAGGGACTACAAAGGGAATGCACCATTTTAAATAACATATACACACCCTTTTCAGTGGTTTAATTCAACGATTAAATACATTTAATGATAAGTTTTCCTTTTGTAAAGGATGCATGTCATTCCAAAGCATTTAAATTTTAATCTCACAAGTTTCCCTCCAAAAATACCTTGGTTTTAGGATTGGATTATTCGAACCTAGTCCAAAAACATGTCAAAGATAAACCAACACAAATTTCAATAAATTTATTTGTTTTTCATCTTCACAGACAAATTTGAGTCGGTATATTTATTTATTAAAAATATATATATAAGTTTGTAGGTGAGAACATAGTTTGAAATATATAATTTTTTAATATTAAATAATTATTTTTAATTATTTCTTAGATTATACTTAACATTCCTCATTATGGTTCATACATATATCATGATGTTGGGCCCCAATTTTGGAAAAGTAATTTTTGAAATAAACAACGTGAAGAGGCATAATGTAGAAGATCTTCGCATGGAAGACCATGGTGTGGGAGTCCATGGCTTAGAAGGACCAAGTATAATGGAATAAATTTACATGTTAAATAAAGAACTCGAGAGTGAAGGACTCAAAATTTATTAAAAGACTTGGGGATTACACAAAAAGTGGAAAAAAGTCATAAATCGATTCACAAGGATGGAATAGAATAAGTTAAGCATGAATATAACATTGGCTCATGGGAAGTAGGCACTTGATGATGAGGATCCAACATAAAAGAGAGAATATAAGGGTAGAAAAGCTTGGGTTCTTAGGAAATTAATGTAATTTGTTTCAAGAACTAAAATGTGTTGATGATCATTGGATAGTCACTTTGAGTGTATATACTTTTGCAACTACTTGTTCATGTAAAACCAAGTATAAATAACTTTAAAATGTACTTTGTAATGTTGTTGTTCAGTTGGATGTTATTGATAGCATTTATATGAGTTAATTATATTATAATTATAGAACTATGTTTTCTTTAGAGATTATTTATGAATATGATGAATGAAGATTGTGTTGACTTAATAATGTTGTTCAAATAACTATGGAGATAATGCTATTGGTTATAATTTATGTCTTTCAACTTGTGATCTAGGAATTTGACTCAAGACAGGATGCTTAGTATGGTGTTAGTTTCAAAATGAAAACAAAATGAAAGAAACACACTAACTAGTATAACATCTCTAGGCCTAGACACTAGGGAGAGCTTAGTTAACAAACATAAATAAAACATACAATTAAAATGCAAAAGAAACCTTCTTTTACCTCTCTTGGATGCTCCAAAATGCTTGTTATAGTGGCTTACTCAGCTTGTGCTCATGAAGTCCTTGGCAATGGAAGATTGGCTACCTCCATCTCTCTTTGGCACCTTTGGATTGTGGCTTGGCTTGGATTAGAATCAATTTGTAATGATAACAATAGTTGCATGAATCTTTGTAATCAATTATGCATTATAACTTTGCATAATCATGTGTTAGAAATGATGTTCATGGCCTCTCTATTTATAGATTTTTGAGAATGTCTAGAATCAACCTGAACCATCCATATTGAGATTGAGATGTGTGGTTGAGGATTAATTAAATATTTGGAATTAATTTTATAACTATCCTCATCATGACATTGGAAGAAGGGGAAATTAAGAGGCATGGAGGGCATCATGGAAGGAATTGATAAGGCATAGAGGGCATGAATCCTGATATTTGTGGCATTTATGGCCTAGGGATGTCTTCCCAAGAAATGAGGACACTTAATGATGCAAATATTTAATATTCATTTATAAAAACAAGTATTCAACAAGTTTTCATGGAATTATTAAATAGGATTTGATTTGGATTATCTCTTAAGCATGTTTCAGTATTTTGTGCATAAATTACTCAAATTGATCAGAATGCCTTATTAATAGTCCAAAATTTGACTAGATTAGAATTGGAAGGATATTTCAGATGTGTTGGATCCATTATCCCATTTAGAAAGTTACTGACAATAAATAGCAAAGGCACGTGCCTTGTGTAAGAGATTTGATAGGAAAGAGCAATCTAGAGCACCCAGGTGCAAAATTAGCATTTTGACTTGGAATGACCTAATCAAAGCTAGCTATCCCATAAATTGCATTGCCCCAATTAATGATACTCTAGACAAAATTAGTAATTGAATATATAAGTTTCAAAGCTTTTAGCACATTTTGGTGTTTTAAAGCCAAATTGTGCATTTTGGTGGAAATTGGTCAAAAACCTAGTTGGAGTTTATTGGTGGCCAAATTTAGGTGTCTAAAATTTGCCCCTATTTAGGAAGATGTTTCAAATTATAGGCAAAATAATATATTCTCAAATAATGAGAAAAGGCCTGTATGCCAAAAATAAGATGATGGTTGAAGAACAAAGCTCCAAATGGTGTTTAGAAAGCCTAAGATGATGCCCCCTCGAGAGAGTGACCATCACATTTGTTGATGGGTGGTCCCTAAAAAAGAAACAAGAAGAAAGGTGGAATTAACCCATGGTTGATATTAATCCAAATGAGAAAATACTTGCATATATTGATGTAAAAAAGATTACTGATTTGCCCAAAAGTGGTTATAATCATGTGTAGTTATTATTTTTTTCTTAACTTATTTATTGTTAGGTATTATGTTAATTATCTAAGATTAAAAGTCAAAATAATGATTTTCCCATAGGTGGTTATAATCATTAAGAGGACCTAGATTGGCTAAAGATGATTGTGCCCCAATTAAAGCTGATTAACAAGCATAACTCAAGGATATAACCTAGAATTTAGATTAAAAATGAATGGGCACAAAGTGATGAAAGAGATGGATAGAGGAATGAGATTGATCAATAAAATAATTCAATTATCCCTGTCAATGAGGAGATACTCATCTTGATTAACAATGATATAACTAGAATGGTCAAATGGGTTATATTGATTAAGGTGGGTATGAGGATTTGCCAAGGTGCCAAGGAGAAAATTTTATAGATCCATTGATTTTAGACCTTCTTGAAGCTAATTTTTGTTGTAGCATGTGATGGTAGGCATCATGATAGAACACTATGAAGACTTGGATGAAATATGCATAAAGACTGACTTTTGATCCAATAAACACTCAAAAATAATTCACCAATGATAAAAACCATGATGATAAAGTTGATGTATGAATATGGATGGACTCAAGAATAGGTGCGCACAAGGAATCACCCAATGAACGAACATAGATTGAGTCAAGGCAACAGTGCTAAAATCAAACAAATAGGCAAGTGAACAAACAAACAAAATAAAACCTAAAATAAAAAAACAAATAGAAAGCCTAAAAATAAAAGCAAAAGAAAGCATCCTAACAATGACAATGCCCCAATAAGGTGGATCGAGGATAAATGACTATGCTTAGATAGGATAAATATTTTTGGATTTTTGAAATGTTATGAATGTTTTTGGCATTTTGAGGTATCTTAACTCATTAGAGAATGACAAGATACCTATTCACAAAATAGTGAGAGCATTTGGCTTAGGTTGCTCACAAAACGGTGAGAGTCTATGGAAAGGGGGACTGAGGTGACCTCAAAATAAAATGAGCATGACCCACATAGTCCTAAAATGACCTCAAGTCATAGTAATTCCATCCACACAAAAGTCAAGAAAAAACCAACTAGGTCCCAACAGTTTATCAAATCTATCAAATGGCTAGTCAAATGAAAACAATAATGGTAAGGTGATGTATCAATGCACGATAAACAAGTGTTTCCCCTAGTTTTTCCATAAATAATTATAACTAGGATACAATAACATAGGTCAATGGTACTAATTTTCCCATATGAGGTTATAATTAGTAGCAAAACTAGTGAGACACTGATTTGCCCATAGGTGGTTATAATCAGGCTCACATAAACAAAATTGATAGGATGAAAGATATCTTGCCATATCAACTATCACACTAATTTTATAGACTATAATTGAAACATGTATTGGATTGATTATTTAAACTTGATTGGAATCCTCTCACAAAAAGTGTGGGAAGAATGAAAGGAACCAAGATCAAAATAGGATTAGGTAGGATGACTAAAAATAGGCTTTGGTCTAGATAAGAATATAATGATTAGATGGCATGAAATGGTAAGAGGGTTTGGCCCTAGGTGATGGGGTGAATAGCAGTAGTATGCAACAATAGAAAATGGATATGTAACAATGGTAATGGCATGGAAATGTGAAATGGTATGGTACATGTTTTTGGCCTAGGTGTGGTAAATGGCATATGATTCTATTTTTGTTGTTGAGATGGAGATGCACGTCCTAATCAACAAATGATACAAACAAAATACTTGATCATGTTAATTTTTATCCCACACCTTGTCTAAATAATTGCTCCATCAAGAACTACCTATAGATTTGGTTGTTAAGAATTCTTTTATGATCTTTGTTGGTCATTGATTTTAATTCCTTTAAGTGTCGAGACAAGGTATCTTTATATCCTCTACAAAATAAAGTGTGGCCATAGATGGTAAACAAGGACAAATAATGGATTGTAGGTTTGATTATGAAATGGAATGGTAGATGATAATGGAATGTGGAATGGTTGGGAAATAAATAAATATTAGGACATTTAGTCACATGTAATGTTGATGTTGAATTCAACATAACTTTAGTTGTGGTGGGACCAAAGTCTTGTTATCTCGATAAGACCACCAATTTTTGTTATTGTTTGATCTTGAGAGTAGCTACCATCTAATTAGGCTATAGATTGGAAGCTATTTTGATTTTGTCTTCATCAAGTAGTAAATAAATTTTATTCTTAGCTATTGGTGCCTCAATGAGGTTTTCACTAATGAAGTTGTCTTGATTATCCCATGGTACCTTCAAAAAGGTTTCACTAATGAACATTAGATTTTTATTTTTATTTTATTCCAGCACTTTAAAAAAATTTCACTAGAAGATGATGACTTCTGACTTTGATTGTCTCTTAGTGCCTTTGAAAAGGTTTCACTAGGAGAGTGCTCTTTTGCTAGATGAATGTGGTCTTAGCCTTCTTGCTCTTCTTCAAATGCTATGTCACCATGGATGCAATTCAACAAAGTGTGATTCTATAGATCCTAATTGACATTTGTGGGAGATAGAATGCCAATAATATGGCTATCTTGGTTAATGGTAATGGCCTGTGGAATGGTAATAGAATGGGGAGAGGCTTCATAATCCTCATAGAAGATATTAGGATATCTTGTGTTGAAGTTGAAGTAATTATCCTCAAAAACCATAAAAAGATCACAAATTTAATCAAATTGATCTACAAGGCATGCATAACCAATTTTCTAACAACCATAAACATATTCTTCTTTTGAATTTAATTCTAACTCAAGGGAATCTAAATTTGATGTTGAGACTGATGTTGATTTAGATTTTGATGGTAAATTTGATGTCAATTCAAGAATAAAACCTAACTCTAACTCTAATTCTTCATCTAATGGGTACTTTGTTATAATGTTGTCTTGTTGAGTATTTTGTTTTAGACAAGTAACAATTTGTGATGCAATAATGGGCTCCATAAAAACTAGTTTGTCAGAGTGGGACTCCTCTAAGATGGGAAAAAGGTTAAGAGAAAACTCCTTAGAGATTAGCTTATCAATAGGAGGCTCTTGGAAAATAGGCACATGGTCAAGGTAATGATTTGCCTAAAGGTGGTTATAATTATTAAGAAGTGACTCAACAAAGACTGACTTATCAATGTGAGACTCCTTGAAAAATGATATAGGATCAATAGGTGATTCATCATAGTTTGACTTATCATAAATAGT
Organism: Torreya grandis; assembly: GCA_037957365.1. NCBI lineage: Eukaryota > Viridiplantae > Streptophyta > Pinopsida > Cupressales > Taxaceae > Torreya > Torreya grandis. The sequence goes on along the minus strand of JARHVA010000362.1, from coordinate 73,762 downwards.
TGGTTCAACAAAAACATCTTGGATTGGTTGGTTCTCTTGGCCTTGGTTTCTAATGAGTTAGAGAATACTAGTTTTGAACATAACTTAGTCTTTGAATGATTGGATGGGTTGAGGTTTGGATTGGATTGGTACTAGATGATGAATGATTTATGGTTGGATAATGGTAGGGCCTTAGAGAGCATGACTACTCACATAAGCCAAAGGACTAGGTCTTGGTATGATGAAGGGATGTTGTGGAGCTTGATTTCTTACACAAGCCAAAGGATAAGGTCTTGGTATAGAAATGGTTTGGCATCATGGAGCTTGATTTCTTACATAAACTAAAGGATGAGGTCTTGGTATGGGAATGGTGTGACATTGTAGTCTTGGAATAGAAATGGTACAATGTAGTGGAGTCTAATTACTCATATAAGCCAAAGCATCCCAGTCTTCCTCATAAACCATATCATCCCAGTCATGAATTGGCTCATAAGTTGGTTCTTGACTGTGTTCCACATACTAATTATTTTGAAGAGGGTATGGATCTGTATCCCAAACATCATTATCTATAATTGGGTTTTCAAAGTCCTCCTCACAAGCCTCTTCATTCCAATCAGGGTTTTGATTTGGATTTTATAGATTTTGACTATGTTTCCCATATGGAGTATTATAGGGAGACGAATAAAACTCCTTAGAAAATCTTTCTCTATAGGGGTTCCTAGTTGGATTTTGTGTGGCCAGTCTATCATAAGTTGGATTGTACATGACTCCACCATAGGTGTAACTAGACATATCCACATAAATGATGAAATATTTGAAATAAAAAGGCTTAGAGTTCTAAAAACTATGAAAAACTATCCAAATGTCAAATGGTTCAAACTTGGTCTATCTTGGTTGAAAGGGTGGAGCTGTATATCCAATGTGGTCTGAAGGTGGAGTTGTATCTTCAAATTGGTTTGTGATATGACTTGGCATAAAACATTCTAACATCAAATGTTTAATGTCAAATGTCATACACACAAAAAGTTAAGCATCTAAATAAAATTTGACATGTCAAAGGTCTAGGTCAAAGTGTTCCAAACAAGGTCTAAACTAGGAAAGGGAAAAGTTGAGTTACTAGGTCTTTTGTCCAAATATGGATTCAAAATCTAGGCTCAAACAAATAGGCATATGCTAGGACTTTTGGCCAAATGGCATAAAAATCTAGACTTGAAACAAATGATGATGTGATTTGATTTAATCCAACAAGTTTGGAAACAACTTGGACATAGACCCAAACACACTAAATCAAATATAAACATGATCAGTTGGCATAAGGCATTAGACAAGAGGCTCTTTGAATAAAGACTATGTGTTCCCAAATAAAGGCACAAATAATGATAGGGATAGGTACTCAACAAGAAAACCATCAATAGTTTTCAAATTTGGGTAATCAATTAATCAAAGTTATGAAACCCAAAAGAGAAAGATCTATGTATCAACCCTATGAATTAAGGCTTAAATAAAAATCAATTAGTGCTTGAATCTAAACTTGACAAGGCTAATTGAAAACTCAACCTTGAAGACTAGAATTTTATCAAACAAGCTAGACAAGATTGTACAACACGATGATACATGACAAAGGTCTAAATGGTATACATGACATGGTTTGAAAAATGGTTTTGATACAATAGTAAACGAGTCTTGAAACAAATTGAATAGCCTAACGGCATAATTATACTCAAATAATGTAGTCAATGTTATGTTTCAAATGCTTAAAATGATCAAAATGTTTTGACATGATTTAGGCAACATAACGCTATCCTTTGCAACTCAAATGACACACACACAAACAAGTTTAGCAAAAATTTCAAGGCACGAGTGTGGTGTAAAATGGCTAGTATAACACCTATTTAGACAAAAGAGTGACGTATAGACAAATTGGTTTTGACATGGCTTTATAAATAAATAAATAAGTTTTAGTCTCAAAACATACCAAATGAGAAAATGATCCAAAAATACACTAAGTATAATCATCTAAATCCTATCAAGGGTATGGCAATGTGGGTTTGACTAAACTAGCAAGCTTGCAAAAGTTTCTAGGGGAATCAATTGCACAATGACTTTCATATCAAATAATGAAAAAAAAATAAAAAAAATAGGTGGCCATGACATTAGCTAGTTGTAAAAAGGTCTAGTCCTTTTTACAACCACTACATCCTATTGTTCGCTTAGTGTAGTGCGATGTCCAAATGTCATGTGTGAAACTCTAAAGGAGTAAGTGAAGTCAATGTTAGGAGATGAAACCCTAGGTGAAAGCTTCCCTAAAGAACTCACAGGAGGTGATGAAGTCCCCCTCACAAGCTAGTTGTACATAAAAATAAAGAAAACATGAAATAGAATGACTTTAAGGTTATTTTCAAGGTCACCCAAAATTTGATGAGTTTTTGAGGAGTGCTTTAGATGAAATTATTTCTAAGCCTTGGACTAGGATTTTTGCAATAGGAATGGAACTTTTGATTCCAAGGGTTCCCTAAAGGGGACAAATGGAAGAGCATACAACCAACACCCCTCTTTTTTCCAAATAAAAATCTAATTTAAACAACTAAGTGAATATAAAAAGCTTGGAAAGGTGAGTTCATTTTTAATCCCAAATGAAAATGAGGTGGTGTTCATTTGACCCCTTGGTCTTAGTTGTAAATTTGAAAACTAATTCTAAAAACACTTATTTAATCACCTTAAATGTTACTTTAAGCACCAAAATAATGTTCCTAATTCATTTTTAAGCATGCATAAGGTGATCTAAACATGTTTTTAGAAAATTTCAAGCTTAGTTCTGAAATAAAAACATTAGCATGTCTTTTAGCCTTGAAGCTATTTTAGGTTTGAAATAATGAACTTAAAAAAATGAGCTCTCAGGTTTGCGTTTAAGAAAAACATAATGATCAACATTGATTCTATAACTGATGATGGTTACACTCACTAACTGATAATGGTTATCTAACTGACATCAGTTATACCAATAGTGACCAATGACAACTATCCAAATGATGATGGTTTTACTTATCGACATTGGTTACTATGTAAACTTGTGACAAAGAAAAATGGCAAAACAAAGTTAGAAAATTAAATTGCAAGAGTTTTAATGATCTAAATGAAGATTTTAAAGTTGAAGAATGATCTTCTTCATGTTTGAGATGTGTTTGACCCCATCAAGTGTGCCATTATGTGATCTAATAATTTGACTCAAGAGAGGATGGTTAGTATGGTGTTAGTTTTAAAATGAAAACAAAATGAGAGAAACACACTAACTAACATAACATCTCTAGGCCTAGACACTAGGGAGAGCTTAGTTAACAAACATAAATAAAACACATAACTAAAATGAAAAATAAACCTTCTTTTACCTCCTTTGGATGCTCCAAAATTCTTTTTGTAGTGGATTACTCAGCTTGTGCTCATGAAGTCCTTGGCAATGGAAGCTTGGCTATCTCCACCTCTCCTTGGCACCTTTGGCTTGTGGATTGGCTTGTAATCAATTGGCATGATAAAACTAGTTTTATGAATCTTTGTAATCAATTATGCATTATAAATTTGCATAATCATGTGTTAGAAATGATGTTCATGGCCTCTCTATTTATAGATCTTTTAGAATGTCTAAAATCAACCTAAACCGTCCATCTTGAGATTGAGATGTGTGGTTGAGGATTAATTCAATTTTTTGAATTAATTTTATAATTATCATCATCATGACATTGAAATAAAAGTTAATTAAGATGTGTGGAGGGCATCATGGAAGGCATCGATGAGGCATGGAGGGCATGAATCTTGATATTTGTGGTATTTATGGCCTAGGGATGTCTTCCCAAGAAATGAGGTCACCTGATGATGCAAATATTAAATATTCATTTCTAAAAACAAGTATTCAACAAGTTTCCATGGAATTATTAATTAGGCTTTGATTTGGATTAATTATCTCTTAAGCATGTTTAAGCACTTTATGCACACATTACTCAAATTGATCAGAATGCCTTGTTATTGGTCCAAAATTCAATTGGATTGGAATTGGAAGGTGATGTCAGATGCATTAGATCCACTATCCCATTTAGGAAGTCACTGATAATAAATAACAAAGGCATGTGTCTTATGTAATATATTTGATAGGAAAGAGTAATCCAGAGTACCTAGGTGCAAAATTAGCATTTTGACTCAAAATGATTTGATCAAAGCTAGCTAGCCCATAAATTACATTGCCCCACTTAATGATACTCTAGCCAAAATCGGTACTTGAATATATTAGTTTCAAAGATTTTAGCACATTTTAGTGTTTTTAAGCCAAATTGTGTATTTTGGTGGAAATTGGTCAAAATCCTAGTTGGAGGTTATCGGTGGCTAGATTTAGGTGTCTACACAACTAACTAAATTAAGGTTAATAGTTACCATTTATTCCATATTTTTATTTTTGATCATTGAATAATGAATGTGTTAATATATATATGGATTATAAAATGAGCTTAGTATTATTTATGTGTTCAAGCCCCCCTATTTAAGTATTTAGACTCACACCTGCACATGAAAAAACCAATAACAACCAGTCCCTTACTATGTATTTTGGGTAAGCACGTGAGAACTCATTCTTGCATGAAATTATTGTGTAATAGCATGTTGGACTCTTAACTACTTCAACATGTACCTAGGTAAAGGTATACCTATGTAATGAAAATAATCCTAACATTTTGGTTCTATTTCTAGGATCCATAGTGTTTTCCTACATGATGGTGGAAGATTATTGAACAACTACCACTTGAGAATATTAAGTGATGGGTTACCAATGTTGAGGATAATTTTTTAGTACCAATTATCAATCCAAGAATATCCAAATGCACATGGGTAGAATATAATCTATATGACTCACCATATGAGACTTGTTTTATAGAGGTACTTATTCACCTTCATGCTTGGATTATAGATTATGCACAAGACTGGTCGATGAACTAAGAATAGAAGATAGCTTGGTCACTAGAGTGTAATTAGATTTAGCATGGTTGGGAGTGCCTTAGATGAATGATTTTTGTGTCTGGTGGTGTATAAATTGAATAGTTATATCTTGGAATACATAATATTGGCATATTCTTATCCAAAGGAAGCTCAATTTCACTTCTTTTGAGAACTGTGTGGTAAATATCTTAGACACTTTTTGCTGGCGTTTAAGATTCTCTTTATAGATTCTAGACTTGAGAATTTATTCATGGAAGGTTAAAATCTACCTCACATGAGTAGAGAAGTTGGTGGGGAAATGGAGGGGCACTTTTGAAGTAAAATTGTTGGTTTAGTATGGTATCTAGTCAATGATAATTATAGAAGCACAAGTATGATGAATCTAAAAAAAAGGGTTATGAGTGGAAGCAATCCAGGGAGGGGATGAGATGAATAAGGAAGTTTTGTAAGGGTCTATAGGGAAGTGTAAGATCATAAAGAGGACACCCCAACCATAGGATAACACTTGACACCAATAAAAGTATGCATAGGATAAGTAAGTTAAGTATGTTCTCATGCTCTTGAGTTAGATGATATATTTTTATCCAACTAGGATACCGATAATGTATAATCATAAATATAACCTATGAGAGAGACATTTTTTGACCAAGTTCTATATAGTATTTTATTGGCCATTTCTTTTCATTTGTGTGGTCATTCTATGGCCCAATTTAGAATACCTAGTGGGCCAAGCATAACTAGTGGGAAAAGTATTGACCCAACTATAGTTAATCAACCTACCTCAACACCCAATGTCTCGACTGCTTCTATTGTTGTAAGAGTCATAAGAGGTGGAACCAATAATGCTTTAGCTAGTTGAACTAGAAGAAGTGCAAGAAGTAGTGGTGGACCTCAACCATAAGGTCTAGGAGGAATAGGAAGTGCTTTTTAATAGACCCCATTGCAATCTCCTTAGCTTCCCACTATATACTATGAGATGATACTCCACTTTCTAGAGTATTGAGGTGTGGAAAATGTTGTAGAACATGTTGATAAGTGTGAACTTATTTGGTGAGTGCATGACATCACCTCTTCTAAATGTAAATCAACCCAATTAAATACCACCCTTATGAACCACATGCAAAAGTGGTACTATAACTACAATTTACAGTAATATATGGTGGATTATGACTAGCTAAAGACAACATTCCTCCAAGAATTCTATATCCTAGAGTTTGAATAATAGAGCATAGCTACCCTAAAGGACATCATGTAAGAACTCATAAAGAGAGTGCATGAGTATGATGCACATTTCAAGACACTTCTCTCTAAACTCTCTTTTGAGATAAACACTGCTCAACAAGCTTAGTGGTTCATAGGATATTTATTGATCCCTTGAGACATACCTTATCATAAAAAACTTTTACCAACCCATGTGAGGCCTTAGAAGCTACCTTTCATGCTAAATCTATTGAAAGTGTTGATATAGGTATTTGTCCCTTCATGGAGGCTCAAATCATTACTTTGGCATCTCAACTAGAAAATCTCATTGTACTTAATGCTCATGACACACACAGTGGCTTATGGTGTGTAGACTGTGAATCTAAAAGCCATAATCAAAATAATTATCCTCATAAGAGTATTTGAGCTATGTTGAATAAATATTATGATATTTTCAAAGAAGAACATAATGGTAGGTATGGCCCTCTAATATAATATGTCACTCAATAAAAGGTATCAACCTATTATAAGATATGTGATGCATACACTCATGATACCAATGATTGTTATCTCATTAGTGAAATTCATGAGATGCACATGTGTGGTATGCATCAGACATATGTTGATAATAACCAAGATAATGGAGGAGAATACCATGCTTGAGGTGAAGGTCGAGGACATGGAGGTGGACATTTTCCACCATAAAATTATTATAAGTGTACTTCCCCAGAGCACTATCAACATAATTTATTGGTATATCCTACATGTGCCTTTTGTAAAAATGAAAACTATTTAGAAGAGTGCTCTGACCTATACACTATTATTATGAAGGAAAAAAATGAAAAGGGTGCCAACATAATACATATTAAAAAATTCTTGTACATGTATTCACATTTTTCACAAGAAGATGCATCCAAGAAGACTTGACAAGATTTTTCTTTCTCCTATGATGTTTATAATGAAGAACATTATTTTGAGATGCCTTCAACTATCTTAGTATTGGATCCAAAAGTGGTGGCAATTCCAGATACCCTTTAAGTAGACCCACATTAGTTTACCATGGTATAGGCTAATGCATCTTTTTTTAAATTGGCACATAAGGTTACAAGGGAGAATGCCTTATCTGAGTCTGATGTCTGACAAGCCCAAAATAAAGATGCAAAAATGGTGGTCTTATATCATAATGAGGTCATTACAAGAATAAAGCTTGGGGAAGAACTGACTGAGGTCAAGCACTAGTTGTAAATTGAAATAATAGTCAAAGTGAATATGTTGAACATTTGTAAAACTATTTTGAGCCAAGAACCATCACTTATGGATGGAGTACCCCTTTTTGGTGAGGTAGTGGTTAAATTGGAGACCTTGGTATAATTGCTATTGAAATGTTGTAAGGACCAACCCATCCCCTAGAATGAAATAACCTAAGAAATAGAGCAGTTCATAGAAGTAGTAGATGTATGCAAGAGTTTCTTGCATAGAGTTGGGGACACCATTTGCATTTTGGATGGGTTTTTTGAAAATTTGGCATGGACCAACAAGATTTTAGAAGCTAGGCTCTAGGTAGAAGAGCTTCAACAACAAAATTTGGAGGATATAACCTTGTTAATAAAAGACCACATATAACATGCCAAAACATTCAAGGATATAGAGGCAATGGAGGACACCATAAGCACTCACTATCAAGGAATAAATTCAAACTTCACAACACTCTGAGGATAGGTTGTTAATGAGGTTAGTTCACTTGAAGGTTTTCATAAGGATGCTTCCACATCCCTTGAACATTTGGTAAATGAAACATTGAGTGTCTCAAATAGATTGAGGAGAGCAAGAAGCTCAAAAAAATGGTAGAAGAAATAACATCCAAGATGTAGAACACCTTGAACCAATGGGAAGGTGTCAAGAAGCAAATTGAGTAGATAGAACCAGATTTTTTTGTAGAGTCCAAGAATAATGCTTGGTATGGGATGGACTAATGGCCTAATGTGGGGTGATGTTGGGTCCCAATTTTGGTTAAGTACTTTTTGGAATAACTAATGTGGAGAAGCACACCATGGATGATTCTAGCATAGAAGAACATGTCATGGGAGTCCATGGTGAATAAGGACCAAGTATCATGGAATAAATGTGCATGTTAAAGGAAGAAATCAAGAATGAAGGGCTCAAAACTTAGTAAAAGACTTGGGGAGCACGTTGAAAGCATATAATGATTATGGAGTGATTCTTAGGGATGGAAGATAATAAGTCAAACATTAATATAGCACCAGCCTACAACAAGATAGATGCTCAGAGACGTGGATCCAACACTAAAGAGAGAATATATGGGTAGAGAGGCTTGGGTCCTTAAGAAATTAATGTAATTCATTATCAAAAATTAAATGTATTGATGATCGTTAACGATTCACTTTGAGTGTAATTACTTATTTAATTATTTATTCAGGGAAAACCAAGTATAAATACCCTTAGAATGTACTTCTTAATGTTGTTCAATTGGATATTATTGATAGAGTTTATATAATTTAATTGCATTGTAACTCTAGAATTGTGTGTTCTTCAGAGATCACTTATGAATATGATGAATGAAGCTTGTGTTGAATTAATACTATTATTTAGTTAACTATGGAGATAATGTTGTTGGCTATCATTTATGACATTGTTCATCTTTATATGTTAAGGTTAATAGTTACCATTTATGACATCTTTTATTTTTGGTCATTGAGAAATGAACATGTGTTAAAATAGATATGGATTATAGAATGAGCTTAGTATTGTGTATGTGGTTGACGGACCTTGTCTAAGTAGTTGGATTCACACCCTCGCATGGCAAAACCAATGAGAACCAATAACTTGATACATGTTTTGGGTGAGCATGTAAGAACTCATTCTTATGTGAAATTCCATCTCGGTAGCATGCTGTCCTCTTAACCACTTCAGCACATGCCTAGGTAAATTTATGCCCATGTAGGGAAAATAATCCCAACACATTATAAATAGTTTAATAAATTTTTAGCTATTTATAATTTCTTTATAAATCTTATATCTCAATAATTGACACATCGTTGGCTATGCTTTAAATATATATAGGAATTTAAGGTCATATTGTTGTGTTTTTACACTTTTGGTTTCAATTTTCCAACATTATAAATTGTAAAATTATTTAAAACACACACACACACATACATTTAATAAAAAAATATTATCAATGATGTTGACATTTTATCTATCCATATATATGATTTCATTTAAAAAATAATTCATTTACTCTAAAAAAATGCATATGTACACATGTAGTCTATCTATTTTTTCATAGAAAAATATTGTCATTGTAAAAAATGCATCAATTCCACATACATTTCTCATATGGGTATTTAAAAAATTATATATAAACTAAATTCAAAAATCCATAATTCGTCTTCTTACATTATTATAAAATTGTTTGTCCAAGTGTCTCTAATAGTCTCTTCAAAGTCAAGTATTGCTACTTATAGAAAACAAGTGGCACTTTAAGAGACACTCTTGGAAACTTCATTTTGCAACCCTTAGTAAATAAAGCCATCAATCACCTTAAAAATGAAAACTTAGTCCCTAAAATTGTAGAAATTGAAATATGTGGTATCACTTCTATAATATAAAATAACTTATCATTGATCTTGATCTTCTTTTAAAGGCCTTTTTGTAATCTTTATAAAGACTAAATTAAACTTAACACCTTTATTGCTACCAAACTACTTGTTAAAACTTTTTATGGTGATGATTTAGAATGGTACAATCAACTAAGGTCTAACTTTATTTAACTTGTAAGACTTAGTTAATGCACTGGTCCAAGAGTTTCAATCAAATGATTTACTTGAAAATAATGTAACTCACTTTATCAATAGTAAACAAGCATAAAATGTGACTAAACAAAATTTTATCAAATGTTGGCAAGTCTTAGCTAAAAAAATTGAAAAAAAAATGATGGAAGACAACTTCTTCCACATTTTCATTAACACATAAAATTACAAATTGTAATACATTATTAGGACACTTTATCAAAAACCATTGGAGGAAGCCTTACTTAATTCAAATGACATGACTTCCTTATAAGAAAATTCAAGCCTTCCCAACCTAAGCTTGGCACTCAAATGCTCAAGAGAGCTAAAAAAGAAACATCCTACTTATGATGGTGTCTCTAATACTTATTATTCTAAGATAACCATCCATTTAATTATTATAGGAATCTCCAATGAAGAAAATCTCTCCCCACCTATCAAGGGAAGTCCCTTCGATCCTCATCCTCCTCCATCACAAGTTAACAATTATGAAATCTATTAGTATTTTTCCATAAATGAGATTAGGAGATGCATTCTTGGGACCTCACCTAGATTCCCATCCTAGTTCTCATTAGTATTATATTAGAAAAAATTGATGGTTTCATGCAAACTTGGGGTTATTATCATGAAACTATTAAGTAACTTAGACATATTGTAGACACCGAAATCATGTCTATCCCTTGGTCATTCTCCCTCTTGGTCCCTTTCTAACTTCTAACCATGCCTAACCTATGTCTTATTAATTTAAAATAATCATCTATTTTAAATTAATAATTCCCTCTCTCTCCCCATGACACCTCACCCCTCCTTGGATCCCTCTCCTTGGATGCCTCCCTCACCCCATGCCAAGTCTTAAATGCCTTAAGACCCCATTTCATTCTCCCACTCATCTCCCACACATATTAAACCACCTTCGACCATTTCTTACCCCGACCCGCTGACCTTGACTGATGGGAAAATAGACAAAAGGCTATTTTTAGCCTTTTTTCCCACCTTCCAGCCACCGACGTCGGTCAGTAGTCGGCCGACGTTGGTGGTATTACCGGCATTAGTTACCTTCAAAACTGCATTCAGCACCCCAAATGCAGGATCTTCAATCTTCAACAATCGGCCAATCTTTCCAAGCAACTTGCCTTCCAGTCTTCAAACCTCTCTCGTGCCCTCTCTCCCAAACACACAACAAACATCAAAAAGTACAGGTACTCTGCATCAGTCACTCCACTCTACAGGTAGTCTTCTACACCAGCAGCATCAGCAACAGGTCTCCTACACTTCTTCTCCAGCAAGCCACAGTGAAGTATTCTTCTTTTATGTCATTTCAATAGCTTAGAATGTCTCTATAATTAGTTTTCTGTTTATTGCTTCTAAGCCACATTACCAATTAGACCTGGCTATCAACTAGACCAGACCCCAATCCTTATCCTCCCTTTTCACCCTAATCCTTTGACTGGTCCCTCTTTCAGACCATACTTTTTGCCCTATAAATCCTACACAGACCTCCAAACAGACTCTCAGACACCTCAAGCCATCTTGCTGACCACAAACAGACCATAAACCTATCCAGACCCTGTCCAAGACCATTGCCCCGATTGATGCTAGCCACCAAGCCCATTGCCCCTACCGAGGTCGTCAGACTAACCGGCGTTGGCGACTTTGACCTACCGACGTTGGCAAACTAACCAACACCGGCCACTGTGGAAGACAGATTGCTACATATAGGTACGCACTTGTTTCTATTTCTTTTGATTCAGTCTTTTATCATTTCTATTTCTGGCAACATTCTGCTTTTTGTCAACCAGTGGACTGTCATCCCTCCAAGAAGTCTTTGCACTTCTAGGAACAAGCTTTTGCTTGGCAGTTCACTGTCTATCTATCTAACAACCTCTTTATTTGAGTCTCTTTCTTCTACAAGTGTCATCCTCCACAGCCAAAGAGGAGTCCCTAAAATGTCTAGATAATGGTGCGCAGACCTCATCTAGGTAACATCTAACCCTAGACCATTTCCTTCAGTTTCTTTCTTCTTTTGAATGTAGAAAAGTGAAAACTTGATAGAAATATTTTGGCAAGCCTGGTGGGACCCTAGGAATTCTCCTTGGGTTCATACTTTTTTCTTCTAAACAAACTTTTCATATAGGTGCATTAGGTCTCTTCTTGCATCTCTCTTCTTCTATCTCTTCCGAAAGACATCATCAACAAAGTTAAAAAGAATCCTTCTTTTTCTTTCTTTCTTGCATCTTAGACTAGTCAATTCATACTCTTCAACCTTTTCTCTACTTGTCTGCATTCGAACACACATTTCAATTTGGGCTTAAAATACATTGCACTTCATTTCTGCCTGAAATGCATATTTAGTCCACACATCTAGTAATTAAACTGCATCATGAATTAATCATAGCACACTTATGTTACACAACCTAACCACTTGCACAAAATCAAACATCTAAACTTACCTGAGACAAGGTCCGACTAGGATTTCATCACCTAGCAGATACCTTACCCGTCCCGGTAATCCTACTTGGACTTCACTACCAAGGGGAGAGCCCACTCTGTTCTCTAGCAGAGTATAATCTCTAGGGGAAGTATATACTGGCTAAGCGAGACTAGCTTATCACTGGGCTTGTGAAGTGAGGGGAGCTTGCTCCTTAGCACCAAGCCACGTACAGAACCTAACACAGACTCTTGAGCACCGAAACTAACCTGAAACCAACCATAGACTGCTTCTTCTAGGACCCATTGTAACAACCAACTTCCCAAACACACTCTAAGGCATAAGCCAACATGATTCTAAAAGTTGATTCTTAAGATTTAACGTTTAGGGTCTGTTTGTCTTCATCTTCTTCTCTGTTCTATCTAGTTTTTTGAGCTAGTGAGGATGTTTTCTTCTTTCCAAAAACTTTTATTTTTTTTGAGTTTCTGGAAAACACAGTCACCGACATTGGTTTTTTCACTGACATCGGCTACCTTCTTCACGGGCATCGGTTATCTAACTGACATCGGCAATCTATTTCATCGACATCAGTTTTTCAACCGACATTGGTCACTGTCCAAAATTTTTTCTTCCAAAATAGCAAGCTTAAAACCTAACTTTCTTGCTGTCCAGCATCCATTCTGAGTTTTTAAAATTAAAAAAACATAGTTTTTGGAACTTGACCCCTCTTGCCTTGAATGGTTTTGACATGCAGTCAAACCAAGACTCTTGTCGACCATGCAAGGCAACAACCGCTTCTGCCTTCGCCCTCCATAACTAGTCCTCTAATGGAGTATCATTCAAAGACCGAATAAACTCCTACCCAACTGACCTCGACACGACCATCTATTGTTCCTGAAGGGGATCAAGACTTTGCAAGGTTCCTTGACCTCAATGTCAAGGCCCTTCAACATTATCTCACGAGAAGCCAAACGTGAGACTCTTCAGGCAACCCAGTCTATGGGATGCCGACCCCCTTAACTGAAGCGGCAACGATATCGACAACATCCGCTACCCAACCCATGACCACTCCAACCTTTGCTTTGACCATCAACCCAACCATGACTAATCTTCAAAGTGTGGCTTCTCCTTCTATCTCTGGGCCCACTTCCATTAGGGTTTCAGCCCCCCATCAACCACAGACTATTCAACAAAATTCTACCCCTTTTCAAAACCTAGTTGTCTCCATCCCACCTACTCTTGCCCCTATCAACACAAGAGTAACTACCTACCTTTTAACCAATGCTGCCACCCCTCAACCACCTTTGGTGGCCCCTATTCAATTTGTGCCCCCCAACTCCATAACACAACCACCCTTGGCTTCAACTTCTATCCCTATGACTAGATACCCATACGTTGCTTCTATACAAGCACAACCATCTACGTCCTATGCCCCTTCTAGTACCTTCCAAGTGCCCTACAACCTAGGGGGCACCCCATCTGCCAATCCGTCAGCCGATCTCATCAAGATACTGATGGACAAAATGTCTAGTCTTGAGGCTTCCATTTCTGGTTCAAGCAATGTCCTTTCATATGACCAAATTTGCAATGAACCCATCCATCCCTCCGTCCCAATCCAGCCATATCCCAACCAGTGGGAGCTTCTTAAGTTTACTCACTTCCAGAGTAAGGAAGACCCACAACAGCATCTGCGAGCATTCAGACATGCTTGTTACTTGATATCACATGATGATGCACTACTGCTACGCACATTCCCCATGTCACTTTCTGGTGCTACCCTCGATTGGTATAGCTCTCTTACTAGTCACTCTATCTTTTCATTCACTCAACTGGCCCAAATTTTCCTTGACCACTTTTTGATCAATATCACCAAAAAGGCCTCTATCACAGACCTCTACTCTATCAGGCAGTTTGATGACGAATCCATAGCTGATTTCATCGCCCGCTGGAGAGGCCTAATCAACTAACTCTCCTTCCCTTTACCTCAACCTGAGCTCATCGAGCTCTTTTCTCGAGCATGTGCCACACACATCTCATCCACCTTGTGGGTTCAAACATTCCACACTTTTGACAAAGCTTTCACCATGGCTCGAAAGCTTGAACTCCGCATTATTAAAGAGTACAGGGTTAAATTGCATAATACCAATGCAAAAACTGATGGCTCTTCTTCTTCCAGACCTTCTTCTTCCCACTCCAAGTCCAAAGGAGTGGCCAACACTGTGGTCATTAGATCACCATCCTCGATAATGACTGACCAATCTCAACCTTCCACATCGTAAAGCATCACAAAATAATTCCAATAACGCTACATACAACGTCAATACACTCCAATTGGAGAGTCATACACTTTCGTGTTGGAAAAACTTATCAAGTAGGGGGTCCTCAATCTCCCTCCAATCTGACCACCTCAATTCGACCCTTCAAAAGCCATCCTTACATGGTATAGGGAAAATGACTTCTGTCACTATCACCGTGTCCAAGGCCATGACATAAACAACTGCCGAACCTTCAAGAACATTGTCCAAGACATGATAGATAAGGGGGATCTTGTTTTGGATAACCCAAATGCACCACCCAATCAAAACATGGACATATTCAAACAACCCTTTCTTAACCATCCTCTTAATCACAACAATGTCCAAACCATGGTCGATAGCTCCCACGAGCATAATATACGCATGATCAACACGGTCTTGCCTCTTGTCCCTGACCAACCTCCTCCACAGGTAGAAGAGCTTTCTTCTCCTATTAGTTCTCCATCGACCTCTCTTATATTGGGGGATGCTTCGACCATACCAATGCCATTAGCCCCACCTTCATCCTTCCTCTTACCAATGGAGGACCATACCTTGCCTACTCCTCAACCACAAGTAAAAGGCACGATCATCCCTGCCCTCTACCCTCTTAAGGAGCCACATTCTCAAATTCTTTCTCCACCAAGAGAAGAACCTATCTCTTCACCCACTTCAACCAAGGAAGACCTAGTGACGGTTTTCTCTTGCCTTTTGCCTGAGATCACTACATCTCACTCACCTCCGTCCACATCTGAACCCAAACCCACACAGGCATCCATCAAGCCAAAAGAGATTAAATCTCTCAGTGTTCACCCCATATCTAACCTTGCCTCGCACAACAGTGGCCCTCAAACTAAACTAAAGAAGGCTACTAACCCACATCGGAGAATTCCTCCCCCACCTTCATCATTGCCCTCTATTTTGGGCCCACATCCATCCACCTTAATAGGAGTGCTTCCTACTCCCATACCTCACAGAGGCAAATCGCCTCCATTATCCCCTTTACCCATTAAACATGTATTTCCTCCAAAATGACCAATGCCTCCTATGCCTCCAAAACAAAAGTCATCAACCCCTACTACAACAAAACACATGGACCCATTGGTGGGTTCTTATGCCTTGCTGTTATGACAATTGTTATAGTCCTCTAGCATCAGTCTCCCACCTCTTAAGCCATACCAATCTCTCAGACCAAAACCCCCTGGTTTGACGACACTCAAATTTGTGCGTATCATTGCACACCTAGGCATGATACCAAGCATTGTTGTGCCCTCAAGGTTATCATTCACCGATACTTAGAGAGAGACACCCTTCTTCTTGACCACATTTTCAACAAACCTTCAACATCATCCCTTGTCTCTCAGACCTCCTCACTGCCCCACTCATCAACTCTCAGATCAAGGCCATCTTGGTTCGACACCACTAAATTTTCTCACTATCATCACACACCAGGACATGACACTGAGCGTTGTTGCGCTCTTAAAGCTATCATTCATCAACACCAAAAAAAGATACCCTTCTCATCAAGGATCCTCTTGACTACCCCTTTGCCAAATCTTTGACACCATCACATGCCTCACAAACATCATCACCTAAATCAGGATCTCAACACCAGACTATGGTCCCTCCACCGCCTTTAACCCCATTATTCAAAATCAACATAGTCAACTTGACCACCAGCCCACCAACCCAAAAGGATAAAGGGAAAAGACATGTTTCTATCCCTTGGACATCCCCATATACCAAGCCTTCACCACAACCAAAACCCAAGATACTATCTTGGGCACATCTCGACCAGCATCCTCAAAGACAATCCCTGACTCTGTGGTGAAACAACCTCACCACATGACCCCTGTGAAGATGTCTTTATATGATCTCATACAAAACTCTCCACAACATCATCAAACTTTGATCCAAGCCTTAAAATCAATGGAGGTCTAGCCTGATGACCCCCAACCATTAGCCACTTTAATCAAATCATTACCAACCATTTCCTCTGTCACCATCCATAATTTTGAGATTCTTGCCTCCAATCTGGCAGATCACGATCTCGCCCTCTCAAACTAAATCTGTCAAACATTCTCCCTAGCAACTGGGGGAATTCGACCTTATACTAACAATTCTGACCATTGACCAAGCCTTGACCAAACATTTACCAAGCCTTGACCAACACTGACCAGACATCAACCAGGCATTGACCAAACCTCGACCAAACATTCAACTGACCATTGACCAAACATCGACCAAACCTCGACCAAACATTCAACTGACCATTGACCAAACATCGACCAAACATCAACCAAGCATCAACCAAACATTAACCAGCCAAACAATCTGACAACATATCAACCGACCTTGACCAAACATCAACCAACCTTTTAATCATGACATCAACCAGCTAAACATGCCAACAACATTTCAATCAACCTCAACCAAACATCAACCAAACCTCGACCAAACATCAACCAACCTTTTAATCATGACCTCAACCAAAAATTGACCAAATATCAACTGACCTTGACCAAGCCTCAACCAAACCTTGACCAAGCATCAACCAACTTCTTAATCATCGACCAACACGTGACCAATTTAGAAAGAAGTAAACAAGCTAAGTTTGCTCTAAATTAGCTCAGACCTTACATCATAACGCACAAGTATGGGTTAGGGACTTATCATCTGTCTTCTCTTGAAGGCCGACCAGAACCTGAGCCTCTTAATGCCTTGCATCTGCGACCATTCTATTGTTAGTCGAGTACTCCTTCACTTGGCATTTAACTTGAGCTCATCCCTTAAGCAATCCCCGTCCTCTTAATCCTCATTCCTTTCAACCCTATTCCCCTAAACAAATCCTATGTAACCCTTTTATAAAGTATGGATGCTTTGTCCTAATAAAAGGGATCCCTTGAACTTCTATAGTCTTGTCCATGACTCAAAATTTTGTCAAAAATAAATTGGGATGTCAAAATATCAAAAGGTCACAAACTCTAAAAGCAAACTACTCCCTCAAAGGATAGTTGTACAATCATTGTTGTAGCTAATAGACTGCTCCCTCAAAGGATAGTTATTCAAATCCCTTAAATATATATAAAAGCAAAAATATAGACCACTCCCTCGAAGGATGGCTATGCCTAAAATCTTGCTACAAACAACACTCTTTCTGAAGCTTCCCACATCGATCAGCTTCACAAATGACCACAAAACAAAATGACATCTCAATGTAGACTTCCCACATCGATCAGTTTACACCCAAAAAAAAAAAAGGGTCATGGACTTGGCTTGTAGTCATCTCAAGTTCTCCTATAAAAAGGGGCAAAGTTATCCCTACTCAAAAGGGTCACCCTGTCCTAACATATCACATCACCTACTCAAGGGACTTCGATCTCATTTTAATGTCAAAGTGATTTGATTACTTATCTAACACAACCACTGGTCAACGACGTGATGCATGAATGGGGATTTTGGATCTAACAACCCCTGCCTATGCTATCATTATGGTCCCTATCAATGAAAGAGCATTGTGCCTTTCACTTCTTATCCATACCTTTGGCCACATTCAACCAAATCATTTGCCAACCAAACCAAACAAACCAAAACATTTTCAGACCTGTCACATCATCATAGTCCATTTCACATAGTTTCTATGGACAACAATACACATGGAAAGTATCGACCAGACACAATTTATTCAAGCATAAACCATTACTTGCTGAAGCATAAATAATCTCAATTCATTTTTAGCATACACCATTACCAATATGGATAATTGCTAGGGATGAAAAACCTTGACCAATGTTACAGAATACGCCATCACCTCATATGGAAAAGGTTGTAACATCATCTTATCCTCATCATTTGTCATAACCAAAACCAATCATCGACCATTTTGACTCAACTCATCAAACTACATTGGTCTGAGGCCCTAAGACCGGGGCTATGTAGGCAACACTCAGATGACATGATGTCTTCTGGGGTTAGCTCAGCCACATCCATTTGTTTGTCTATCTGATGGACAAACCATCTTCCCCTCATCATTTCAAGCATGTACCCTCAGACATATGGGAAGTGCTAAACCCTTAACCTTGTCCAATCAAAACCAATCATCAACCATTTTGCCTCTTAGTCTGAACTACATTGGTCTGAGGCCCTTCCGACAGGGGCTATGTAGGCAGCACTTAGATAACATGACGTCTTCTGGGATTAGCTCGACCACATCTATTTATTCATCTATATGATGGACAAACCATATTACCTTTAACCAATTTTCAACCAATCATCAACCAACCTATCAACAATTTTGACTCATAGCTCTGAACTACATTGGTCTGAGGCCCTTTCGACAGGGGCTATGTAGGTAGCACTCAGATAACATGACATTTTCTGAGGTTAGCTCAGCCACATTCCTTCATCCATCCATTCATTCGATCAACTATCTATCTCAGCCTCACCTCGACCAATGACCTTGGAGATCGTGACTATCTCCCCAGACCTTGACCACTTCCAAGACAACGTTGCCTTGGTTGTTTTTGCATGTATGCTACCTCACAAATGGTTAGTAAAATTGTCTACACATCACATTTCAACCCTCACAAGTATAAGATCACGAGCAAGTTGATCCCCACTACTTGTGACATTTTTGTGTTTTTAGGAGCACTTCCTGAGCTTGGGATACCTGGAACATGATGACCATTGGAGCTATATCTTGGATCAAATAACCCGATCAACTACGACTAAATGCTGGGGCCTAGTTATTTCAATTTTGGCACTCCTCAACCTTGACCTGCGACAATTTGACCTAACAATCTCGTGAAGTGGTATATGCACAATTATAACTTTTGCAACATTCACACTCACACTTTCACCCTTTCCATCCACTCTCTGTCAAATCGGCACTCGATTTCAAGTTCCCTTCCCTCGACTCCTGCTTTGAGGGGGAATACCTCATCCCACATCTGGTGCAACCAACTCCTCTTATTTTTGTCTTGCAGTTCATTTAAACAACCAATAGGACAGAAACAACCTTATCCTATACCTGGGGCAACTTACTCCTATTTTTGACTTGCAGTTCATCAAGAACAACCAACAAGACAAAAAGGGGCAAATGTAGACATTGAAATCATTTCTATCCCTTGGTCATTCTCCCTCTTGGTCCCTTTCTAACTTTTAACCATGCCTAACCTATGTCTTATTAATTTAAAATAATCATCTATTTTAAATTAATAATTCCCTCTCTCTCCCCATGACACCTCACCCCTCCTTTGATCCCTCTCCTTGGATGCCTCCCTCACCCGATGCTAAGTCTTAAATGCCTTAAGACCCCATTTCATTCTCCCACTCATCTCCCATGCATATTAAACCACCTTCGACCGTTTCTTACCCTAACCAGCTGACCTCAGCTGATGGGAAAATAGACAAAAGGCTATTTTTAGCCTTTTTGCCTGCCTTCCAGCCACTGACATCGGTCAGTAGTCGACTGATGTCAGTGGTATTACCAGTGTCAGTTACCTTCAAAACTACATTCAACACCCCAAATGCAGGATCTTCAATCTTCAATAATCGGCTAATCTTTCCAAGCAGCCAGCCTTCCAGTCTTCAGACCTCTCTTGCGCCCTCTCTCCCAAACACACAGAAAACATCACAAAGTATAGGTACTCTGAATCAGTAACTCCACTCTGCAGGTAGTCTTCTACACCAACAGCATCAGTAACAGGTCTCTTACATTTCTTCTCTAGCAAGCCACAACGAAGTATTCTTCTTTTATGTCATTTCAGTAGCTTAGAATGTCTCTATAATCAGTTTTTTGTTTATTGCTTCTAAGCCACATTACCAATCAGACCCAAATCCTTATCCTCCCTTTTCACCCCAATCCTTTGACTGGTCCCTCTTTTAGACCATACTTTCTGCCTTGTAAATCCTGCACAGACCTCCAAACAGACTCTCAGACACCTCAAGCCATCTTGCTGACCACAAATAGACCATAAACCCATCCAGACCCTATCCAAGACCATTGCCCCGACTGACGCCGACCACCAGGCCCATTTCCCCTACCGATGTCATCAGACTAACCAGCGTCGGTGACCTTGACCTACTGACATCGACAGACTAACCGACGTCGGTGACTGTGGAAGACAGATTGCTACATACAGGTATGCACTTGTTTTTATTTCTTTTGATTTAGTCTTTTATCATTTCTATTTTTGGCAACATTCTGCTTTCTATCAACCAGTGGACTGTCATCCCTCCAAAAAGTCTTTGCACTTTTAGGAACAAGCTTTTACTTGGCAGTTCACTGTCTATTTATCTAACAACCTCTTTGTTTGAGTCTCTTTCTTCTATAGGTGTCATCATCCATAGTGAAAGAGGAGTCCCTACAATGTCTGGATAATGGTGCACAAACCTCATTCGGGTAACATCTAACCCTAGACCATTTCCTTTAGTTTCTTTCTTCTTTTGAATGTAGAAAAATGAAAACTTGATAGAAACACATATAACTTTTGAGTTATTTCTTGGTCCAAAATTTGATCATTAATCCATCATTAGAGAGAATAACCAAGCCTATTATAAGGTAGATAATGATCATGACTCCAAGTGAAAGCATGAATCACTTCACCAATATAATTTTCTCCTTACCATGTATTCTAATCATCTTCCAAAGCATACTCAATTCCAATAAAATAACAATCAAAATCAACCCTCTTCCCATCCAACCACTAATATTATTAAAACCATGGTTAACCCTCATTCTTATAATGATAAGAAAAACTTGGTGAACATGAACAATATGAAGCATGTTTTTCCTATATTTATACTTATATTCTTTAATCTAACATCCATTATCCAACTTATATAATAGTCTAGGATTATCCACCACATTATTTTTTAACTATTGGATCTACATAAATAATCATTTATATCTTTATGATATCCTATATGTATTGACCACCTGGTAAAGTTATTTTTTGATCATATTATATTGTAAAATCTAATATAATTCTCTATTTTTATGACTATATTGGTCAGCATGGTATAATTTATTTCTTTGACCACTTCACTCCCTACTATATCAACCAACTTGGTATAATCTATTTATTTGACTAGTTCTATTTCAAATGTATTGGCTAACATGATACGATAATATTTTACTGATTCTAAGTCTACTATGTTGGCCAAATCGGTACAATATATTAATTTAACTAGTTATAATTCTACTATATCATCCAGACTGATACACTATATTTTTAAATTTTTGTGTCATCAATTATATTAGCTAGGCTGATATAGTTGGTTTAACCTACCTAAACTATAATAGCAATGCTGAAACTATACACTTTGACTCAAAATTAGATTTATTCAGGTTTAGCTTATTCTCTGGTTGATTCACTTCTAAAATTTTTCCTTCTTTCACAATCATGTCCAACTTACACTAGCTTTGATGAATGGGATCCCATAAAATAAATTTATAGAGTCCCATCTTGGATCCTATTTATTGATCTTATGAGGACTTCTCCATGACATGAAAACTTCCTTATGAAAATTTTGTTTGATATGAACATTGATTAACCAATGTAGACATCCAATTCCTAACATTGTTATGTTTAAATTGTCAATCTTACTCAAAATTTGTGAAAACACATAATTTAGGCTAAAATCACTTAAATACACTAAATGGTTTGATATTTTTCTATACAAGTGCTGATTTAGGATAATGTATCCCTAAATGGGGAAATGCATTTTATGTGATTATTAACTTTGCTCAAATCATTTTGAGTCAAAATGATAAAAATGCATTTTGGTGCTCTAAATCACTCTTTTCTTCTGATTCAGAAGCACATGATATGTGCATGTGTTATTTTGTGTTGACAACATCTTAAATGGGATATTGGTCCATACACAACTAACATCACCTTATAATTCCTCTCCATTCAAATTATGACCCAGTAATATGATATTCTGACTAATTTGACTAGTTAAGTGCAACTAATTTCCAAATAATTGCATAAAATTTGATTATCTCACTTAGGCAAATTAATCCATATCAAGAGCTTAATTGGAAAATCCATGGAAGCTATTAAATATATTTTAATTAGAAATTGATTCTTATTATCTACATCATCAAATGACATCATTTGTGGGGTGGCATCCATAATCCATAAATGTAACAAATGTCAGGCTTAAGGCCTCTCATGCCTCTTTAATGCCCCTTACTTCCAAATATTTATGAAGGTATTTATGGATTAATTATACAAAATTGGATTAATTTATGGACACACATCTTGATCTCAAGATGGATGATCATGGTTGATCCTGATCAATTTGGAAAATCTATAAATAGGAGGGCCAAGACCACCATTTTAAAGCTTCATTTATGTAAAATTTATTATACAAAATTCTCTCCACAAGCTAACAAGTGTTTTTTGTGAAAAATATTTTTTACCTAAGGGTTCACAGGTAACTGATATCAGTCTTTATCAACTAACATCTATTCTTTTATGACTAACATTGGTCTTGTTGCAATTGACATTAGTCATTGTTGACCGACGTTGGTCTCTATGTTTTAAAAATAGAGAACCTGAGAGCAATTTTTCAACACTTGCTTGTTTCATTGTCAATTGTGCTTCAAAGTAGGGGGGAACTCTCTAACCTTTGTAGGACCCATGTGGACAAGTGACAAATTTGAGCATAATTAAGTCTTGAACCTTCTCTTTGGTGTTTAAAAGGAACTAAGATGGTTTGTTTAATTATTTTATGAGGTTTTTAAAAGTTTTTACAAATAAGGCCAAGGGACCAAGATTTTCACTTAACACTTCACTTTGGTGCTTAAAATTAACACTCACTAAAATTGCAAAGTTTTCAAAAGTGTGTTTTTAATGCAAAATCATCTATTAATTGTTTGTTTTTTTTACAAAATGAGGAGTGCATGTATGGTCTCCCCTCATCCCCTTTAGGGAACTTAGGTGACCAAAAGCACTTTTTCATTGAAATTGTGCTTTTATCTAAGGAAATAAAATAAATCTATCTAGGCTTTCCCCAAAACCTGTATGGTTTGGGAGATCTAAAAACCACCTCTAAAGTCTTTTCACTTAGTTTTATTTTATGTAATTTAGCTTGTAGAGGGGAGTTCATAACTTCTTCACAAGTTCTTTAGGAATGCTTTGACCGTGAGTTTCATCTCTTGACATTATTTTAACCCCACTCCATGGTGGGGTATATAAACTAGGGTACACATACTATGAGATCTAGGGGGTTCAATAGCTAACCTCTCCTTTCATAATAAAAACCTAAGTTAGGTTTGGTTAACATGAGATTTCACTAAGCAGTATACGAATAGAATTGCTATACAAAGGAATAAACCCTTACATAATAAGTTAATTAGTATGAACTCAATTGATTTGAGGCATCTAGCATTAGCCATGATTGGGACCATATAGATAGTTAAGAATTTTAAGTTTTAGAATAACTCCACTTTCCATAGACATATTATTGATGCATGGCAAGTAGCCTCAAGGTCTATGCCATCATACAATCTCTTTGGAGAAGGGGCGGTGTAAAAATTCTACTACTTCATGCACTTTTATTTTTGGATTAACACTTAAAATCCTCCCAAGAGAACATATATAGATGGATTTCCATAATACAAAGCAACTTTGTTAGTTTAGAGCTTAGGATGATTTACTTAGTTGTATTTTACCTTTCTTGGTATTGATTTGAGTCTAAACTTGTTTTTAAACAACACGTCATAACCAAGCACATTTATTAACCACCATTTCTTGAATAAGGAGTCATTACAATAGTCAAATCTAAATCATCTTTTGCCTTGTTCAAATCCTCATCTTAAACATTTGTGTTTTTATTATCTAAATAGCACAATTATGCTACCCATTTGAGTCTAAAACATTTTCTAAAAGTCTTTGAGTCCTTTATTTTTTAATTCAAATTCAGAATCTCTCTTTTCTAAGTTTTGGGCTAACATGTTAAATTGGTTGACCATTTTCACTTGGTTTGAATTAACTTGGGTATGATTCCCTATTTAGGTTTTAGGCTATTTATAGACTCATAATCATTTGATCATTGTGAACTTAGTTCATCTAGTGTATCTCTCACACTCTATGTTTTAGAACACATTGTATTATACCTCCTATTACCATGTGGTGGCATTATGCTGCCCATTTGGTTTTAGTTTTATATTTAGGAATTCTTTCATGTTTTTAAATATTTATTTTCTTATTTTGCATTGTCACCTTCCTAATCCGAAGGGCTTTCTTCTAATTTTTTAGTAGTAACTCATCAAAGTTGAACTAGATGTTATAGTATTGATGTATTTCTAAACTTATGTTTGATGTACTAGTTTACACTTAGGTTTTTGAGTTATCATACCCTCTTCTAATTTAATTATTTTAACCCACCAAAGGTGGATTAATTTTGTGAACCATTTATTCTAATTGTGTTGTGCTAAACCACCTTCTTTGTTATAGTTTATTTATTACCTTGTCACTTGTTTGGAAAAAATCAAAACACACCTTATTAACATTTGTAAATTTTTTTACAAATCCTAGAAAACATAGAGAATAAACTTTTAGACATGATGCAAAGGTATAGTTATAGTGGGGTCCCTTATGGCTTTGGTTATGAGGAAGAACACTTTTATGATGGACATGACAATTCTATGGTCTTTGAGGACATTCCTATGACTGTAGGATCTGAAGAAGATTAATTTGAAATTAACCCCTAGAGGACAAATATGAAACACTTCTAAACTTGATTGAATCAGGCATTATATTACCATCAAACTTTCTTATGTAACAACTGCATACCTTGGTTAGGGTAGAAGAACAATAATGAGAATAATTCCTTGCTAATATTGCAAAAACAAATGTTGATTCTTCTAGTAAAGGAAAGGAAGTAATCATAGAATCAAAGCATAATGATCAAGATCTTATTACCAAGATAAAAAAGATAAGTCAATTATATGCATACCAACTTATTGTAGACTTAATAGACTCTTTAGTTTCCACTTCAATACACATTGACACTTCTAAGGAATAACGGAATGTGGTTGAACAAATGCAAAATATTTTAGTTGAAAACACACCTATGATGGATCAAGATGTCTAAATTAAACATCATAAGTCCCAAGAGGTTTTGAGACATGATTCGCTAAACATAGAATATACATTTTTCAATCATCAAGAACCTCTTATTCCTTTATAGAATTAGGGACCAAAACATTCAGTGTGTATTGAAAAAATTATCCAAACTAATTTGACTAGTTTGTCTCAACCAACATGTATTTTGGTGAATAGACAATGAAATCCCAAAAATCAACAAAATATTTATAATTTAAGATGATTGACTTTAGAGAATGTTAATCAACCCAAAAATCAATGGCTCACTTACTCAACTCAAGGAGTGAAGCAAAACAAAGTTATGGATCGTAGGGTGTATATCCCCAACAAATCCACATAGTAGGGGTACATACCACCCCAATAGAATTATATTCCACCCACCAATACAACAAACATGCAAGAGTGGAATTTGATGAATGAAATTATATCATGATTAGAGATAGGAAATAGAATCTAGAAGTACAAATTTGATGAGATATGCCCATATCTATTTGATTTAAATATTCTCTAAGTCCCATTTTTGCCTCATTTTGAGGCACCCAAATTTGACAAATACAAAGGAAAGGGTGACCCTCTTGAACACATTCAAGAATTTTTTATATTATTCAAGGAGGTAGCTTACAATATCATTTTATTGCTTAGACTATTTCTATAAAATTAAGTAGGATAGGCTTTAGATTGGCTACTTAATTTACCCAAGGGATCGGTGGAGTATTGGAATGACCTATTTGAAAAAATTGTCAACCACTTCTCTTATAATATTGAACATGAATTGACTTTTATTGACTTGTGGAAAGCCAAAAAATAAGATGGAGAAAGATTCACAACATATCTATAGTGGTGGATAACATTTGTTGTTTGCTTTCAACATAATTTACTAGAAAAATAGTTAGCAAACATTTTTGCATAGAATTTACACCCTAAGGTGGCTCATAATCTATGGCTTG
The DNA here is from genome assembly GCA_037957365.1 of Torreya grandis. Classification (NCBI taxonomy): domain Eukaryota; kingdom Viridiplantae; phylum Streptophyta; class Pinopsida; order Cupressales; family Taxaceae; genus Torreya; species Torreya grandis. Next base: position 47,008 of record JARHVA010000362.1, on the reverse strand, counting down.
CTTACATGAACACATTTGAATAAATTATAGACAAAGGTGTATAGATTGAGAAGGCACTTATCACCAAAGGCCTTGTCAATATTTATTCTTAGGGTCAAACTCAAATTAGACCCAATATACTAGTCAAAATGTTACAATAGAGAAACCTAAAGGCTTCATTAAGAATAAGAACATGGTTGGAAATGGAGTAAATAAATCAAAAAATGTATAAATGGTATAGGCCCTATCAACTCCAAATGTGTAATTAGATCCACCTAATTCACCAAACACTTTGTAAAGAGTCCCTCCATGGAGGGTATTCAATAATATTTTTAGATCCTTCAGCAAACTAGGAGAGTTTGTTGAGGCAGTGCTCTAAAAGCTCATAGTAGCTAATTTGATTATATAGCCTATACCAAGGCCATTTATTATAGATCAACACAAACCCAATTGGTATTAGGAAAATGAATTTAAAAATTTCCATCATGTTGTTGGTCACGATGCCTATCATTGCATTCAATTTTGGCACCTTATTAAATAGTTAATTGAGAGTGGTGAAGTTGAGATCAAAATTGATCCATAGGACACTAATTAGGATATGGTAATCTATAAAGATCCATTTCTTTGACATAATCAATAACCACTAAAGAACAATCAAAACCAAGGATAGAATCAATGGTAGAATTAGAATCAAGGTCAAACTCATAATCAACATGATTATAATTAGGATCATAATACCCATGTTAATAACCTGGGTTAAAACAACATGACTTATGACTACTTTAAAATTATGGGATGCATTTATGTAAACCACATTACCATTATAATTGTTAAATCCTATGAACCATCCCTTTCTCCTCATATTACTAGATCCACTATTATAGGGTCAACACCCTCTCCCTCTAGTAATGTTGCATCAAGTTCATGAAATTTTGTTGAACCTCCATTTGCATGGGTTATTATTTTTGGACCTCATCCCTTCATTGACTATAAGGGCTCCTTGCCAACTCAAAATTTCCCCAATGCAACTAAATGCTCACGAGTCAACCTCTAAGGCCTTTTGCTTTTGTATTGTAATTATAATGGCTTCATGCCATGTCTAGATTGTGTAATCATAGCTAGATGATTGTAAATTACTCTTCAAGAACCTTTGACCTCTTCTTCCAACACTAAACCTAATGTGAACATTTTGCCTTCAGATCCAAAGGTGAATACTATACCAGTTAAGGCTAAACCATCTCATCTTATTATTGAAAAACCTTATAGTCTATCAAACTAATTGAGTAAAAACCTTATGCAAATTTCCATTTTGGATCTCTTGCATACGTCTAAAGTCCATAGAATTATTTTGAATGACCTTTTACAACAATCAACTATTCCCCAAGATATAAACCCTAGATCATTCTAAACACTAGTGGGACATTTGTCTTCATTTCAACAACTTACATCTGATCAAAAAGACATGTCCACTCTTGGTCTGAGTCATAATAACCCCTTCTATATTAAAGTCTTCATTACAAATTGTAAGATCAAGTGGGTTCTTATAGACAATGGTTTAGGTCTGAACATAGTGTCCTTAAAACTAGTACAAAGATTGGGCTACACTGAAAAATATATTCAACTAGAGATGATCACCATAAAGTATTATGACAATGCCAAGAGGAAATATTTTGGTATAATTTATTTACCAATCATTATTGGGTCTATTTCCCATCACATATTGTGGATATTGAGTTGACTTATAACATACTTCTTGGTCATCCTTGGATCCATGAAGTACAGTCTATTCCCTCCACCTTGCATCAGTGCTTTAAGTTTCCCCATGATGAGATCAAGGTTACTATTCCTACTGATCTACAACCTTATCATTATTAAAAACATCTAAAGGCTGAATTTTACAATTATAACTATTGTATAGGTTCTAAATTTGTTACAAAGAATAATAAGGAGATAGTTTCACATCCACCAAAATCTAATTATATCAACCCTAGTGACCTTGTGTTTACTTCAGCTAATCCATTTCCCACAAATCTTGTAAAATAAGTTGTTATAGAAGACATGGGAATTTTCATATACCATCTTAATGAAACCTTCCATGTAGTTAATTTGTTGAAGTCTCCCAAAACATTTGGTAAACCCATACCTTCCAAAATCCCTAACAGACCTAACTTTATTTGGTAACAGAAGAAAGAAATAAAGAAACCACTGATGGTAATTTTACTTGTTACTTCACCAAAATAGGATCAAGAGGCTCTCACTAAAGGAGACTAGTTATATTCTAATGACGTTGTTGATTATTTTTAGAATCCAAAATATCCATCCCTAATTGGATCATGGATAAGTTTGATTATATAGAAAGAGGCCTTGGATCATGAGAATAAGGAATCTTAGAACCTTCATCAGATGGAACACCTAATTTGAATCATGGTCTCAAATTTATATAGCCTCGAGGTGACCTCATGATTTTTGATAGTGATTATTTTAAATTGACTAGTGATAAGACTACTGGTAGCGATGTAGCATCTCATTATAGCCTTTTTGATGAGCTTGCTGACACGAACCTATTTGATTCAAATGCTAATATGACTATAACACCCCATTTTTCCCTATGCCTTTGTCATCCTGAACTCATTGATTGGGACCAAAAAAAATTGGTCATATGCCTTGATGAATTCCAAAATGAATAATCAATTGTAGAATATATGGACCTTAGATATGGATTGCCCATTTGTGATCATAAGAAAGGATTTGATTTTTTATTAGATCTTACTACTTAATTTGGGGAGCAGAGAAACTTTACTGGTTATAATAAAAATAAAACATTGATATATTCAGGTGAAAACCTCTTTGAGGAAATCATTGATTAGGGAAAAAGTAAAGATAAAGATAAACCCTTGAGTGAAAACCTATTTCAAGCACTCTTGGATGGGAAAGTTTGTTCATCCCTAAAGGACAATCAAGGTCCATCAAGTCTTATATTTATAGCTAGTACTAGCATCACGTTAGAATAATAACAAGTCTTTGAGCACTCATTCTTGATTTTCTTGAGATTTTTGCTACTTGGGCATTACTTAATTTGGTGGATTTATCTTCTTCACATTATATAAGGCTTTATGAGTAACAACAAGAAACTATAGCAGAATAAGATGATCATGATCACACATTGCCTATTATTCTTGAAGATGGTTCTACACTTCTTGTAGAGAACACTGTTAAAGTAAACTTGGGAACATATGATGATCTCAAAATTGTTTACCTTGGAACTTGACTTATTGAAGTAGAATATGAACACATTATATCTATTTTGATGGATTTTATTGATATTTTTGTATGGGCATATTTAGACATGCCAGGCTTAGACCCTCACTTGGTTGTGTATCACCTTGTTGTTCATCTAGATGCCAAGATAGTCAAATAGAAATTAAGGAAGGTGCATCCACGAATCGCTCTCTTGGTAAAATCTAAATTAGATAAGTTATTGGGGAAATCTTTATTAAACCACTAGACTATTCCAAATGGATATCAAACATAGTTCCGGTCAACAAAAATCCATAGGGTATACATATTTGTAATGATTTTAGAGATATAAATAAAGCATACCCTAAAGATGATTTTACTCTACTCAACATCAACATGATTATTGATTATACTAATCAGTATGAGTTTTTATCCTTCATGGATGGATTTCTTGATACAATCAGATCAAGATAGCTCAAGAAGATTAACATAAGACTACAGTCACCACTTCATGGAGAACATTCTATTATCAAATCATGCCATTTAGATTGAAAAATGTTAGATCCACTTATCAATTTGTTATGATTGTCATCTTCTATGAAATGATGCATGATATTATTGAGGACTATGTTGATGACATCCTAACTAAATCAAGAACATGTGTTAGACATCCTAATGTTCTATGAAGAATCATTGAGAGACTTCATGAATATAAAGTTTACCTGAATCTTAAGAAATGTGTCTTTGAAATCACTTCAAGAAAATTTTTAGGGTTTATTGTACCACAAAGAGGGATCAAAGTTGACCTTACCAAGGTTAAGTCCATTGTTTAAATGCCTCCACCTTCTAATATTAAACAGCTTCAAAGTTTGCAAGGAAAGATTCAGTCTATTCATATGTTAATTTCTCAACTAGCAAATAAGTGTCATCCATTTACACATATCTTGAAGAAAGGGGTCATGTTTCAATGGGATGAAGAGTGTCAAATATAATTTTACAATATCATTACATATTTGGCCAACCTACTAGTTTTGAGACTGCTAACACCTAGATGACCACTACTTTTTTACTTTTCAGTAACTGAACATGCACTAGAGGCACCTTTGGCCCATCATGATGATCAAGGTAAAGAACATGAAATTTATTATTTAAAATTCACAATGGTTTATTATGAACACAATTATATACCTATTAAGAAATCATGTTTAGCTATGGTGTTTACTTCCCAAAAACTATGAAATTATATGATGAACAACAAAACCATTGTTATCACTAAGTTGGATCCTTTCAAATTTTTATTATCCAAAGCAAATATTACATGATGTATGGATAAATGGGTCATTCTCCTAAGTGAATTTATGTAGAGTATCAAAATCAAAAAACTATAAAGGGTCAGGTTATTGATGATTAACTTGTAAAATCCCCTATTATAGACACTTAACCACTATGATTCAACTTTTCAGATGATTCTATTATGACAGTGGAAGAATTGCAACATGAACCTAAAAAATAGAAGCTTTATTTTAATGGTTCCTTCACCTCTCAAGTATCTAGAGCCAACATATTATTGATTACATCATAGGGAGATTTGATTCCAAAAGTGTTTCACATTAATTTCCATTGTACCAATAATATGGCCAAGTATGAGGCACTTCTTATAGGATTGCATCTTGTAGTATAATGGGATATACAAAATTTAATAGTCTATGGGAATTCTAAATTGATTATCAATAAAACCAATGATCAATATTAAATTATATATACCAAGCTTGTACCCTATAAGTAAATCATGGATAATATTAAGACAAATTTTAAATCTCTACAGTTTGAACAAGTACCATGAGCCAACAACATATTTGTCGATGCAATAGTAATAATTAGATCCATGATACAAATTGATAGTAGTGATAAATAGTATCAATTTCTCATTAAAAATATTCTACAACTTACACGTCTTACTAGATTCAGAAAGGGTGTGTGCCATTATTGGTCCCAATGCCCCACCTGAACTACCTTGGTATCAAGATTTTTATATTTATTTCCAATATCATGTTTTTCCACCTAACCTTTCCAATAATCATAAAAAAATATTCCTTCACTGCATATCTCATTTTACCTCCTTGGAAACACACTTTATCACAAAGTCTATGATGTAATGCTACTTTATTATTTATCTTTAAGAGAATCCAAGTTAGCACTTAAGGATGTTCATGAAATAATGTGTGGGGCCTACACCAATGGTGTAGTGTTAGCTAAAAATCTCCTTAAAATAGGTTAATATTGGCCAAAAATGGAAATAGATGCTTGTAATTATGTAAAGAAGTGTGTTCCTTGCTATCAACATGGAAATTTGATACACACACCTTATTTACCACTGCATTCGATCACTACACCATGATAGTTTTATACTTGGGGCCTCAATCTCATCAAGAAAATAAACCAACATCTTCAGATGGACATAAATATATTTTAACCATAATCGAGTATTTTACTAAGTTGATTGAGGCCATTCTTCTCACTTACATCACCAGTAGGAAGATTGCCAAGTTTATTCATTACAATGTCATCTATCGATATGGCATTCCATATTTCATTATATCCGATAATGACATACCATTTGTAAATAGAAATGTTAAATAAGTTTGTGCAAAATTCAAAATCAAGCAGAAGAAATCCACACCATATAACCCACAAGGTAATTATAAGCTGAGGTGTCAAATAAAACCATTGTAGCCATTTTAAAGAAGATTGTCAATAACATTGGTCATAATTGGTACTTACATATTTTTATTACCCTTTGGGCTTATTGAACTAGTCATCGAACACCCATAGGAGCCACTCCATACTTCCTTGTTTATGGCACATAAGCTATTATCCCAATTGAGATTGAGTTGTCTTCATTACGAGTTTTTTTGGATAATATTGAAGATGATGAAGAATATAGAGTCTCAAGGTTGCAAGATCTAGAAATTCTTGATTTCAAGCATTTAGATACCTTAAAAAACTTTCAAGCCTATTAAAATAAATTAAGTAGAAGCTAAAACAAGTGCATTCTCCCTCAGGAGTTTGGGATTGGTGATTTGGTCTTAAAAGAGAACCAAAAGAACACAAATGTTAAACATAAGAAAAATGGCAAGTTCTAACCCAATTGGCTTAGACCTTATGTGATCATAGTAAATTATGAATCAGGGGAATGTTGAGTAGACACTCTAGGTGGTGAAGAACTTCCATAGCCCATGAACATTGTGCATCTCAAGTGGTTCTACACTTGATATATTTTGAACCATTGTCTACAAGACCCCTTACTTGGAGGTAACTTGTGTTGAAGTTATTTTATCTTATCATTATATTTTGAACCTTCCCATGTTGGACCATATTCATTTGACCTAATTTGGACCATTCTTTCAAGAACCATATTCTTTTATGACTCTAGATAGTTAAAGATTAGGAATGTTGGCACTTTGAATCATTAAAATTCTAGATTGACTCATTTTATTCCATCTTGGACCATCCTCTTTTAGACCATATTCATTTTGGACCATTATTTTGAGAACTATATTATTTATATACCCTGGGCCATTGCAACTTGGACATATTTTATCCTTTGACCACTTATGATCTTGATTATGACTCATCGGCACTATGAAAATATTTAATACCAATTATACAAAGCAATTCAACATGGATAATATTTTGTAACTTATTCTTAAAGACATGTAAACATGGATGCATTCACTTAGGATTTTTGCTTGTGAGATGGTTCTTTAGAGATCTCTCATGATCCTTACTATTATATTATTTTAATATCATTTGGTAGGCATTGCTGCCTTAATAGGTTCTTGCTCTCATCAATTTATGAGCATGGATTGTTGTAGCTAGTTTAGTTTTTTTTTGAACTCTTACCTATGGATGTGCATATCCTTAGCTAGGTAGTTCCCTGGACATTTTGTACAAATTTTCCTTTTTGTTGATTATTCCAGAAACACAAAACATTAGAAAATGATTGAGAAAATAACCAAAAACATTGTCTTACACTTTTATTTATTTTAGTCTCCACGCTCTTGCCATTTTAAAAGTAATCATCTCACATGCTTGCCTTTTTACAAGACCATTCTCATTTTTACACTCTCACCATTTTGTGAGCCCATTTTTCCTTATTTCCTCTAAAACTTCACTCATATTTTCTTATCATCACTTTTATTCTATCCCACTTCTTGGGAGAACTACATTTGGCTTGAAGTTCATGTTAGATCTTGCATCCATAGAACTATATAGGCAATGTCCACATGTCTTGTACATCTGGAATTATCTCAACCATCCCCTTCCTCTTCTTCTCTTTCCCCATTTTTATTTTGTGTTGTTTCCTTCTCATCTGGGAGACAACTTTGTGTCCTTGTACCTATTATGTTGTTGTAAAAAGTAACACCTCTACTACACATACTTGAATAATTGTTTTCAAACCACACTAACATTGTGACCAACTATTTATTTGTGTGTTTATTTATTGGTGTTTTTTTTTTCTTTTTTTAAATTTCTCTTCATTTAATCCTTTCTCTTCTTTTGTTTTATTCTTGCTTTTTTTTTGGTGTTTTGTCTTCCTATTTTGTCTTGTTTCTTTATTTTATTTTTCAATAACATCTTGATAGTCAAATGGAGCTTGATTATTCATATCTTATTTTCATGTTATTTATTAAGTTGTTCTCACTTTGTTTTTATTCATTCTTATTCCTACTTAGATCCTAATTATTCATATCTTGATTTTAAGTGAGGTTCATTTATGTCTTGTTTTTATTTGCTTTTTGTTTGAATGTAAATAGTTGTAACCCTGGTCTTGGTAATTCTTATCATTATCCTTATTTATAAATATTCACATTTGAACCAACTCAATGCAATTGAAATACAATGTCATTATAGGTTTTTCATACTTATGATGCCTAATTTTAAGTTTCTATAGTAAGCACCAAGTGCTTTAGATCTAAGTCTCAAAATCAATGTAGCTACAATGATTAGCTCTCAAGGGATCTAATGAAACTAGGTACCAATGTCTTATCTTGCACCTAACTCTATGCAAGATGTGCATCAAAGTATACATTATGAGTTTAATCAAATAGTGGTTAATTTTCTTATATTCTTCATTCTATGTTCTCCTAATTTTGGGTGAACTACATTTTGTTGAGATATATTTGGACTATGTAGGAAATTATTGGATACATGACATATCTCAGGTTAGGTCAACCATCTTTATTCTTCTATTCATCTCTTTTATTACTTTGTGCATCTTCATATGCCTAGTTTTTTATGGCTTTTTAGTCATTAGACCACCACCTATACATTTGTGTCTGATCATTTTTAATCTATACATTATGTTTTTTGTGATGTCATAGAGGTGTCTAGGTGAGTAGATGAAATGTCTTGATAATATAAGTGTCAATGACAAAGTGTGTAATGTGCTTATCATAGTATGCTTGAATTAGACTTGGTTGATATTTAATTTTAGCATGATTAGGGATGGGTCTGAAGTATTGAAAATGTGTGAGGGGTACTATCAAAGGTTAAGGATGATTGGAGAGTTTGTGGAAGTACATGGTATTCATATGGTTCTTCATTATGTTCATCTTGGCATAGTTGGTTCTATGAGAGAAAAATCTAAGTAGGCAATTTGTTGACATCACCATTACTATGTATGGATGAGTTAGGGGAGTTGGTTACATAGGTGTGATCACATTAGTTCCAAGTTATTATGATTCAATTTTTAGGTCATGATGTTGAGTGTAGCTAAAGATATTTTGGTACAAATTTGGCCTCTCAAATAAAAGTTCACCAAGTTTCTATACTTAGCCAGACCATCACTACATGTCATGTAGACATGTATGATCTAAAAAGTTTGTGCATTTATTATAGGTAATTAAAAAGATAATAGTGGGAATTTTTTTTCATGATGATTTTTTCTATGGTTCCAATAATTTACCCTAAATATGTGGAGTCTTGAAGTGTTTTCTAGCTAGAGATATAAATCTTCAAAGTTATACTTGCAGAATGTGATGGGCTAGAGACTGTCAATATAAACTATATTGAATTTTGAGGTCATATAGTTAGTAGATCAAATGGTGTAAATTAATTCACAAATATTGATCTAATGGTGTATATAAAATTTAGTATGTCAAAGAATGAATGCGTTAGTGACATGTGTCACATTCATGGAGCTTGGATAGAAGATCAATGACAAGTGTATGACTATACAATTAGAAGATCAATGGTACACATTAAAGTCAATGAGTCAAATGCATAGAAGGCATGTAGGGATTCCAAATGGCATAATATTAGGAGCTCAAACCTTAGATAAATGGTGAGTGTTACTATATAAAGACCAAATTAATCTATAGAGATCGATGGAGTATGTTTGTCCATAGTTGCCAAGAAGAGAGAGATGATGACAAGTGCTCGATGTTTAACACTAAAGTAAAGGTAAAGACTAAGATAATTATAAGGATATTTATGGTGAATATTTTATTAAAATATGAAAGTACACCAAATGATGGTAAATTGTTTGATGATTAACAAGTGACAGTTGGCATTTGAATTTATCAAAGGGAAAAACTAGTCTATAGTGTTTGAGCCATAACTTTTGATCTAGGATGAATTCAAAGTTGTAGTAAAAAAAAAAGTTGTAGATAAATTCAAGTTAAATCCATTATATCTAGTTAGATGGTATGAATGTTTATTAATTTTAAATATTGAGTTCCAAAGTTGACTTTATGTTTGACAATGGTTTGTATGTGACCTGATAAGGATAATTGAGTTTGTTCTAATGTTATTTGGATGTTTCAAGGTGACTTAGCTATTGAAAGTGTTTTAGAATCCATGAGGATAATTTATATATATTTTGGAGGTTTGAAAAATCCATATTTAGCATGAACAAATGCTTAGAAGTTGAATATTTTTTTTTCATGGTGTTATTGTGTATAAGGCTAATGTTTAAGTAGATTGAACATACACAAAGGTGTGTAATGATGACTGTAATCATTTTAGGATGTATAAGAGGAAATGTGGAGTGGACCCATGAATTTAGAAGTGGTTTTGTGTTTCTAAATTTCTTGATGAAGTGCTCAATGGGTGAATAGGTCTCCATGAGATGTATAAGGGCTACTAAGGCCTAATTAAAAGGTGTAGCTACTTAAGTGTGACCCATAATTTCTATGGCCGAATTGTTTAGATGGTATTGATATATGTTATATGTATTAAGGGATAATATAATTATTATGGCTGACCTAGAAGATATTGATCATGAAGGCTTTATAAAAGGTGAAATCAAAGGTGATGATTTCTAGTCTTGGGAGAAGGGGCTCTAAGTGAAGGAAAGATTTTAGAGTTGAGAGGTGAAGGAGAGTAAGGGTGCACAATTGATGGATTAAATAATAGAGTAGTTTGATGAATGTGTGTATGATCTATAGGTCATATTTATGATATCAAAAATAGTGCTCTTGTAGGTTTGAAGACTTGTGAAAGAAAGGCATGTGTGAGTGTTGTGGAGTGAAGGATAGAAGAAAGGGAGTGTGTCTAGTGGATAGGTTATAGAGTAGAGCAAGTTGATGACTACGTGTATGACCTATAGGTCATATTTATGATGTCATAATAGTGATTTTTTAGGTTTGAAGATTGAAGATGAGTGAAGAGGTTTAGAATGATCTAACAGGATTTTTTAGATGCCTTGACTATGAGCAAAGGATAAATGTTGTCTGTGTGAGCTTGGTGGTTAATTTGAGAGGCAGATTAGAGTGTGGAATGTGTATATGAAAATTTTGTCATGTTTATAAGGTTGTGATAGAGTTTTTTCTAAGATGTATAGGGTAATCCAAAAGGTGGTTTTAGATGTCTATGAGTGTGTGAATTAAGGGGGTTGTGTTTGCAGGGTGTCTCCATCATATTGGTCAGAAATAAGTGATTAGAGATGTTCATATCATAGGTTTTGAGAGGGTGCTCAACATCTAGGTCATAAGGAATTGACCATCATAGGGGTAGGTGATACTTGTGGAATAGGTGTTTCACTAAAGTCTAGTTAGAAGGACTTGACCATCTGAGGGATAGGTGTTCTTTGTGAAGTAGTAGTTTCACTAAATATATGTTAAAAGGACTTGACCATCCTAGGGGTAGGTGCTTCTTGTGGAATGGGTGTTCACTAAAGTTTCATGTTTATAATACCTTATAAGATAAGTAGTCCATGTGTTTGAAATCTTAAGAGTGGGTTTTATTCCCCATGAGGGTTTCCCACTTTAGATGTTTTGTTATGATGTGCTTCTCTTATTCATGCTTTGATGGTAATCTAGTTGCATATGCTTGTTGTGTTGATTCATGAATTTAAATGAATGAATGATAAGTGATCTGAAAGTGAAATATTGGTTGACTAATTCACCCCACCTCTCAGTCATATTGTACCTCCAAAAATTGGTATTAGAGAAGGTCCTTTAGAGGAAGCTTATTAACATAAAGGAGATCCTAATTAACACAAGATGGATAAGTAGTTTAAGAATGAGAGTCAATAATGGAAGGCTATGATCAAGTTAAATGAAGAGTAGATATGTAATTTGAAGAAAGATGCCAAAGAGGATGAGAAAGTTATCAATGATTTCAAGGTTTAGCTAGAAGATGCCAAGACATGTTTGAGTTCAAAAGAGGAAAGTTATTCAAAAGAAAAGGACATAATGTATGTTGAAGAAGTTTACCATGAAACTAGAGAAGAAGAAGTGTTTTATAACAATGAGGAAGAAGAAGTGGATATAGGAGCTGAGCTCATAAAGAGGAATCAAAAGATGAGGTATGTGATCAAAGGTCTTGAAGCACAAGTTAGTTCTCTTGAGGGAAGTTTGTTAGGTAAGACCAAGAGAGATGAGAAGAAGTATCAAGAGCTGATCAAGTTTATTGAAGACAAAGCATGTAGATTGAAGGATGGCATGGATAAAGAAGCCAAGGAGGATAATGAAGTCATCAAAGATATCAAAAGTTAATTAGAGGTTTCAAATGGTAGCCTAAAATCAAGAGAAGAAGAGTTTAGATATCTCAAGACTCAGTTAAAAGAAGATAATACCAAGGTGAGTTCAAAGCAAGGTGAACATGATGATTTGAATACTAATCTTGATTCCTTAAGACTAGAGCATGAACAACTCATAGATAAGTTGGACAAGTTGGAAAACATGTAAATCCAGAGAAAGCTAAGAAGAATGCAGGTTTTAAAATCAATGCAATAAGGTATATTAGACAACCAAATGCTTTAAAGTATACTAGTTTATTCCATGTTCATTGTTATACATGTAATAAGTATGGTCATAGAGCTAAGGACTGGAGAAGGAATTCAATCAAGTATGGACATTTATGGAGATATGATAGAAGGAGGTTTTGGCCAAAGATTGATCATAGTTTAAATATGTCAAAAGGTATAGATGATGTTATTTGTTTCATTTGTGATAATAAAGGTCATATTTATATAACTTGTCCTAGTAAATTTTTTAATACCTCAAGTCATCTAAATAAGGGAGAGATTCCTAGAAAGCATATTAAAAGTCAAAACATGATGTGGAGACCTAAAGCAATAAAGGCTAGTCCTGTTGAGTTCAAGGATCAAACTTTTGATATTACATAAAAGGAATTAGTTTTGGATATGTCTTTAGAGTGCCAAAGAAGCTTGAAATAAGTGCAAATGGAGAAGAAGGTGGATAATCCAATAATAAGGTTAGTTATACCATTTAAGGCCAAGGGGAATCTGAAAGAAGGATCTCAATCTGATGGTTTATTTGTTGTAATTAAAGAATTTTTAGGTAAGGAATTTCATGATTGATAGGATTTCTTGTTGTATAATTTTAAAGAGGAGAAGGTGTTAGTTGAAGAGATGTGCCAAGAACCTATGTTTTCATCATGCATTGTCAAGGAAACTAAAGAAGAGATGGATGCCAAGCAAGTTGTTTTAGTCAAGAAAAGGAAGAAGAATAAGAAAATTATTTAGTCCTGTGATGAGGAATGGCATTATCCTTTGTTCTAGGTCCTTGTGAAGTAGAGATGTCTTTGTTGTGCTTCATGAATACATTTCTTAGTTTGAAGAAGCATGTGGTCTTTCAAGGGTGTTTTCAGTTTGAAGGGTTAGATTGAAGGTTTCTAGGTGGTAAAGAAGGATTTATGAGTTGTTGAGATGATTTTTTTTTCATATAAAGGTCTATTGACCTTATTATAACATGTTACAGGTGGTTTTGTGGTTTGAAGGTATTTTGAAGTCAAATTAGAAATTTTTGAGTGCTCTTGGTTTTCTCGATTTTGGCTTAAGGGTAAGCAGACCTAAAATGGGTTATATTATGTATGGGTTAACAAAGTTTTGAGAACTCAAAAATTGGTTTCGAAGTGTGTGTTAGTTATATCTAGGTGTGCATGAATTTTTAGAGGTGGGTGTTGACCAAAAGGAAGTTTGTTGACCATGTTTGTTTTGAGATTCTAGAGTTTTGGGCTATGCTAAAAAAGTGGTTTGCCTTATGATTTGATGTCTAAGGATTATTAATAGGTTGAATGGGAAAAATGGGCTATCAAATCAACCTTCAAAAATATTTGAAGATTTGTGGTTTTCAAATTATTCAAGTTTTTGTCAAGATGGAGGCCTAATTGGCTACTAGGTTTATGAAGGAACTATATTACAGAAGATGAGATAGGTGATTAAAATTGGTTTTCTTGAGGGGAAATGTGAGCTTGTTCTAGATATTAATTTTTAGGTCTTTAATATATGTTTACTAAAATTTGTGGGCTCTGCAAGTTTTAGGTAGGGCTACAAGGAGTCTAGACAGACCTAGTATGAAGAAGAGTGATTTTTGATCAATTTATACAAAAGGGAATGGTATGAGTGTTTAAATGTAAGTTATATGGTTAATTTATAACATCTTTCCAATTTAGTGTGTGGCTTGAAGATCTATTGGTATTATTGAAGGTGACTTGCAAGTGAGAGTATGAAAGTAGAATGGTGTTGTTTGAAGACCCAAAGTAGTTTAGTTTTCTGAGTTTGATATTTTCATGTTGTTGAGGCCATGAAGGTGTTCTAAGAAGTTATATAGGTGAGCTTTGGTTATGAATATCAAGGGGGATTATTTTAGGTTGGCATAAGGAGGAGCATGGAGTTAGGGGGAACTAACTCAGATGGTTTGAGAAGTTTGCATGATCAAAGGGGGAGCTAGATTGTTCAATTTATTAGGTCTAAAGATAAATAAGGATTATAGTAGAGGATCTTGTTGTATTTTTAGTGTCATGAAGTTATATTGGTGGTCCTTGAGGTGGCTTGAGGGAGAAGGCTAGTAAACCTATGTGGTGGTTTTTCATGGTGTGTAGAGATCTGAAGATGCTCAAGAGGTGTATTGGCTTAGATATCTTAGGGGGAGTCCCTCTCAAATGTTTTTTAGTGAGTTACATCAGATTTCAATGCTTTTGTGTGTTCTTTATTCATTGGTTGTAGTGCTTGGTTGAAGAGAGTGTTGACATATAACAAGAGGAAGTTGTCAAGGAAAAAAGAGGTAGACTCAAGGTAAGGGGGATTTTGTATATCTATTTAAGGTGGCACTCTCCTATTAGTAGTATTTTCAGGTCCTTAGGATCAGTTTGTGCCTAATTTATCATTGTGTCAAAGGGGGGGAAGGTTCATATTATCAAAATGCTTGAAGAGAGAGAAGGAAGGTGAGTTGTATGATTGGTGTTGACATCAATGACAAAGGGAGATATTATTGGAGAGTTATCAATGATGTCATGGATGTGTCCAAGTGAGTGTATGAAGTGTCTTGATAGTTGAAGTGTCAATGACAAAGTGTGCAGTGTGCTTATCCTAGTATGCTTGAAGTAGGCTTGGTTGATCTTCAATTTTGGCATGATTAGGGATGGGTCTAAAGTATTAAGAATGTGTGAGGGGTCCTATCATAGGTTAAGGATAATTAGAGAGCTTGTGAAAGTGCATGGTATTCATCTATTTCTTCATTATGTTCATCTTGGCATAGTTGGTTTTGTGACAAAATAATTTGAGTAGGTAGTTTACTAACATCACATTGAAACATATAGATTAGTTAAGGGAAGTTGGTCATATAGGTGTGATCACATTAGTCCCAAGTTACTATGGTTCAAATTTCATGTCATAAGGTTGATCATAGCTAAAGATATGTAGGTGAAAAATTGGCTTTTGAGACAGAAGTTCACTAAGTTTCTATACTTAGCCAGACTGTCACTACACGTCATGCCAACATGTATGATCTAGAAAGTTTGTGAATTTATTTTAGGTACTTAGAAAGTCAATAGTGGGAAAATGTTTTCATGATGATGTTGTCTATAGTGCCAAGAATATACCCTAAATATTTGGATTCTTGAAGTGTTTTTTAGCTAGAGATATAAATCTTCAAACTCACACTTGCAGACTGTGATGGGCCAAATATCGTCAATATAAACTATGTTAAAGTCTGAGGTAATCTAGTCATTAGATTTAATGGTTCAAATTAATTCATATATCTTGATCTAATGGTGCATGTAAAAGTCAATATGTCAAAGAATGAATGTGTTAGTGACATGTGTCACATTCATGAATCTTGGATAAAAGATCAATGACAAACATATGATCGTATAGTTAGAAGACCAATGGTGCATGTAAAAACCTAAATTTGGCCACCAATAACCTCCAACTATGCTTTTGACCAATTTTTACCCAAAAATAATAATTTGACCTAAAAACACTAAAACACATTAAAAAGATTTGAAACTAGTATATTTAAGTCTTGACTTTAGCTAGGGTATCCCTAAATGGGGCAATGCAATTTATGGGCTAGTTGGCTTTGATCAGATCATTTTGAGTTAAAATGCCAATTTTGCATCTAAGTACTTTGGATTAATATTTCCTATCAAATCTCTTACACAATACACATGCCTTTGTTATTTTTTATTTCTAATATCCTAAATGGGATAATGGATCCAACGCATCTGACATCGCCTTCCAATTCTAATCTAGTTGAATTTTAGACCACTAACAAGGTATTCTGATCAATTTGAGTAATTTGTGCACAAAGTACTTAAACATGTTTAAGATCTAATTAAACAAAATTAGAGCCTAATCAAGAATTCCATGGAAACTTGTTGAATAATTTTTTTTGGAAATGAATATTGAATATCTACATCATCAGGTGACCTCATTTCTTAGGAAGATATCCCTAGGCTACAAATGCCACAAATATCAGGATTCATGCCCTCTATGCCTCATCAATACCCTCCATGCCTCTCAATTGCCCATTTTTTCAATGTCATGATGAGAATAATTATAAATTTAATTCCAAAAAATTGAATTAATCCTCAACCACACATCTTCATCTCAAGATGGACAGTTTAGGTTGACTCTGATCAATCTCAAAAATCTATACATAAAGAGGCCATGAACATCATTTTTAAGCTTCATTTGTGAAAAATTATAATGTAGGATTGGTTCCAAAAGCTTCATGAAAACTATTTTTACCATGACAAATTGATTCCAAGCCAATCCAAGCCAAAGCCAAAGGTGCCAATGAGAGATGGAAGTAGCCAAACTTCTATTGATGAGGATTTCATGAGCACAAACTGAACAAGGCAATCGAAGAATACTTTTGGAGTATTAAGGAAGGTAAAGAATGTGTGTTTTATTGAATTTTAGTTGTGCTTTATTCATTTGTATTTATTCACTAAGCTCACCCTAGTAAATAGGCATGAATATATTAGTTTAGTGAGTTTTTAATTTGATTTCATTCACTAACACAACACTAATCTCCTCTTCTTAGTCAATTTCCTAGTTCACATTGCACATTAAAGTTAATGAGTCAAATGCATCAAAATAATGTAGGGATTCCAAGTGGCATAATCATAGGAGCTCAGATTTTGTTTCAATGGTGAGCATTAATTAATAAAGATCAAGCTAATCCATAGAGATCGATGGAGTGCATTTATCCATAGTTACTAGGAAGAGCGAGATGATAATAAGTGCTTGATGTTTAACAGTAAAGAAAAGGTAAAAATGGAGATAATTGTAAGGATATTGATGATGTGTATTTTATCAAAATATGTGAGGACACAATATGATGGAAAAGTGTTTGATGTTTAATAAGTGACCTTTGGCATTTGAATTTAGCAAAGGAAAAAACCAGTCTGTAGTGTTTGAGCCATAATATTTGATCTAGGGTGAATTAGAAGGTGCAATAAAAAGAAAAGTTGTATATAAATTTAAGGAACATATAGTGAATATAGTTAGATGGTATGAATGATTTTAAATTTTCATATATTGAACTCAAAATTTGACTATGTGTTTAACCATGGTCTGTAAGTGACTAGAGAAGGATAATTGGGTGTGTTCTGATGGTATTTGGATGTTTCAAGGTGACGTAGATATTGGAGAGGGTTTTAGAATCCATGAGGATCATATGTATAAATTTTGGAGGTTTGAAAAATCCATATTCAGTATGAACAAATCTTACAATTTGACTATTTATTCGTTCATGGTGTTCTTATGCACAAGGCTAATGTTTGAGAATATTGAGCATACGCAAAGGTCTGTAATGATGACTGTAATAATTTTAGGATGTCTAAAAGGTCATGTGGAGTGGAACCATGTATTTATAAGTGGTCTTGTATTTATAAATTTATTTATTAAGTTCCAAATGGGTGAATAGGTCTCTATGAGACCTATAAAGGCTACTAAGGCCTAATTGAAAGGTGTAGTTGCTCAAGTGTGACACATAGTTGCTATGGACAACCTATTTGGATGGTATTGAGCTATGTCAGATGTATTAAGAGATAAGACAAGTATTATGGATGACCTAGAAGACATTAATAATGAAGTCTCTATAAAAAATAAAATCAAAGGTGATGATTTCTAGTCTTGGGAGAAGGGGCTCTAAGTAGAGGAAAGAGTATAGAGTTGAGAGGTGAAGGAGAGTAAGGGTGCCTAGTGGATGGATTGAATAATAGATAAGGTTGATGAATTTGTGTATGACCTATAGGTTATATTTATAATTTTATAAACAATGGTCATAGAGGTTTGAATACTTATGAAAGAGAGGAATGTGTGAGTGTTATAGAGCAAAATATAGAAGAAAGGGAGTGTGCCCAGTGGATGGGTTATAGATCAGAGTAGGTTGATGAATATGCGTATGATCTATAGGTCATATTTGTGATGTAAAAATAGTGATTTTATAGGTTTGAAGATTGAGGATGAGCGAAGAGGTCTAGAGTGATCCAAAATGATGTTTTGGATGCCTTTAGTGTGATTAAGAGATAGATGTTGTTTGTGTGATCTTGGTGGTTGATTTGAGAGGTAGATCAAAGTGTGGATTGTGTGTATGACCATTTGGTTATGTTGCTGAGGTTGTGATAGAGTTTTTTCTAAGATGTGTAGGGTAATCTAAAAAGTGGTTTTAGATGTTTATGAGTGTTTGAATAAGTGAAGGGGGTTATGTTTATAAGCTACCTCCATTAGATTGATAGGCAATTAGTGATGAAGAGATGTTCATATCATAGGTGTTGGGAGGGTGCTCAACATCTAGGTCAGAAGGACTTGGCCATCCTAGGGGTAGGTGTTCCTTATGGAATAGGTTTTTCACTAAAATTTGGTTAGAAGGACTTGACCATCCTAGGGGTAGGTGTTCTTTATGAAGCATGTGTTTCACTAAATCTAGGTTAGAAGGACTTGACCATCTTATGGGTAGGTTCTCCTTATGGAATGGGTGTTCCACTAAAGTATCATGTTTGTAATACCTTTTAAGACAAGTAGTATATGTGTTTTCAATCTTGAGAGTGTTATTTCCCATAAGGGTTTTCCACATTAGATGTGTTATGATTTTCTTATCTTATTCATGCTTTGATGGTAATCTAGTTGCATATGCTTGTTGTGTTGATTCATGAATGTCAATGAATGAATGACAAGTGATCTAAAAGTGAAATATTGATTGACTAATTCACCACCCTCTCAGTAATCTTGTACCTCCAACATAGGTTCTATCCTTGAGTTATGCTTTCTAATTTTCCCTATTGGGGCACAACATCTAGACCAATAGTTGAATCAAATCAGCCCTACTAGGGCACAATTATTTATCAGTGATCAAAATTAGATTTATTGGGGAAATTTTTTTTTATCAACCAATCATATTCACTCTATTAAAGCACATTATTATTTACTCTCTTTGGAGTAACATTATCCTATTTCTTCTAATTCCAAGATCTATGGACTTTTGCCCTCATTTTGGTAGTATTTTATTGTTCAACTTGTCTCGAGATTGATCAATCCATAAGCTTGCAACTTACACCCTAGCTTTAGGTGTGTTCAAAGTGTGTCACTTATATTTTTAGATTGTATCTTTCCCCTTCCCCTCATCCTTAGGGCCCATTATATTCTAATTATATTTTGTTCATTGATGGATTCAATACATGTAATAATTAGCTCATTTGAATTTAATCTGTCACATGGGTTAATCTTATTTTCTCTCTCATTTCAAGAGTTCATCCTTCTCTTTCATCCCTCTATGTTCTCTTGAGGGTGAATCATGGGTCATTTCCTTCCAAATTCTTCTTGACAACTCTATTCTTTGAAAAGATGTTTTTTCATTTGAATGTCTTGCTATGCCTTCTCAAATAGGGGTAAAATGTAGACATCCAATTCCTAACAACCTTATGTTGAAATTGTCAATCTTACTTAAAATTTGTGAAAATACATAATTGAGGCCAAAATCATTTAAACACACTAAATGTTTTGATCTTGTTTCATAAAAGTGCCAATTTAGGTTAATGTATCCTTAAATGAGGCAATGCATTTTATGTGATTATTAACTTTTCTCAAATAATTTTGAGTCAAAATAATAAAAATACATTTTGGTGATCTAGATCACTCTTTTCTTCTAATTCAGAAACACATGACATGTGCATATGTTATTTTGTGTTGACAACATCTTAAATGGGATAATAGTCGATATATATCTAACATCACCTTCTAATTCCTCTCTAGTCAAATTATGACCCATTAATATGACATTTTGACCACTTTGATTAATTGAGTGCAACTAATTTTGAAAGAATTGTATAAAATTGTATTAATCTCACTTACAAAAATTAATCCAAACCAAGAACTTAAGTGGAAAATCTATGGAAGTTATTAAATATCTTTTAATTAAAAATTGATTCTTAATATCTACATTATCAAATGACATCATTTTTGGGGTGGCATTTATAAGCCATAAATGCAATAAATATCAAGCTTAAGGCCTCCCATGCCTATTTAATGTCCCTTCCTTCCAAATATTTATGAGGGTATTTATATATTGATTATACAAAATTGGATTAATTCATGGCCATACATCTTGATCTCAAGACAGATGGTCATGATTAATCCTAATCAATTTTAAAAATATATAAATAAGAGGGCCAAGACCACTATTTTTAATCTTAATTTCTATAAAATTATTATGCAAAATTCTCTCCACAACTCATTTATGAGTGGTGTTTATTATGCTTAATTTGCAATAGGATAACTTCATTGATAGGTATAGATTTGATTTCATATCATGAGCCTAGTTTCATTGATGAGCAAATGATCATGGAGGAGCTTTGACTTACATCATTGATAAAGACTTGAGCACCAAATCTGTTGGAAATATTCTCATTGATGTCAAAGGTCTAGCATTGGTGATAAAGGCCCCATTGAATTTAATGGTATTTTTAATATTCATATCTTGGCTAATGTGTGTTAATATTTATTTAATATTAATGAACATATTTTTGGTTGCATATAAGTCAAAAGAGGGCCCATGGAGAAGTCAAAGAGTCATGGGGTAAAGACAAAAGAGGAATGAGATGTATTTTTTCATGAAGAGTCATCTTGAGGAATTCCAAGAGTCACCATGTGAAGACAAAAGAGGGTATGGCACATTTTACCATGAAGGGACACTTTGAGGAATATGAAAAGTCACCAAGATAAAGACAAAAGAGGAAAGGCCACATTTTCTTATGAAGGGTCACCATGTGACTTTTCAAATGCAAGGATATGAAGGGTCATACAAGTTTGGCACCATTTTCCATGAGGATTGAAGGGTCACAAAAGGTGAATTCTAAAGGTCATTTAGAAAGCTATAAATAAAAGCTTGAGAATCCATTTGTAATATATAAGAGAGTGCATCATTTATATTTATTTTAGAGGAGAGAAAAGTAGGAGATATTGTAGAGTTATATCATTTGTTGAGTAAGCAACATTGAGAGATAGTTGCATTTTATACACAAGAGGGGTTGGTGCTATCGTGGGTTGGTGCTCACAAATATTTGTAAGGGGTTGGTGTTCCTGTGGGTTGGTGCTCACAAGTAGTTTCTATGTTGGTGCTCAAAAAAGGGGTTGGTGCTCCTGTAAGTTGGTGCTTGCAAAATTTGTAATTTAAGTTAGAATTCATTCATATACTTGAGATTGTTCTTTGTAGTTTTTCCCACTTTGGGCTTCCAAGTAAAAATCTAGTGTCTCTCTCTCTCTTATGTGGTGCATGTTATTATTTCATTTTTATTATATATCTTGAATGTATGATTAAGTGGTTAAAGAAAAGAAATAAAATTAATTAAAAGATATATAATATACTATTCACCCTCCCCCTCTCAGTATATTTTGTGCTTAACAATTAGTATCAGAGCAGGTTCCTTTTGAAAAAGTTTTACAGCTTGAAGGTAGATTAAGGAAAGCACGATGATTGGATCACATGAAGGTTTTTATACAAATAAGATACCTTTATTTGATGGGACTAATTATTATTTTTGGATCATAAAGATGAAGACTTATTTGATGGCCTTTGGATTTAACATTTGGCAAGTAGTGGTGGAGGAATATGAAGAGCCACAAACACTTGTAACTACTCTGATAGAAAAGAAGACAAGTGAAAATAATGCTAAAGATTTAAATACTATTTTATGTGGTTTATGTGAATCAAAACTTATTAAAGTTGTGCAATGTAAATTTTCTCATGAAACTTTGGTAAAGGTTGAGAATATTTACAAAGGTGATGGAAAGGTTCAGCAAGCTAAGCTTCAAACTTTCAGAAGATAGTTTGAGAGTTTAAAAATGGAAGAGGAAGAAAATATAGAAAATTACCTTTTGCAGGTTGATCAAATAGTTATTTAGATTCAAGGTCTTGGAGAAAATTTATAAGAATCAATTATGGTACCAAAAGTTTTGAGATCTCTACCATTGAGATATGGTGTAAAAGTTTTGGCAATTGAAGAGATAGAGAATTTACCCAAGCTAAAGCTAGATGAGCTACATGGTATTCTTATAGCATATGAGATGTGGACCAAACAAGAGAAACCCTCAAAGAGAGAAGCTACTTTCAAGACATAAAATAAAGAGAAGGCCAAGATTCAATAATCAAGTGACAATTCTAGCGATGATGAAGATGACAATAGAGCTCTATTCATTTGCAAGCTGAAAAAGGCCATAGGTAAATATCAAGGAAAATTACCTTTTAAATATTTTAATTATGGAAAGATTGGGCATTTTGTAGCTAAGTGCCCAAATAAGGGTAATGGTGACAATGAAGAAGAAAAGTCTACATACAAGAAAAATTTCAAAGGAAAATTCAAGAAGGGATTCAAGAAGAAAAGTTTGTATTCTAAAGATCCTAGCTCAGTTAAAGATAGTGGAGTCAATGATTCAAAAGAAGAAGAGATTATATTCATGGCCATAAATGAATATGCCTGTACAAAAAAAAGTATAGATGATCAAGAAGAAGAACATGATGAAGCTAACTTAAATCTAGAAGGAGAACTTGTTGTGCATTAAAAGAGTTAAAAGCTCTTGAGAAGAAGAATCAAAGATAGAAGCTCTGAATTGAGAACAATAAAAAGGAGTCAAAGGAAACAATTGAAGATCTACAAATAAACTTTGAATAAGCCAAAAAGAATGAAAAATATCTAACAGTTTAGTTGCAAAAAGTAAGTGAAGAATGTGAAAGGTATGTTATAGAAATTTCTTCTTTAAAAATAGATCTTAAGAGAACAAATAAAGCAATCAATGATTTAAAATTTTAGAATAAAACTAATATGTTGAATAAGATATTAGAAAGTTAAAGATCAATGCCAGATAAGACAGGTATCTGATTTAAAAAAGATAAATGGGAGGCCACAGATAAGGTTAACACAGAAAAAGGAAAGAGCTATGTTGAAGCTCTTACAAAAGAGAAAATAAAAAGGAAAAAAGTTAAGAATACAGAGGACGTCTCAAACAAAGAAGGTTGGAAAGAATAGATCTATAAAAGATAATTAGGTTAGAGATACACAAACAGGTCCTATTTTTATGGTTACTATTTTTATTTTAATGGATATGGTCATAAGAAAATAGAATGCCAAAAAAGGGCTAACAATTTTAGAAATAAGGAGAAGGAAACTCATGCAGAGTCAAGTAAAAGCCACAACTCTTTCATTCCTCTATTAGGATTTAATAAAGAGGCCATAATATGTTACAAGTATAATAAATTCAGACACATAACTTGGTATTGTAGAAGTGTGTTTGAGTTAGTTAAGAAGTTCTAGAGTTTCAAGGCTCGATTCATCAAGAAGAAAGTTTAGACAGGGTCATGGCAAAAAAATAGCCTAAAAAGTCTATGCTGGTCCAGACAATTTTGCATGCAAGAAATGAAGAAAAGCCATGGTTCATTGATAGTAGATGTTAGAGGCACATGACAGGAGACAAGAGCAAGTTCATAACCTTGAATAAGATCAATGGTGGCATAGTGAAATTTAGAGATAATAGTACTACAAACATTATCAAAAAAATGTACATTAAGTTTGGATAATGATAGAACTAAAATTGAAACTATTTTGTATGTAGAAGGTATTAAGCATAATATTTTAAGTTTAAGTCAAATGTGTGATCAAGATCACACACTAAATTTTTATACATAAAGTTTTGAAATTAGGAGAAAAGATTCAGATGTGTTGGTTGTAGATGCTCAGAGAATAGACAATAATTTGTATATGTTATCAAACATCAAAGGTCAAAGATTTTGTTTGAGTTAGATTGAATAAATTTGGCTATAGCACAAGAGAATAAGACACATAAATTATGAAAATATTGTCAACATCAACAAGAAGCAAGCATTCAAAAATCTTCCAAAGATTACAAAGCCATCCAACACGCTTTGTGAACCTTGTTAGCATGAAAAATAGGCTAGAAGGCAGTTCAAAATAAAAGAGTACTCAACCACTCAAATGTTAGAGCTTGTTCATATTGATTTGTGTGGGCATATGAAAACTCAAATTACTTAAGGTAATAAATATTTCATATTGCTTATTCATTATTTTTCACATATGACTTGGGTAATATTTTTAAAGAAAAAATTAGAATATTTCAAACATTTCAAAGCATTAGTTGAGAATGAAACCAATTTGAAGATTAAGTGCCTAAAATCAGATCAAGGAGGAGAATTTATGTCAAATCAGTTTATTGAGTATTGTGAAGACCATGGAATAAAGAGACATTATTTAGCAGCCAGAACTCCATAACAAAATGGATTAGTTGAACATAGAAATAGAACAGTTCAAGAGATGGTGAGGACAATGCTAAATAAATCCAAGATATTAGATAAATATTAAAGAGAGGTAGTTTCTATAGTAGTACATATTCAGAATATAGCATTATTGAGAGTCAATAGTGGCAAGACTCCTTGTGAGCTATGGAAAGACAAACTAGCAATAGTTGATTATTTCAGAGTTTTTGGCAGCAGATGCTTCATAAAGAGAATCGATGAAAAACTTGGTAAGTTTGAATCTAAAGTAGATGAAGGTATATTTCTTAGTTATTATTAAAAATTAAAGCTTATAAATCTTATAACAAAATAACCAAGAAAATAGTTGAAAATACAAGTGTTAGGATAAAAGAAGATGAAACATAAAAAATTAGTGATCCAGTAGACATTCCTGAAATCATTGAAGAGGAAGATTTTGAAGAATCAGATGAAGATGAGAAGGAGAAAAAGGACAGAAAAAACCCATCCAAATATGTCCAGAGAAATCATAATGAAAGTGACATCATCAAAGACATAAATGAATGAATTCACACTAGAATAATGATGGTAAGTGAATCTGAGTAAGTTAATTTCTCTTTGTTATCTAAAATTCAGCCTAGAACTTTTTCAGAAGCTAGACATGATAAGCATTGGGTTAAGGCAATGGATGAAGAATTAAATCAGATATAAAAGAATGATACTTGTGAGCTAGTGCCTAGACCAAAAGATCACAATGTGATAGGGATAAAATGGGTTTACAAAAATAAGTTGAATGAAAATGGAGAAGTGACCAAGATTAGTATGTAAAGGATATGCTCAGATTGAGGGAATAGATTTTGAAGAAACTTTTGCACCAGTGGCAAGGCTAGAGGTTATTAGAATGTCTCTTGCATATGTAATGTTTAAAATTTTTAAAGTGTTTCAGATGGATGTTAAATTTTCCTTCCTAAATAGAAATATAGAAGAAGAGGTCTACATTGAGTAGCCCAAGGGATTTATTCTCTCAAATATTAGTAGCCATGTATACAGATTGAAGAAAGCACTGTATGGATTGAAACAAGATCCCAGAACCTGGTATGTAAGACTTGATAAGTACTTGCAGGATCAAGGTTTCAAGAGAGGATTTTTTGATAGTAATCTCTGCATCAAAATAAAAGGTGAGCATCAATTAATTGTTGTGGTATATGTTGATGATATCATATTTGGAGGAAACATTAAAAATATGACAAAAGAATTTTCTGATAATATGCAAAAAGAATTTGAGATGTCTATGCTTGGAGAATTGTCATTTTTCTTAAGATTACAAATATTTCAGTCAAATAAAAGAATTTTCATATCTCAAAGTAAATATGCCAAGGAAATATTGAAGAAATTTGGTTTTGAGGATTGTGCACTAGTTAGCACACCAATGAGTACAAGAAATAAAGTGAGAAAGGATGAAGATTCACCTATTATAGATCAATCTTTGTATAGATCTATGATTGGTAGTCTTTTATATTTGACAACATTGAGGCCAGACATCATGCATGCAGTAGGTATGGTTTCAAGATATTAGTCAGATCTAAAAGATAGTCATGTTTAGTTGGTGAAGATAATATTTAGATATATCAAGGGGACATTGGATTATGGATTATAATATCTGAGAGGTAGATATTTCACTTTGTTTGCTTATATATATATTCAAATTGGGCAGGTTGCTTGGATGACAAGAATAATACAAGTGGAAGAGCTTTCTTCCTAAATGATAGATTAGTATAATGGCTAAGCAAAAAGTAGAATTTAGTATCACTTTCTATAGCTGAAGTAGAATATATTACCATGGTATTGTGTTGTACTCAAGTGCTTTGGATGAAGAAAACTTTGAAAGATATCAAGGTAAAATATGATGAACCTATTTCTATTTTTTGTGAAAACACAAATGTTATTAATATTTATAAGAATTTAGTGATGCATTCAAGAACAAAACATATTCCTATCAAATATCACTTCTTGAGAGATCAGGTTACAAATCACCAAGTTAAGATGGAATATATCAATACTACAGAGTAGATTGCAGATATTTTTACAAAGGCACTACCAAAATACACATTTGAGTATCTACGGGAGAAGTTGGGAGTAATTTATTTTACTTCTTGACATTTAATATCAACATCAGTTAAGGGGGAGCTAAGTGTTAGATCTAGGATAGGTGCTTTGCCATTGATGTCGAAGGGGGAGAAGAATATAAATAAGTATAGGTACAGGTGTAGAAATAAGTGTATAAATAGGTACAAAGAATAGGTATAGGTTGTTTCAGTAAGGGGGAGTTACTATATGTTTTTCAGATGGTAGTATGTGTAGGTTGACATGTACAATACAAGTTTCAAGATGTGGTAGTTTGAATTTGAGGTTGCCATCAATGATAAAGGGGGAGATTGTTGGAAATATTGTCATTGATGTCAAAGGTCTAGCATTGGTGATACAAGCCCCATTGCATTTAATGGTGTTTTTAATATTCATATCTTGGATAATGTGTGTTAATATTAATATAATATTAATGAATATATTTTTAGTTGCATATAAGTCAAAAGAGGGCCCATGGAGAAGTCAAAGAGTCACGGGGTAAAGACAAAAGAGGAATGGGACGCATTTTCTCATGAAGAGTCATCTTAATAAACTCTAAGAGTAACCATGTGAGGACAAAAGAGGGTACGGTGAATTTTTCCATGAAGGGACACTTTGAGGAATACAAAAAGTCACCAAGATAAATACAAAAGAGGAAAGGACACATTTGCTTATGAAGGGTCACCATGTGACTTTTCAAATGCATGGATATAAAGGGTCGTGAATGTTTGGTGCCATTTTCCATGAGGATTGAAGGGTCACAAAGGGTGAATAACAAAGGTCATTTAGAAATCTATAAGTAAAGGATTGAGAAGCCATTTTTAATATGCAAGAGAGTGCATGGTTTGTATTTGTTTTAGAGGAGAGAAAAGTAGGAGATATTGTAGAGTTCTATCATTTGTTGACTAAGCAACATTGAGAGATAGTTATGTTTTATACACAAGAGAGGTTGGTGCTCCTGTGGGTTAGTGCTCACAAATATTTACAAGGGGTTGATATTCTTGTGGGTTGGTGCTCACAAATATTTGTTGTGTTGGTGCTTGGTAAAGGGGTTGGCGCTCCTGCAAGTTGGTGCTTGCAAAATTTGTAATTTGAGTTTAGTGCTCATTCATATACTTGAGATTGTTCTCTATCATTTTTCCCACTTTGGGTTTCCATGTGAAAATTTGGTGTCTTTTTTTTCTCTCTCTCTCTCTCTTGTGTGGTACATGTTATTGTTTCAATTTTATTGCATATCTTGAATGTGTGATTAAGTGGTTAAAGAAAATAAATTAGATTAAGTAAAATATATATTATATATTGATTCACCCCCCTCTCAATATATTTTTTAATTAAAAAATCAAGGGGAAAATCATGTTTTGAGCCATATTTGGGTGATGGTATGCTCTTGGTAAGGTATTGTGTATGCTTTCTTTCATTTGCTCTTAATTGTCATTTGCTAAACCCCATCGAAAGAGTTGGATTAGATTGTTATGTTATTATGCATTTTTCATGAGTTTTTCATGACTAATGATTGATCTAACCATATTTTTAATCCATCTCTACAACCACCACCTATTGGTAAATAACTTAACTATCCTAGGTCTGAGGAAATAATCTTATAACAATACAAAGATATTTCCATCCATGTCAATAACACTAAAGATGCATCTCTCTCCTTACATTTTCCTATCACATCTATGATATCTAACAAAAGTTTACTTCTTGTAGATGACCTTAATTTGTTTTTTAGTGTCCAAGTTGGTGGAATTTGAGTAAAGTGAGCCTTGATAAATAAAGGTCTCAACACTAGTGTCACCTCTTTAAAATTCATTAAAACCTTAGGGTATTCTAAATCTGGCATTAAGTCTACCCAAGTCATGTTCCAAGGATACGACCAAAAATAAATTCATCCATTAGTATGTGTTTGGATTCATATCATGGCACAACCTATTATTTTTAGAGTTAAGGTCATGATAATCAATTTCCCTCTTTCTTTTACTAGTTTACTTTGTCTCCCTTGGACTCATCATATGAGGGCCATGGCCTCTTCTACATGCTTATGTGTGAATTTTATTTACATCAAAGATATTTATAAGGTAAAAATTGATACCAACCCTTATAATTTTAAAAAAATCCAAGAATGCAGTGTTTATAAAATCCCAATCCTTAAAATTTAGTGTATCATTTCTTGAGTATCAACCTTTTAACTATCTTGTTAACTCCAACTAAGGTTATAGTGGTTACCTCAAGCTCAAGGGAAAAATTATACCCAACCTCATTGATTTTGATGATGATTATCCTAATGAGATTATTTTGAAAATCAAAACACTAGACCTCTATTCTAACATCATAGCTTAGTTCTCACCTACCTTGTGACCCATTTATCGCAAGAATCCAATAGATGAGTTTCCACTTCTATGGTCATTACTAAGGTTCCTCCTTCTCATCGATATTATATCAATGTAGTAGTTGAATCCCTTAACATATAGCTCACCACTTTTGATTATGATGATAATTACACCTTACATGACCCATACTTGTTTGGATTTTCCCAAGTCAAGGATATAAAAACCCTATAATATTTTTACTTCCTTTAGCACTCTTATGGGCAATCTTCATTTTTTATAGAATTATTATAGTTTAAATTGTTTGAATTAACACTCATTCTCCCTTAAATTTACATGATGTCATTCCTTATTTAGTTAATGATGATAGGTTTGAGATGGAGCATTCCAACTACTTCACATGTAGTTTTAGTTATTTATGAACATCTTCAAAGGATGATTAATGATAGATAAATGACTAGATCCTATCAATTTGAGACATATTTTTATCCTTCAAGTTCCCTTCCTCTATACATGTTAGCTACATTCATATGACTAGTTCCTACTACTTTTGAGACTGTGGAGACTTAGTCCACTTTAAGACCACTTCCTTTTGTTTCATTATATGATGATGAGTTGTTCAATGTGATTCCATTTAGACCTTGATATGTTCCTCTACATAGGTTGGATATAACCACACTCACACACCCTAGAGGAAGATCCATATTTCAAGTTTCATAATGTCTCTAGTCATTCAGCTAAAGAGTGGAGGGCTTACCAATGATATTTAGCACAACATAATCTAAAAGGCCCAACTTCTACCATAGATAATCAATCACCTCAATATTTTAATCCTAGGCACTCATGTTACTTCCATGGGAATAATACACATTAATCAACTAAATTTTATGCTCTTTGATAATGTCTAGATGTAATTCATCTCAAGGTAGTTAATTTTCCCTTCTAGCCAAACATTCCACCACCAAATATTATACTTTCTTTCATCCACAAAATGAGAATGTGTACAATATTTTTTTACCAATGTTTTAAAAATTATATAGATAAATTTAGATCCATTTAAAAATATTTAAAAGATAATTTGAGTCCCCACCAAAATATTACCAACAACGTTCACATGGTCCACTTAGGATGAAGAAGCAACATCCCCTATGATTATAACTACCTCTTCGACCCAAGGATTTGTGTCCCATTCCTTCCCAAATGGAATGCTATCTTCCTCATTTATGTTATTTTAATTAGGAGGTCCCACATCCTCCTCCTTATGACTCACCTACTCTTTATTTGGACTTCATCCATAAATTAGTCATTATACAACTCTTAGAAAAGGTATAAGAGACTATGGTTTGAGTTAGATATTAGTTATAACGAGATTTGACAAATGTTATTGATGATGTGTGTATAAATTTTCACATAACATGTGAGCATATATTTATTTCATATAATTTATTTCACATTTATTCACATGATTTGATCTCCTACTTTTATGTTTAGCATATTTGATGTTCATTATATATATATATCTTTATTATCTTGTGATATTTATTAATTCACACTTTATTTTCAACATCTATATTTGATTTATACCATTTATTTCATATTAGTATACTCAGCCTTAGTTTCCCCTATGAATATTTAGTATCACATTGACATTTTATTTTCTTAACGTTTTAGTTTCCCCCTCTTTTGGAATGATTTACAGTCAACCTTCATTTCATTTTAGGATATTAGGTAACACCCTCAGGGTTATTTTTCAAATCTTATTACATCTTTCAATTGGTCTTAGTTTCCTTATGATTATTTTGTATCTTTTCCATTCCCCCACTTTTGGGATGATTTGTATTATCAGTGCTTATGTTATACCCTTTATAGTTAAGTATGGATTTTCTAGTTACATAATTACCATATTTAATAGTGTCTCCCTTCTATGGGGTTCCCTCCTGTGATTTGAATTACATCCACATGTAATTTCACATCCTCTTTTCCCCTAATCACTTATGAAGAAAAAATCTTCCTTATTATGGTAAACTAATAGTATATATTCATTGTATCACCTTTTGCACGTGGATTGATCTTCCACAATCCCATATTTGATATTTCCTCCTTTCACTTTAGGCACACTTGGGTCGATTTCAATATTGAACTCTTTCTTGCAAGGCAAGTCTAGGGGTCTTTAGGTTCTCCTCTATATTATTAGGTGTAGGATCTCTTGTGAGATTCATATTTATCACCAATTTTTGGTTTTTCCAAATATATACAAAGGAGGAAAATATAAAAAAACTAAAAAAATAAAATCCAAATAATAATAAAAGGCAATGTTAAAAGTAAAATTATATCTTGAAATTTAAATCACACCAAGAATATGGTATTTTTAGGACATCTATTCTAGTCAAAGTGAAAACTCCATAGTTGGACTCATGATATATCTAAGGTATATTTAGGCATGTTAGGTCAGTAGACTAGGGTAGGAGGTCTTAATACATCATTACTTACCTAAAATTCTAGTGCCACCTACTTTCTTGCATAAGTACCAAATATTTACAATATACTAACATCTCTTTAAGGGGTCTTTCATAGTGGGGAACATGTTATGGGAATGTAATATACTCTTTATTTTCATGTATCTAACCTTCATGGGATGACATTTATAATTCACCTACTAGCTCACACTTATTCTTTCTAGGTGGGGTTATTTAGGTCCTTGATGTTGATAGTTATTAGCCTTGCCCACTTGATTAAAGTGTCTTCTATCTGTTAAGGATTTATACATCACCCTTCTAGTGCCTTACATCATTATATTTCTATCACATATTTATTTATATCTCATTTATGGATATTGATTTTATCTAATCACAATCCTTTTTTATACAATCATATTTTCTATCTATTTGCATCAAATTTGAAATTTAGCTTCCATTTATAGTGCCTCTTGGATTTTTAGTTTGTGAGTTACATTATAAGACATTAGGGAATAAAACCATGCCTTCCTCTTAAATTCATATTACCATTCATATCCACACCATGTACATCAACATAAAACATACATCACATTATAAATTTTTTCATAGCATGATATTAAAACCATAGTACTTGATACAAATGAAAAACCTTAAGAATATTTTTTAACACATGAAGATACAAAATGAGCCAAAAATGATATGTGTGTGTATATGTATACATACATACATAAATACATGAGTTTATCTCAATTATCTACATCATAATGTATCATCAATACAAAATTAAAAGTATAAAATATAGGCTCTCTAGGCTTGTGGATCACATTCATCCTAGAAGGGTGAAGTAACATGCTCATCGTAGATGCTCCAAATTGAGCCACTTGAAAGCTCACCTATAGTGACTAAGTTTAGGACTATATTCCCTATACTTATCCTTATATATGGGATACTTGTGCCTACAACTCTATAACTTATCTCATAGCTTCCATATGTGCAACATGTTCTATGGCTAAATATGCCTACCGTACCACTACCTACTATCTCACAACTGCCACTTCCTCCCACCATATTGATGCATCACCTCCCATGCTTACTAGTGTTATCCCCTAAACCATATCCTATTATTAGTGTTGGATATCCCTCACATCCACTCTAACCAATATGAACTAATTATCATTAAACTTGGTTGAGGGGCTATAGGATCTGGCATGATAATAGTAACATGGTCTAACCACATGGAATATATGATCTCATGGTGTGATATCTCCACCATAGTATTCCATTATGTTACCTCCAATACCATATCTACAAAAATAAAACATCTTTCACATCAAATCTTGTATATTTACCAAAGTCTCTAGCATACCTATTACTAATACCTAGCATGTATATCTCTAGAAAAATAAAATGGATTGCATAAATTATAAATATTTTTCATACCTATTATAGCCCATCATCTCTCCCACCTATCACACCTCCATTATCATGGATTAGAATTGGTGTAAACCCTCTTCATCTTCCCCAATGGACTACCAGAGCCTATCGAGCTAATATTTTCTTTTGATCATTTATGGTATAACTTGAATGTGGATCTTCTTATGGGCCCATCTATATTTGAAAGGAAACCATTTCCTACCCATATCTGCCATCTCCTCCTCATGCTTCTTAATACAACAGTTGTCATATCATTACCTTAATAGGATAACAAGGTCTCATTATTGGACCATAACTATCACACCTTTTATTACTATACCTCATGGCTCCCTAACATGCCTCACAAGACATAATGGAATAACCAAAGGGATACTAGGTGTGGAAATCCAAAATACCCAGGTACACATTCATATAGAGTGGCTCAATCTATAGGAGTAGTGGCCTATGATCATTCTCTATCTCCTTTCCTATACTGTAGTTGACCAAGATGGTTAAGAATAAACCATACCCTTATATTGAATTCATATTATCTATCCTCCTTGATAGTATCTAAACTTGACACATGATGAATCACATGCACTATATGATATTGCTCCCATCTTTTGACTTTATAAATATGGTCATCTATCACATGAGGTAACCCAACATGTATGTACATAGGGAACTTATCATATATCTAACATGAAAAATCAATCATGAGACCCATATTTTATAGGCCCTAGCTCAATATAACATAAAAATCATGTACGATTTGTACCCATACCACAATTTATATATCATACATAGTGGCTTGTTCCAATGTTAAAAAACACATAACTATAATATAATTATTCACAAACCCTTATGACTTATGTCTTAAAACACACATATTCATAAGTTTTATAATGAAATTATAGATATTCAAAATTATTAACACATACACTTAAAAAAATTATATGATAAGCTTATGATGATCATATTGATTAGATCTAGTAGCCCACTAGGATAGATCGTGTCTCTTATCCACTAATTGTGGAATATCACATGTAATTAGAGTGACAATAATAGTTATCCCTAGTATGGCATGGACATCCTATAGGGTAAGCACCACATCTATGGTGGGGAAATTCCCTTTTATTTAGTTTACATCTTTGAAGCTGTCTAACCACTAGAAGTAGAGTTACCCTCACAAATTTATATTCACAACATCATTCCCAATGAAGATCTTTGTGAATCCCATATCCATGCTTTATATCTCTTTAATGAATTATGAATGAGTGATTTACAACATAATCACTAGTAAAAAACTCACATAGCTAAACTACACAATAAAAAAGTCAAAATTTGTATGTTCAATGTCATAGACTTAATGTTAAAAGTTGGATAAAACCCATGATAAAGAGATAAAGTACAACAAAAAATGTTGGGGTCCCTACCTAGTTAAATACATCCTTAGACCTAACACATATAGATTATAAACAAATGAAGGACATATCTTCAAATAACCTACCAACACTAAGTTTTTGAAGAAATATTTCACTTAGTTATATGTTATTGCTAATTTTTTCCTTATATTACTTTACATTTCTAATATTTTTTACTGGCATGTTTATAGTTCATTTTATATATACACTTTGGAGCTAACATTTCTTATAGGTTTAACTTTGACTTTCATTTTGCATCTAGCATTTCTTTCATTTATACACTTCTAGGTTCTCTTACATTGGCCCTAGTTTACCTATCATTGGTTATTAGGCATTTTTTTTTTACTTACACCCCTTGGCTTTCAATTTTTGAGTTTCATGATAAGAGCTTAATTAAGGCACTCATTACAAAAACCCACCATTTCATTTCATAAATTTATCTTTTTCCAAACCTTAGCTATGTGTATTCCTACAAAGATAAGGCAAGTGTTGAGAGTAGTGTTTTCCCTCACTTAGAATATGTTATATTATTATGTGGTAAAAATATAGTAGTATATCTTCACGTCATTTCAAACATCCAATTTCTAATAATTATGATTCATGCCTACCTATCATTGTATCATCTTCCTTTATACATTTTTTTTTATTGGGGCAACCCAATAATTCTATGATAATTTCAATTATTCCTTATTTTTCATATTCTTTTACTAACCACCAAGGTTAGATTTGAGATATCACTCTTTTCTCAGGTGAAATTCTAGGAATCTCTAGGCATCATAGTGTTTAGGTTCCTTTCTCTAACCACTAAGTGTAAGTTCCCTTGTGATTTTCATCTCTAGCACCAATGTTAGATGTTTTCAAATCCATATGGAGGAGGAAACATGGAAAAATACAAAATAATTAAAATCCATATCATAATAAAAGGCAATGTTAAAAGGTAAACTATATATTAAAATCTATATCACTCCAAAAGTCATGATCTTTATTTGGCACATATCCTATCTTATTTGAAGCTCAAACTCCACTGTTGGCCTCATGATAGGGCTAAGGTCCATTAGGGTGTAATATGCCATTATATTAGGGTAGGAGGTCTTATATCATTAAATAATTATATCTTCCTACATTTTAGTTCCACCTATTTTTTGTCACAAATATCTAATCTTTATAGCAAGCCAATGACTGTGTAAGGGGTCTTGAGGAGAAGGGAACATGTTGTGGGAAGGTAGGATCCTTTTATTTTTCATGAATACTAGCCATCATGGGATGATATTTATACTTCACTAGTGATCCCAACCTTATGTTTCTAGGTAGGATTCTCTAGGGCCATTTATTTCAAAAACCTCTAAGTATTACCAACTCTATTTGGGTGTCTCATTTCTGGAAAAGATATTTTTTTTGCTTTGGTGGTGTCATCCTCTTCCCCCCTTACTACATTTAATTTCGCTCCATGATATGTATTTTTTTTGTAAATATTTTATAGTTTATATACTTCATATTTTCCATTTATTTTAGACATGGTTGGAATATGGCCATCTTAGTTTATCCATCTTTAGAATAGAAGCTGCATCTTTGAGTTTTTACGAAATACTCTCTTGGTTATTGGATTATCTTTTTAGGAGTTATATTACTTATGATTTTTAATCTTGACCTCTCTAATCACATTTTTGTAGGCCATTTGATCTCATTTTTCCCATTTTAGTTATTTGTCCATCTTTGTTTGAGTATGGGTTATTATTAATCTTACATAAATGTTATTGCCATTAATTAGTTTTATGTGTCTCTTGTTAGATTTGGATTGTTACTTATCTTAATTTGGATGCATTTTTGGGTTTTTTGGTCATAAGTAGCCTTGAATTTTTAACATACCAATATTCCCTTAGTTTTTAATTTAGTTTCCTTAGTCTTTTAGTTCTTACCTAGCCGTTACGACCCCAGCTTGCCAATTTTCCAAGTTATTTAATCATTTTTTAGAGTTTTTCATTTAATTTAACCATCATACATTTTATTGATTGATTATATATAGTTTTAGCATTTTACCCTTAGGGTTTATAAAATGTAGTTATTGTGCCCTCTATGATTGAGACTATAGTATTTGAATGTAGTCATTCAATGATAAAGATAAGTCAAGGTATGTATATGGTACTTTTAATTATTGATTTTTAACATCTATTTCCACATTCCATTTTATCTATTTTAGTTATAATGTTACTATGTTGTTCCTTGAATCATCATTCCATGTTACATATGATGACCTTCAGGTGGGACATATGTATATGCGTAATATTTTTTACTTTATCATTTACAAACCCTTTATCTTTAGTAAATTATCAAGCATCGATCTTCTTGAGTGATTGCCTTAAAGGGTGCACTAGGAAAGGGTGGGCATGCTCATGATGCTTTTTGAGAGATGTTGGTATCTATGTAATGATCATATCATTCCTAATACTAGTCTAGCTTCCTCAATATTCTTTCCATTTACCTCCTTCCATTCTATCCTCATACAGTTGTGTTAGTTACCTTATATCCTATGACATCAGTGAAGATGATACCATCTATTTAGTGACTTTTAGCTCTTTTACTATATTTTCTAGCTTGATGTAGTTCTGAGGCTATTTTCTAATATTCATACTATATTGGGCTAGCTATTACTATTATATGTAAGATAACATCTCTAAACTATATTTATCAAGATGATACAAATGGTTTAGTGCTTAGGGCTAGTTTTTGGTATTGGATCCGTATATATATTGGTGATATTTCATTGTAAACATATCATATACACTTTATTCACTTTGATTTCACTTACAACTCTACCCTAAGTCATATTTGGAGGAGTTATTGGTTTAACATCTTATCTTTAAGAAATCTTAACTTGTGGTAGTCTTTGAATCTCAATGGAAGGAGTTGAACCAAGGAGGTGTCATAGTCTTTGGAGTCCCCAATAAAGGATTTCATATACACCCATGTTTGGTCAATAAAATACAACTATTATGTACTTTGTGGCTTTTGTGTATGTGTTTTCCTAGACATATGTCTTATTTATCATTATTTCATACTAATTCACTATATTTATATAGTCTCAGACTTATATGTCAGTCTTTGTCAGAGTCATAAGGATTCTTGGTCATGATTTAATATCATTATTTAGTTTTCTTATCTTTGGACACTAGCACCCTAATTGGATATTAGAACATCCTTCTATTATGCAATGTACATTTCATAACTCTTTTTAATGTAAGTTTATTTTGGCTCTCTTTTTATGATTGTTTTACCATTATTTGAGTCATATGGTATATGAATAGGTTTTTTAAACCCAAAATTGGGAGTCTGCTATTTAAAGAGTTCCATAAGGCATTTTACATCTAACAATTATTATTTTGGCACTAACATAATAAAATAAAATCACACTATGATAATTTTAATCTCTACATTTATTTAAAGTTCATACATATCACATCTAGATAGCATAAATACTAAGAGGATGGCCTAAGAAAAGAAAATTTAGATACATACCATACATGATCTAGTTATGCACATTTCCTAAAGGGATAACTACATCGACTTGAGGTATCTATCATTGGGGCTATGTAGGAAACACTCAGTACAATGAGGTTCTAAAGATATATTGGTCATTCCCACTTCCTCATTTTTCCCCAATGTTTCATTTGAGCTATGTTTGTTTGGTGTGAAGGACTCTATTATGGTATTTTTAAGATGAGAAGATAAAAGAAAGGTTAAATCTCATGATTTCAAGTTTGTGTCAAGCCGAAGTGCACATACATGAAGATTTGCACAAAATCTCAGTTTGAAGTTTTAATGCAAGAGGAGCCTAGACAAAAGTGACCTAATTAGAAAATAGTCCCCCCCACTATTTTACAATACCCCATTATTATCCTATGTCAAAAAAATAGATAAATAGTCACATATGATAGTGTTATAATCACACAAATGGTAAAAAATAGTCAAATACAACTTTGTGAGACCTAGATAGATAAGTTTATCATCTCCTTTGGTATTTTAATTCAAAACCCTAGTTACTCAAAACCATTTTTTTGAAATTGAAATTTATGGTTGAATATTTATTATTTTATCATTTCACTCTACTCAGCTATTTTGTTTGGTTAGGTTAAAACTCCATTAATAAAAAATAATAAAATATATTAGTGAACCCATTTTATTTATTGAACATAGCCAAACCCTAGCTTCTAACCTTAGGGATTTCCTTCAAAAAAATCCTCTTAAGGTTTCAAATTGAATTTTTATTTCCCCCTTATGTTGGAGTACATGTTAGTATTATTTTTTATGTCTCATCTTATTTTCATTTTATTTTTTGGAAATTTAAAATGCCTATTAAGGAACCTCTTCTACCCATCCTATTGATGAATTAATTTCCAAGATTTTGCATTAGATCCAAATGATGAACATGATTTTGTGCATAATGATGATGATGATATTTGTCATGATGATTATGATGAATATAATGCAAGGGATGATGCAAATGTTAAGAAAAGCAGTGTAGATACATGCTCTTCTCCTAATCATTCTTATCCTTATATTACAATTAAGCACAAAAACACCTTTACTATAGGGTTTCAAATGAAATAAATTCCAAAACCAAGTAAAAATAGTGAATCTAAAAACTCTCATGTCAATTATAATAATGTTTATTTTACATATGATAATGATGTATCTAAATCAAAAGGTGAAAATGCATCTCCTATCCCCTTATCTTTCAAAATAAAAAAATCAAAGTCAAAATTTAATTTCTCCTTCATATGATGATGCTTTAAATAAGGTATAAAAAGTATATATTTCACCTTTATTTACCTTTTTTTCATAAAAAAAATCTCTAACTTTAAACTTTGATATGAAAGTAAATGTTTTATTCCTCTTTCATGTGATGATGCTTTGAATAAGGTTGAAAATTCAATTTTTGTTCCTTCCTCTTTCCTTTCTCCTAATGAAGATATTAGAATTTAAAATATTGACAATGAAAGTAAATATTGCATTCCTCTTACATGTGATGATGCTTTCAATGATATTTAGAATCTAAATTCATCTATTACACCCTCTTCTAGTGAAGAAGAAAGTCTGGTTACTTAAAATGTTAATTCTAAAAGTGAAATAGATTATGATCATGATGAAAATTAGAATGATGGTGATTATTATGCATATAGTGATGAGGAAAATATATCTACTACACCTAGTATTGTTTCTACTTTACCCACCCCTCATATTGATGATGATTACATACTACATGATAAATAAAATGATAATGTGCTTAGTGATACTATTTTTACATAACATAATGATGTTCCTAGTTTTATTTATAAAGATAAATTAGGTGCACAAGTTGATTCTAGTAATTAGCATAATTATGTTATTCCTTCTATTTCAATACAATTCAAACTAATGTTATATTAAATACTAATAAATCTCCCAAACCCACCATTCCTAAAATAGGATCTATTCCTAAACCATTTCCTCCTATTCAAAATAGTTAACAAATGGGAAAAAATAATAATAAAATTCAATTAATAAATGAGCCATTTAATGATATAAATGTGCCTTCATAATAATATATCTACTTAATGCATGTTGTGGGTGATTTGCAACATAAACTACATCCATTCATATTGGAAAGTAAGGCCTATCATTCTTGGAAGGATTTCAATGTTATCTATGGTAACCCTATCCCATGTAAAGTCTTTCATGCACCATTACTGAGGAATTTTTAGATACTAATAATTTATAAGTTTAATAGAAGTGGTGATCCTTATTTTCATCTAAATGCTTATAGTAAATTTATCAATGGATGGAATGGTTGTTTCACATTATTAAAGTTATTTCTCAAGAGCCTAGAGAATGAGGCACTAAATTGGTTTCATAATTCATTCCATAGTGGCTCATTACATATGTATGTTGAGTTAAAATAAATATTCCTTTTGAATTTAATTTATAATAAGGAACTCAAAGTTACATATGAGAAATTATTGTCACTACATCAAGGACAGTCATAGCTAGTTTGTGATTATATCTTATTGTTTAAGGAATGTATGAAGCAATTAATTTATCAACCAATAGATTTGGAGAGAAAATATATATTTTATATAGGTTTCATATTACCTCTTAATTAAAAATTGTTATATCATACATGTAAGTCATTTCAACATATTTGCGTTGTACTTATTGAATTATAAAAGAAATTGGGTCTTGTTGAAATTAATACAGAGGCAAATTTTGATATTGAGTTATTACCATCAGAGTCATATAATTTTTTCCAAGCACATATTCCACCTCTTAAAATGGTCAATATGCAACAAAAAACACAAGTTAAAGTATTAAATAAATGGAAATAATCAATTTACAGAGCAAATCCTACATTGACTAAAACATAATATACCAATCAAGAAACTAAACAGTTTGATTCATTCACAGATAGGCCTCATGACATTATCTTGACATTATTGGATAGGATAATGATTAAAATTCCTCCCAATAATTATTATCCACCATATCTCTTGGAAAAAGTCATAAATAAACCATATTTAAACTATAATGATATTAATGCTCATTGTGATAATGATTATTATGCACTCAGAGACTGAATTAAGAAATATGTCAACAAAGGTATTATCACATTGACAAAGGTAATATATAGGTATCTTGTCCTCATTATCCTAGATTCTATTTTACTATGACTCAGTTATCCCAGGATGTTCATTTCAAAGAACCAATGGTTACTCATCATGTGACTATAAAGGTTTATAATACACCCAGTTATGGTAGATCAATGGCACCACTAGTTTAAAAAAATGGAAATTGATACAAAAAGATAAGCCAATGTAAAAAAAAAAATTCACACAAGGAAATCATAATAAATAAATAATGATAGTGAATAAATTGATAAATATTTATGAAATAGATAATTCATAGACTCCTATTACAACTATGCCTAGGGTAGTGTCACAACTAGAGTGTAGTCATTTAGTTATACAAAATGATCAGAATGGTTCATAATTTATACTATCTTCAAGGTGGATAAATGATTATTATGGGATCATATACTTCCTAAATTTTTCTTAGATAAATATCATAGAGTTACACTACTAACATTATAACATATATTATTCAAAACATATATCTAAAAGTCTAAAATGTTGAATCAATAAAATCACCACACATTCTAAGATACCAAAATCAATCATGTCCATATATATCAAAAAATATGTACAATGTGACAAGTAGTACATAACTCAATGATAGAAGCATGATTTTCAATTCCCTCCTCATCAACATCATCTATATCATCTACCATATGATACATATAACTATAATCCCAAAAATCACCTCATATCCCAGAGTGTGACATATCTCTCCTCTCTCAATCCTCATACGTGAATATTCATTCTTTGAGATAAGTATGATCTCATTGTAATCGTATATACTAATAAAATATTATAGAATTGAGACCATCGATCAGATATGGTATGGGAATATGTAGCCTCACTACCTCAACTCTCTACTCATCCCATTATATCATAACTCACATATATGATGCATTAGAAACTATAGCTTGATCAAATAGAGTCACATACACACTAAAAACTATTGTATCTTGTTCAATAAGACTACCATCCAAGACATTTTTAGGAACATGTTGTGTAGAATCAATAGACATCACCCAATAATCATCATCCCCTACATAGATATATAAATAAAAAACATTGGCTATTGATAGATAAATAATTTTAAAAAATATAATTAAAAGTAATAAAACCAATTCAAATCATTCCATACCTCCAACTATTTTAATAAAATCATGATCCAACACTTCATCACAACCCATAACTCTTCCACTCAGGAATAATGGGACCCATATTTTACATATCAACCATGATATATATGCATTAATATATCCCACATAATCCACATCGAGGATATATATCATAAGATACCTCTCATTTATTAGAATGGAGGAAATATTGGTCATAGATGACATATGCCTATCACATGGTTTCACTGGTACCCACACATTTTGCACTCATACCTATAAATATAGGGGATATCCTATTGTACACGTTATTTTTGTTACCATTTCATAATAAAAATTATCATATAACTTTTTCCATCAATTATGAAATC
The DNA here is from genome assembly GCA_037957365.1 of Torreya grandis. Lineage (NCBI taxonomy): Eukaryota > Viridiplantae > Streptophyta > Pinopsida > Cupressales > Taxaceae > Torreya > Torreya grandis. Next base: position 4,385 of record JARHVA010000362.1, on the reverse strand, counting down.
AATTTTCATCAGATTTGACATAATCGTATCCCATCCTCTAGCTTCCTAGAAAATCCTCTATATGGTCTAAACATAATAGACTCAATTACCAACTCATCTAATATCTACCTACACCATATGGTACTCTGATATCATACCTAAACTATACTCATGTTAAGCACAAGATATACTAAGAGGGGGTGAAAAAGTATATCATATATCTTTTAAAATATTTTACTTAATCAAATTATTTTTCTTTAACCACTTAATCATACATTCAAGATATGCAATAAAATTGAAGAAATAACATGTACTACACAAGAGAGAGAGGGAAACCAGATTTTTACGTGGAAACCTAATGTGGTAAAAACCACAAAGAATAATCTCAAGTATATGAATGAACACCAACTTATAGGAGCACCAACCCCTTTGCTGAGCACCAACATAACAATGATTTGTGAGACCCAACCTACAGGAGCACCAACCCCTTTGCTAAGCACCAACCCACATGAGCACCAACCCCTATTGTTTATAAAAACACAACTATGTCACAATGTTTCTTTCTCAACAAATTATAGAATACTATTGCATCTCTTTCTTTTCTCATCTCTTTCTTCGCTCTCCTCTTGCTCTTCTTAGCTAGATTAAGACCATGCACTTGCTTGATTTCATAATACAAATGGCTTCCTAAGTCTTTATTTATAGCTTTCTAAATGACCTTTGGTAATCACCCTTTGTGACCCTTCACTTCTAATGGAAAATGACACCAAAATTGTATGACCCTTTGAATCCTTGCATTTGAAAAGTCACATGGTGACCCTTCATGAGGAAATGCATCCTTTCCCTTTTTATATTTATCTTGGTGACCTTTCAAATTCCTTAAGGTGAATATTCATGGAAAAATGTGTCATGCCCTCTTTTATTTTCACTTGGTGAATCTTTAAATTCTTCAAGGTGACCCTTCATAAGAAAATGCATCCTTTCCTTCTTTTGTCTTTATCTCATGACTCTTTGACTTCTTCATGGGACTTCTTTTAATTTTATGAAACCAAAAATATATTCGCTCATATTAAATAAATATTAACACACATTATTTAAGATATAAACATTAAAAACACCATTAAAAGCTATGGGGCCTTTGTCACTAACAATACTAGACCTTTGACATCAATGACAATATTTCCAATAATCTCCCCCTTTGTCATTAATGGCAACCTCAAACTGAAATTGCCACATCCTAAAACCTGTACTACACATGCCAACATGTACATACTACCATTTGAAAAAACCATAGTAACTCCCCCTTACTATATCATCCTATACCTATTCATGTACCTGTTCTTGTAATTATTTTTGTACCTATTCCTATTCTTCTCCCCCTTTGAAATCAATGGCAAAGAGTCTATCCTGGAGCTAACACTTAGCTCCTGCTCAACTGATGCTAATCCTCAATGGTAGAAAGTAAAATAAATTACTCCCAACTTCTCCCACAGATACTTAAATGTGTATTTTGGTAGTGCCTTTGTGAAAATATATATAATCCATTATGTAGTATTGATATATTCTATTTTAACCTATTTATCTGCCACCCACTTTCTCAAAAAGTGATATCTGATAGGAATATATTTTGTTCTTGAATGCATCACTAGATTCTTATAAATATTAATAGCACTTGTGTTGTCATAAAAAATAGAAATAGGTTCATCATATTTTACCTTGATGTCTTCTAAAGTTTGCTTCATCCAAAGCACTTGAGTACAACACAACACGCCTAAAATATATTTTGCTTTAGTTGTAGAAAGTGATACTGAGTTCTACTTTTTGCTTAGCCAAGATACTAAGCTATCACTAAGGAAGAAAGCTTCTCCACTTTTAATTTTTCTATCATCCAAATAACCTACCCAATCTAAATATATTTAAGAAACCAAAGTTAAGTCTCTACCTATGGGATAACACAATCTATAATCTAATTTTCCCTTGATATATATGAATATTCTTTTCACCAACTAAACATAACTCTCCTTTGGAGCTGATTGATATCTCAAAACCATGCCTACTACATGCATGATGTCTAGCCTTGATTTTATCAAATATAAAAGACTACCAATCATAGATCTATAAAAATATTGATCTATAACAGGTGAATCCTCATCCTTACTTTGTTTCCTGTACCCATTGGTATGCCATCTGGTACACAATCCTCAAAACCAAAAAATTTCAACATATCCTTAGCATATTTATTTTGAGATATGAAAATTTCTTTTTCTGACTAAAATATTTACAACCCTAAGAAAAATTATGTCATCAACATATACCAAAACAATCAACTGATGCTCATCTTCTATTTTGATGTAGATATTACTATCAACAAACCTCTCTTGAAACCTTGATCTTGCAAGTACTTATCAAGTCTTGCATACCTATCTCTGGGAGATTGTTTCAATCTATATAATTCTTTATTCAATCTACATACATGGCTAATATCATTTGAGATAATAAATCCATCAGGCTGCTCAATGTAGACCTCCTTTTCTAGATTCCTATTCAGGAAGGCATACTTGACATCTATCTGAAACACTTTGAAATTCTTAAACACTACATATGCAAGAATCATTATAATAGCCTATAGCCTTTCTAATGGTGTAAAAGTTTCTTCAAAATCTACACCCTCAATCTAAGCATATCCTTTACATACTAGCCTTGCTTTATTCTGGTAACTTCACCATCTTCATTCAACTTATTTTTGTATACCCATTTTTTTCCTATCACATTTTGATCTTTTGGTCTATGCACTAATTCCAAAGTATCATTATTTTCTATCTTATTTAATTCTTCATCCATTGCCTTAACCTAATGCTCATCATGTCTAGATTTTGAAAAAAAATTAGGTTGAATTTTGGATAACAAAGAAAAATTAACTTGCTCAGATTCACTTACCATCATCCTTTTGGAGTGAACTCTTTCATTTATGTTCCTATTGATGTCACTCTTATTATTATTTATATGAAAATATTTGGATGGGGTCTTGGTGTCCTTTTGATCCTTCTTTTCATCCTCATATGATTTTTCAAAATCCTCTTCTTCAATGATTTCAGGAGTGTTTATTAGATCACTGGCTCTTTGTGCTACATCTTCATCTATCTTGAAACTTGCACTTTCAACAATCTTCTTGGTTCTTTTGTTCTAACATTTATAAGATTTATTTTTTCTAGAATATCCAATCAATATACCTTCATCTATTCTAGATTCAAACTTACCTAATTTTTCATCGATTCTCTTTATGAAGCATCTACTGCCAAAAACTTTGAATTAATCAACTGTAGCTAGTTTGTCTTTCCATAACTCATAGGGAGTCTTATCATTGTTGACTCTCAACAATGTTCTATTTTGAAGATGCACTGATGTACGCATTATCTCTCTCCAATATTTATTTGGTATCTTGGATTCATTTAGAATTATCCTCAACATCTCTTGAACTATTCAATTTTTTTGCTCAACTACTCCATTTTGTTGTGGAGTTTTGACTATTGAATAATGTCTCTTTATCCCATGATCTTCACAATATTAAATAAATTCATCTCACATAAATTCTCCTCCTTGATCCAATTTTAGGTAGTTAATCTTCAAATTAGTTTCATTTTCAATAAAAGCCTTGATGCTTTGAAGTGGTTGAAAGCTTCTAATTTTTTCTTCAAAAACATCACCCAAGTCATACATGTAAAATAATCAATAAGAAACATGAAATATATCCCACCTTGAGTACTTTGAGTTCTCATAGATCTACACAAATTAGTGTGAACAAGCTCTAACATCTGAATGGTTGAGTATTCTTTTATTTTGAATAATCTTCTAACATGCTTCCCATGTTGACATGGTTCATAAAGTGTGTTGGAGGGCTTTGTAATCTTTGGAAGATATATAACTACTTGATTCTTACTGATGTTGACAATATTTTTAAACTTTATGTATCCCATTCTCTTGTGCCATAGCCAACTTTCCTCAACCTAACTCAAACAATATTTTTGACCTTTGATGTTTGATAACATATACAAATTATTGCCTATCCTCTGAGCATCTACAATCAACACATCTGAATCTTTTCTCTTAATTTCATAACCATATGCATAAAAATTTAGTGTGTGTCCATAGTCACACATTTGACTTAAACTCATTATATTATGTTCAAGACCTTCTACATACAAAACATTTTTAGTCTTAGTTTTACCATTATCCAAACTTAATATACCTTTTTTGGCTATTGTGGTAGTGGTATTGTTTCCAAATTTCACTATGCCTCTATTGATCTTCTTTAGAGTTATGAACTTACTATTGTCTCATGTCATTTGCCTCAAACATCTGCTATCAATGAACCATGGCTTTTCTTTATTTTTTGTATGTAAAGCTAT
>JARHVA010000361.1:5812500-5846639 GCA_037957365.1 Torreya grandis | reverse complement strand
AAGTTTGACAAACTAAGAAATAGGATTCTTGTAATTGCTCGACCTACAACTGAGAATCTCAAATATTTCTTCATTAATTCCCAGTTACCTGAAGTAAGTTTCGTTTTGAGACGTGCTAGTCAAATAGACCTTGCCACAGCTCAAGATTTGGCCACTAAGGTAAAATATGATTTCATATTGGTAGGGAAGATAAGAAGAGATCCAAATAAAAATAGACCCTCATCATCTTCTGAATATCCATTTACAGGCACCACTAATCCAATGGTGCAAAAATTGGCAAATGAGTTGCTTGCTCTTAAAAAAAATAACACAAGGAATGTCTTTTGCTCCTTCATATAAAGATATGCCAAGGAGGACATTTCCAAATCAGTCATACTAGGGCAATGCTGCTAGGAATCAAGGGCAGATAAATTATCTTCCTCCCCCACAAGGAGAACTTGCTATTGAAGCTCCCCCAACCAATTCAACAATGGGTATCTTGAAGTAGAATCAGATTTCTCTTTTCAACCTGAATTGAGTCAAGAAAACAATGTTGATCTCCTTGTATAAAACTAAAAAGAATTATCTGGTGACTCCAACATTGGTTTCTTGAACTACCAAGATGAACCCAGAAGTAAAGGAAAAGATTTTGATGGATCATATGCAGTGTTTGCTAGGTCTAAGGACCAATCAACCTAGCATGCTGATAAAGTAATAGAGGAACAACCTCAACTAGTAATTTTAATTTCTAAATGTGGAACCTCTCTACCTTTCCAGCCAAAGGATCCGGTGATCACCAAGAAGGTAAGTACATCAATTTCACTTTCACCTTTAACTTCAATTTCACAAATCAGTCCTTCCCCCTTTGAAAATTAAAAAGTTAAATTACCTTCCTCTGTTCCTAGTCCATTTCAGTCATTTGACATAATTGATCATGTCAAGAAAACCAAAATTCAAATGACTGAGTTTGAATATTTACAATCCAATCTTGAGTAGTTGGATAGGTTAGTTGAGTGTTTGAAGAATAAGGTTATCCCTATAGGATAAGATGCTAAGAAGGTAACTCCTGATTCCCCAAAGAACATGCCTATTCCAAACAATCTTGTCATTACTCCTCCAGCTATCCTTGAGAAAATAAAACCTTTCTATGTTTCCCTATTGATAAATGGTCATAAGCTGAGTAACTGCATTATAGACTCAGGCGCATCTGACAATGTCATGCCTACCAAAGTAGCAAAATCTCTTGATCTCACATTGACCAAAACTTTTGGTAGATGTTTCTCCATGGAGAGCAACACAAGTACCTCTACTGGGATAAATCAAAGATGCTCAATTTACATTTTCAGCTTTTCTAGACAAAAGAATCAAGATGATAGTTTTGGTGGCTGATGTTCCAACATCCTACGGTATTCTACTTGGGCAAAATCTCTACAAAGATGTTGGTAGAGAATTGAGCATGGATCTATCTGAAGCAAGGATCCCTATCAAAGGCACCATGCAGAAGATGCTTTCTGAAAAAGAATCAAAATATATTGTTACTCAGACATCAGCCCCTGAAGCTCAAATTTTGTTTGAGTCTTTAGGCATGGGTAACTATTTTCTATCTACAGACAAAGTTCATGAAGCATCTGATAAAGTTCTTGAAAGTGTCAATCTTGAAATTAGTTCAACTGGAACAATAAAAGAATTGGTAGTTTGTAATATAGATGGAGAAGGATCTTCCCTCTCTAATGAAGGAAAATCTAAAGAAAATCAGTGTCTAATGAGGCATGGACTCTAGAATTCGATGGCAGCTACTCCTCTATTGGTTCAGGAGTTGGTATTGTGTTGATATCTCCTCCAAGAGATATTTTTCCTTCATCTTATAAGTTACAATTCAGCAACACCAATAACATAGCTGAATATGAATCTATATTGCTTGGATTGAAGGCTGCTCAAGACAAAGGCATTAAACTTCTTCATGCCAAAGGAGATGCTGAAATAGTGGTTTGTTAGGTGAGAAACCTATATCAAACTAAAAATAAAAGATTGTGCCATTACCACAACCTAGTCTGGGACCAAATTGAAAGCTTTGATGCTTTCAACATCTCTGCCATACCCAAGGATTCTAATGACTGAGCTGACGCACTTGCTATTTCAGCAACTCTCTTAGTTCCTCACTCAGACTTCATAGAAAACAAGTACACCATTGAGCTAGTCTTTAGACCAAATGTTCTTGACAATGCTAATCATTGGAAAGTATTCAATGATGACCATCAAATCATTGCCTTCTTGGAATGAAAAGATAACTTTGAACAATTGCATTTTGAAGGCAGTGAACCTCAAAAATGTGAACCAATCCCTAAATTAAGTTCAGATACAAATGAAGAATTCTTACAACTCAAAGGGAATAAAATTCCCAAAGGCCTAGTTTCCCTTGAGAAACTATTTGACAAGCATGACAGACTCATCAAATAACATCAAACGGATTCAAACTTCTCTCAAAGATTTGATCAAATAAATCTGATTACTAAAGAAAGTCTTAAAATGGTGAATATTGGTAAGTGCTACACTCAAGAAGAAAAGTTCGGGTTCATTGCTCTACTCTGCCAATATATGGATGTCTTAGCATACTCCTATGATGACCTAAAGATTCTTAGGCCTGATGAAATCCACCATGACATTCCTCTTAAGACTGACTCAATGCCTTATAAGCAAAAATTTAGATAGTACAATTCAAAAATATCAGGTACTATTCTATCTGAGATACAAAAAATGTTAAATGCTAGAATCATCTTCCCAATCCATCACTCTACATGGATTGCAAACATAGTGCCTATAAGGAAGAAGAATGGCAAAATTTGCATTTGTGTAGATTTTCGAAATCTAAATTAGTCATCCTTGAAGGATAACTATCTTTTGCTAATCATGGATCAAGTACTTCAAATAATGACAGGCTCAAAAATATTATCAATGCTAGATGGCTTCTCAAGATACAGTCAAGTTGAAGTTGGTAAAGTAGACCAGCATAAGACTGCATTCACCACACCTTGGGGCACGTTTGCATATAGAAGGATGCCTTTTGGCTTAATAAATGCTGGCACCACTTTTTAGAGAGCAATGGACCTTGCCTTCAAGGATGAGATAGGTAAGTTCATTGTGGTATACCTTGATGACTTGACCATCTTTTGAAAACATTAGTCTGATCATATACATCACCTACAACAAGTGCTGGAGTGCTTCTGCCATAATGGCATTTCCTTGAACCCCAAAAAGTCTATTTTTGGAGTAATAGAGGGGAAAATTCTCAGACACATTGTTTCCAAAAAAGGCATAAAGATTGACTCAGATAGAGTTAAATCCATTCAAGAGCTTACTTTACCTACAAGTAAAAATGTTGTTCACTCTTTCTTCAGAAAGGTGAATTTTTTATGAAGGTTCATCCCTGAGTTTACTGAGAAGACTCGACACATTGTAAACATGATGAAAGAGAAATTCACATTTAATTGGACTAAAGAAGGCAAGTCAGCATTTGAGGACATCAAGACTGCCATTACCCACACCCCAAATCTGGTTTGTCCAGACTACAACAAAGAGTTCATCATATATAGTTATGCTTCTGAACACACGCTTTCAGTAATTTTTGTTCAAAAAGATAAAGAAGGTATGGAATCTCATATCTATTTCATGAGTTTTCCTCTCAAAAACCATGAGCTAAAGTACTCAAACATGGATAATCATGCTTATGTAGTGGTGAAAGCAGTCAAGCATTTTTGCTTCTATATCCTAAATTCACACACTACTACTTTGGTTCCTGACACTATAGTCAAATACATATTAACTCAACAGGAGTTTGGGATAAAAAGAGGCAATTAGATTGCAAAGATCTAGGAGTTTTATCTAGACATCAAGCCAACAAAGTCGGTAATGAGAAAAATTCTACGCCAATTAATTGTTGATAACCAATCAAAATAGATAGAGCATGAAGAAGCAGAGGTGGAAGACACACCTACAGTTCTCTTTGTCTCCACTACCAATGAGTGGTATTCAGGTATTTCTCATTTTGTTACTTATGGTGAGTGTCCTGCTCATTTATCTTACAAAGAAAGGAGGACTATTAAGTTGAAATCTATCAATTTTGTCCTTTGGGACAATGGCCTGTACAAGAGAAGCTTAGATGGAGTATTTCTTCGTTGTGTACATAAAGAGCAGCAAAGCCAACTTTTGAAATCTTTCCACAATCTAGCCTGTGGAGAACATTTTTTTTCTTCTGTGACTACCCACAAGATTCTATGAGCTAGGTATTACTGGCTAACTCTTTTCCAAGATGCATATAAGTGGGTGAGAAAATGTGAACTCTGCTAGCAATTTGTTGGAAGACCCAAGTTAGCTACCCTACCTCTCAAGCCAGTGGTCATAGAGGAACCATTCCAGCAATGAGGAATTGATTTTATTGGAGCTATAAACCCATCTTCAAGTGCTGGACATGATTATGTCCTTACAACAATTGACTATTTCACCAAGTGGGTAGAAGCTATCCCAACCAAGCATGCCACTTCAGAATTAGTGTGCAATTTCCTCAAAGAGAATATCATTTCTAAGTTCAGAGTATCAACTAAGATTGTTACTGATAATGCATTTTATTTCACTTCCCAAGAGATTACACAATTCTATTTCTATTATGAAATTACACTCTCCCATTCTTTTGATTACTTTCCACAAGGGAATGGACAAGCTGAATCAAGCAATAAGAACCTAGTGACTATCATCAAAAAATTGGCAGATGACAATCAAAGGACATGGCATAAAGCATTGGTTAATGCTCTATTGGTAGACAAAATCACACCAAAGAGGGCAATTGGTATATCTCCTTTTCAATTTCTTTATGGTATCAATGATGTAATACTAATCACCTTGAAATTGCCAGCATTAAAATTGGCTAAGACAATTGAAGATCAGACATATGAAAGCTCCCTTGATAAGAGAATCATGTGCTTGACTGAGATAGATGAACAGACAACTATGGTAGTAGACCAAATTGCTGCCCATCAAATCCTAGTAAAGAAACTCTTTGACCAGAAGGCAAAAAATTGTGATTTCCAAGTTGGAGATCAAGTCCTATTGTGGGATAAAAGGAGAGAACCAAAAGGGATGCATGGAAAGTTTGACTCCCTTTGGAGAGGCCCATTTATTATTCATCAACACAATGGTGAAAACAAATTCCTACTAAAGTATCAAGATAACACACTCTTTTCTTTGCCTCACAGCGGACAGCATCTGAAACACTTCAATTCTTAAAATATCAAATCATTTTCATCTGTACATATGTATATTTGTATAGTTTTTAGTTCCATTTATTTTGTTTATTTTCATTTTTGACACCTTTCATTTCTGGGTAACATGACTCCATAGCCCAACGGTACACATGAAGACACTGGAGATTCTAAATTTTACTCCCTTTAATTCTTTTTACAATTGATAGAATTTCTCCAACTAGAGCCAGCTGTTTGTACCCAAAAAGTGTCATTCATTTTTGGGACAACATTTAAGCTATTTTGGTCTTGCAAGACCAAACTATATCTTCCCATTTCAACAAATTGTTCTAAGCTTTCAAAAGTGGGAATTATTTGAGCTTTTGTCAAGGTTCAAAGTTCAATCACTTCTGGTTCAACGGCTTCAAGACACTTGTCAAAGAGAAGAAGACTTGAACCATTGAACCGTTGAACCATTGAACCACTCAGGTTCAAAGGTTCAACGGATTCAAAGGTTCAATAGGTTCAAAGGTGGTAGATTTAACACGGTTTATTTCCAAAAGCTTGTTTCAAGCGGTCAATAGAAATAAAGGAATGAACCATTGAACCATTGAACCAAAGTTGGTTCAATCGGTCGGTTCAAGTGGCAAGTTTAAAGGAGTGATCCAAGAGTTGAAGATACAAGTGCCCTTGCAGAGGTAATTTCATGGCAAAAGTAACTAAGTCAAAGAAATCCCAAAACAAAAAGTCCAATGGAGCCCAATAGATGCTGCCATGTGTCGTCTGTCGAGCCCCATTTTACTTTATTTCTAAGAGCTGCAGAAGTTGCCACCTATCCCTTATAAGAGAAACAGAATGCGATAAGTGTCTACATCTGCATGAATCTAAATAAGTTCCAAGTGTATCTACAATGTTTCTAAAGCATAGCTAAAGCCACCACATGTCATCTTCTACTTGACACTCAAAAGGCTTCCAAAGCCTCTACAAAGTTAAGTAGATGCTGCCACGTGTCCTCACCTATTTCATAGTGGATACTACCACGTGTCTATTGAGATCGGTAGAAAAATGACTAAGGCAAAGCCAAAATACAAACAACCCTTTTCAGAGGGCACATAGAAACCAAAGTGGACCCATGAAAAAATCCAAAAGATCACTTTGAAGCTCAAACAACCCTTGCAGAGGGCAGGCGGGGAGTAAACAGACCAATTCAAAGGCTGAATAGACACAAAAAATTCCTTTGAAAAAGTTCTTGTGGTAAAGTTATAAATAAATAATTCCCTCAGACAAATTGTCTGAAAGAATTTCTTCAGACCTTTTAGTCTGAAGGAAAAGTCCCCCAAAATAGAAAACCTACTAAGCTGCCATGTGTCATTCAAAAAGTCATAGCAAAAAGTGCCATGTGTCCCTTATCAAAACTCATTAGAAGCCACCATGTGTTGTCTGCTGAGACACAGTTTCAATCAGCAGAAGCCACCATGTGGCATCATCTGTGTGAATCTAAAATGAGTCTAGAGTGTTTCAAAAGAAAAGCTACAACTGTGAAAGCCACCACGTGTCGACATCCATAGTTTCTTCCTTCATTAAGGATTATGGTGGGCCCCCATTAAGCTATTGAAGTAAACAGAGCGCGCCAAGTGTCATCCTCTGTGAGATTCTCAAAAGACAAGTGGAAGTTGCCACATATCTCATTGTAACTCCACGGAGCATGACAAGTCTCTATATCCACATTTTGAGTTTCTTAAAGGTTTCAAAGCTTCTTTTAATAAGCATCTCTTAGAGTCCAGTAGATGCTGCCAAGTGTCCTCACCTATTTTTTAGTGGAATGTGCCACTCATCAATTGTTAAGACCAACAAAAAGTGACCAAAGAATAGAGCATCGAATTGAACCAAGGACCTGATTCAATAGTTAGGAAAGGAGGAATGAAGAAGAAAGACCAGAAACATTCACGCATAAGATCTGTTTCTAGAAGGTTCCACTAGCTGGACATTGGAGAACATGAACATTCAATGGTGTGACCCATTTTTCTGCATTAAGAAAAGCAAATGGGCAACTACACCAAATTCCAGCATATCTTCTTGACAAAATTTAAAATGTATTGAATGCAATATGATGTGTTATTGTTCCCAAGTCTTTCTTGGAGAGCTATATATTGGTCTCTCTCTTATTGTTTTAGGGAGATCTCTTGGTCAGAAGAAACTAATTTATGCCCAAATTGAAAGGCACCACTGAGACTTTGAGCTCAGATTGTTGATCATATTTTGTTATTAGAATAAGAAAACAAGTGACTTTTCAGTCTTTGTGATGTAATAACTTGGTTGTTGGGGAAATTGTTCTTATGTTTGTTTTCTTAATGCAATTTTTGTCCCTGTAATTGAATAAGCAGAATTAGTGAAAGTATTCAGGAAGGTGTCCTGAAGCCAATTGTGGAGAGACTTTGTGCCTCCACAATTGCCTTTAGTATGTGTTTATTTTCTATTTTTGTGTAAAGAACCTTGGGATGACTTTGTGCCCTCATTGTTTTTCATATTCCACTCTTTGGCAGTTGCGGTGGAGACTTTATGCCTCATTTCATCCTGTTGTGTTACTATACCTTGTTATAGTTACTTGTCTTCACCAGAAAGATTCCTTTTGTCTGTTGAACAACACTTTTAAAAGAAGAGGAGTGTCTTCTGTCATTTCATTAGGATTTCTCCTTTGATTCATGCACATCATCTCTGAAAAAAGAGAGATGGATGGTTTATCCTACCCTTGAGTGTTATTTTATATTTATATATATAAATTATATAGTTCTTTCATATCTATAGGGAACCTCCCCTTGATGAGAGGAGAGATTAGTCCCCTTTTGATGTGGTAAACCTACACATTTGGCCAACCAATCTTCCTGCTGTGGTTGATCAGACCTATTTTATTTATCAGTACGTTGATTGAAAAAATATTCACCCAAAAAATAGGACTCAAGAATACATCAAAGGAAGATAAATTATGAAAATAAGAAAGACAAAAATCATGTACAATTGAATCATCATCATCATGTGCAAGAGCACATGAAAGCTTTCAACAATGGTAATATGATGTAGGAGCATCCTAAAAAGATTATAAATATGGTATTGTAAGTGGTATTATGATTTTTAATAGGTTTTTTTTGTCACAATAGTCCATTCTTTAGGCATTTATAGCTTGTATTATTTCATACATGCTTTCGAGTGTTTTCCCTCAAAAAACATCAATTTGAATTTTCAAATGTAACTAGTAAATTTGTGTGTAAATATGAGTCTTGGTGAAGTTGTATAGGTTAGATATATGGTGATAAAAGCTTATGGAGGCATATTAATCATTATATTATGTCAAGGTCATCTAAAAATATCAACTAACTAAAGAATTTATAAGAAGATTCATTTGCCAAGTTGAGAGTAAGGTGGTTAAGGTGGTTTCAAGACAAAGATAACAATTCCAAACATAGTACTCAAATGGGTAAACATAAAAACTATAATGGACGAGAAACTAATACCATAGAAAAGTATAAAAAGGAAAAATAACTCATTATTTGGGGAGAGATGAGAGAGTTTATAGTCTGCATGTAGGTAATAGTTAGTTTAGGGGTCTCTATGTAAAGAAAAGTATGATTTTATTGATAAATAAAAGGTAGATATTAGTTTAATTATTGTATTAATATTATTATTTTATGAATGGATGATATTAATTTAAAATTACAATGGTATTTTATCCTCTTTAAATATATTTTTTCTTAGATCCTTCTCAAACCCCTATTTCCACACATATTTAAATATGCAGTAGTTTTTTTCATAGAGAAATATTTGTATGAGCTAAAGTTGGTGATTGGAAGAGATAAATGATGTTGTATAGGTATTAATATAAGTTTTAGGTTGATCAAATAGTTCATATCATTTATGAATGATCAATCGTAATCTCTCAACTTCTTCATACACAGTCAAATCCTAGCACAAGAGTTTTAATGCAAAAATGCCTGTAACTTGAGATTTAACAAGTCAAATATTTTAAAAATTTGATGTAAGTTTATAGATAGGTTTTATAATTTATTAAAAGTGGTTTAATTCTTAAAATAGCTCTGTGGTTCCTTTTATAATTGACTGTGTTCTAAGTTTTCTGTAGATGATTATTGAAAATATATTTAAGAGAAGAAAGTCTGATTGATTGAGGTTGTTACTTGGTTCAATGTTCTATTCAGGCATTGTTAAATTTTTGTGATCAATTAAATATGTATTAACCAATTAATCAAGTTACTTTTTCATTTTAAATTAGTTTAATCCTCCTCAAAAACATAGATAGTCATGGTCAGTCCTAGACAGGGTCAAGAAGTCAAAGTGGTTTTTAGTGATTGACTGATCCAAATCACTAAAAAATTGGTATAAATGATTTTTAGGTCATTTTTCATATGATAAAATTGAAATAAAGTTACCAAGTGCCTTTAATATGGGATTATTTGAAAATTGAGTTGACAGTACCCTATAGTTCTGTGTTTTCTAGATAGTGAAGTAAGAATTTAGGTGTGATTTTGAGGTTTTGAAGGTTTTTGGGATATTTAAAGGCTGAAAAAAATTTGACATACCTAATTACACATATTTTAGGTGTTAATAATAATAATCAAACAAGTATATTTTCTAATTTTACCTATAAGAGCAAATTTGGCCTAGAGACCTACAAAGAGGAGAGTAAAACTAAGGGTTTTTGATAAATATTGTAAAAAAAATGAATGTATTAGATTCCATTCACCTAAGAGAGTATGTTAAAACTCAATTAAGTAATATAGAAGTATGCGTATTATTATAAATAACCTAAAAGCTTGAATTTTTTTCTAGAGACCTAATAAGAGACATAACTATAAAAGAGTGTGCTAAGGAGAGTGGGTTTGTATGGGGAACTATGATAGAAGGGAAGATGATAAGTTTTAAGGGAATAGTGGGTCCTCAAAAGTGTGCTTAGTATGTTTTGTAGGTTTATATACTAGTCTAGACAAGGATGTTTACCTAATTAGAGGGCTACAAGGAGATATAGGCCTAGTAAGGAGAAATAGGTTAATATAGGACTGAAAGTGGGTTCAATTAAAATGAGACAAGTATAATAAGAGATAAGACACCTATTTAAGGTATCTTAAGGTAGAGGTAAATGGTTTTACACCAAAACTATAGAAGGCCACAATAAGTGATATATGATGTCCACCTATTATAGTTACTATGCACGACATGGTAGATAGAAATGAAGAAAAATCATAATAAAGATCATATTCATTAGAGTGTTAGTTGGATATTCTAATCCTAGGATGTGATGGCAATGGCATATAAAACATATGAGATGAATTGTAAAGACCTCAACTAAAACTTTATCTAAAAAAATATGAAATCTAAAATATTTTACCAAAGCATACACGTGAATAGCATTTTTTAACACCTTATATAACATGCACATAATTTTTATATTAAATTGACAAAGTACATCATGCATATTTTTCACATCTAGGTCCTAAAATCTCTCAAATTAAACATGCATGGAAGGAAATAATACCCGATTGAAATATATGATTTTAATTTATGAAAAGTAAAAAAATATGATTTATTATAGTAGAAACTATAGACACACACACACACACAACTAATAAATATTAAATCCAAAACTTCACATAATTGCAACAAACAGGATGCTCCCAATGCCCTAGATTTAGCAATTTTGGTACCAAATTACTTCAAAATTCCCATAGATCTAAAAGATGACATATTGAAACTTTATATATCAAAATATTATTGATATACAATAATTATAAATGAAACCAATAAAACAAAAAAAATCTTTAAATCAAACTAAACCAAAGGACGTGAAAATATGCAAACAATTCATCGAAATCTACTTAAACAATAACAATCAGCTCCAATGCAATCTATGGATGATCACCTCCCTAAATTAAAGGGGATATGTCCTCTGACTCTTGAAATAAATGGTTTTTCATCCATCAATATAATCACCTAAATAATTTCATCCTTAGATGCAAAATTGAACTATAAAGTCCAAGAATTTGTTGAAATGGTAAAAAATCCCAACCAATGAGGTTGCCTGACTTAAATAAAAGTTGGGGCACAAATCCCAGTGTGCTAGATAGCTAAAAAATATAAAATTTACATATCATAACTTTTACATGTGAAATGTAAATTTTACATATTCTATCTCCAAGCATGGGTAATAGAAACTTCCATATTCTTCATCCAAGATAGGCCTACTAATTATGGTCATAGTTTCCATAATTAAGATCCTAGATAATTAACAATTATTTCCCTTTCTTCTCTAAATCCAAATATAGTATTGGAATGAGAATTTTCTCCATAATAATAAATTAATTTAAAAAGGGCCATGATAGTCCACCCTTCCCAAAATTTCTTTCCCATAAGCAATTTCAAACCATGATGCTTCAACATCATCATGCCAATGTGATAAATCAAATTGTAATGCCCATGTAATCTGATTCCTAAACTTGTAAAGTGAGACAACTTCTACCAAAGATCATTGCGAGAAATATTTTATCTAACATCCAAAATGTCCTTGTATAACTTATATAATTTGATCACCTTTTTGAAGAATATCTTGACCTTATGAGAATAAATATCAAATATATGTGTAAGACTCACGACATCATAAATTCAAACTATAGACACCAAAATTATGTCACAAACACGTGTGTAACTCCCTGTGTCAAACCCTTCCTTAAGCCTATTTTGATGATAATAATAATAATTAATCTCCTTAACCCATACTTTACCCCTCACACATTTAATTAATTTAAAATACTTAATTAAGTTAATTAAAAACCTTTATTGCCACCTTACTTGGTCACCTTGCCCTATGACTAATTTTCACCTGATGAGTCACCTCAAGACCTGGTCACCTCATCCTAACTACCCAAGACTTATTCCCACTTCTAAACTAAATTCCTAATCAACTACCTCCTTCATAACCCCTTATTTTTACCATTTTATAATGGGTGTCACACTTGGTATGAATAATAATAGAAAACATGCCAAAAATAACAAGGTTTACCTATTCTAGGGTCACTGATGTCAGTCAACCCATGGCCAACATCGGTGGGATTTTCGACATCGACATTATAAGCCAAAATCCAATCTAATGTTCAGGTTAGCAGAAATTAAGATAAATCATTATTACTCGCATTCAAGCTCTGGGCATTTTGTTTTTGACATCCTAGATTACAATCATCTTGTGTAAGTCAATCACGATTAGAAACTAAGCTCTTGAGGACCAAAAATGCCCACTTGTTCTCTCTATTCATGCATTTAGGTTTAGACTCCTTAATAGGGACCATCAACATGACACTTATCGTTCAATGACCACTACAACTAAGTACATCACTTATTTTGTAGGCCTTTTAAACATTTATTTTTCTATCACTTTATATCTACTGTGTATTGCTTTAAGCACTTCTGACTAAACCCTTGTGAGGGAGTTACAAAGCTTCCTCACTCATTTCCCCTTAACCTGACACACCAAACCTCTAACTAGGTCTACCCAAGCCATAATCTCTCTCTCTCATAACTCTTCCAACCTTCTAGATCTAATCCAAACCATTTACCAAACTTGGAAAATCCTTCTACAAAGCTCCCTAATAATTGTTGCCCCTACCAACCTCAATAGCCTAATTGACATGGGTCACCTCACTATTGACCTTAGTATTATAACCGATATTAGTGACTATCCCACTAATGTCAGTGACTGTGGGTTCCCTAACCTCTTCAAAACCTACCTATATAACTTCTAAAATATAAACAGAGTACTTCACGTACACCCTATCACTCTCTGCTGCATACATGTTCTTAATAATGTTAATCTTATCTCTCTTTCACTCTCTCTTTACCTCTCTTTCAGTTATTTATTATTATTTTGTTTCTCAAAAGTGGACTGTCATCTCAAGGAAGTTTCACAATTCCTAGAACAAGTGCATAGCTTGGCATCCCACTCATTTAACTACAAAAAAACATCTTCTGGTAGTGTTTTCTTACTTACAGATAGTCCTTCCCAGCTAAAGAGGAGTGCTCATAACATCTAGATACAACACACAAAAAAAATATGGGTTCATTCTAATCACTTATCCCCATCTTTCTTTCTATTTTGCTTTAGACTTAAAATAGACAAAATTTAGTGAAACATTTATGACACACCTAGTGGGACCCTGGAGTTTTCCTTGGGTTCATTTCTTGTTTTAAGTATTCATATAGGTTCATTATAGTGAAAACTTCATTTCTTGCACTTCTTCCTTTTTTTATCATAAAACGAAAAATTCAATACCTTATTTTCTATTTAAAAAACATTAAACTAAAATTTTATTTCTTTTCTCTTTGCCTCTAAAAGTAATTTGTCATTTTATTTTACAAAAAAAAAGAAAAAAGAATCTCTTCTTTATTTCTTCTTGAATGCACATTTGGATAGTGAAATTCATACTCTATTCTTATTTCATCTCTATTTTCATTTGAATCTAAACATTCCAGATTTGAGTTTAAAACTTACTGCATTTCATTATTTGCTTGTTGCATATTAACTCACCTAGTTAATTATAAGCATTTTGAATAAATTGTAGTACACTTATGTTACACAACTAAAACACATTGACATAAACAAACATCTAAACTCACTTAAGAAAAGTCCCATCAGTATTTCATCACTTGGTGGATCTTCTTACCCTACCCGGCTATCCTATTTGGGTTTCACCACTAAGGGGAGAACCCACTCCATTCTCTAGTGGAGTATAATCTCTAGACAAAAGGTATATTCTGGCTAAGCGCCCTGGCTCAGCTCCAAGTTTGTGAAGTGTGGAGAGCAAGCTCCTATAACAAGCCACATACCTAGTCTAACATAGACTTCCTCTTGAGCACTAAAACTAACCTAAAATCATCTCTAGATTGCTTTCTAGTACCTTGATAACCAAATTCTCTTCTCACTATCTGATTAAGGCATAACCCAACACGAGACTAAAAATTAGTCTCTAGGACTTAATAGTTATTGGTTTTATGTTCTTTTTCTACTTTTATATTACCTTCTATATTTTTGAGTTGGTAAGGATGTTTTCTTATTGATTTACAAAATTAATACTATTTCTAATACTCAGTTTGTATAACCTATTATCTCAAGTTTTTTGAGTGTTCTTCCTTCTTACATAGACCTTTTACATCTACCATTTTACCTAGTTTCAACCTCTAGTTCCTTAAAATAATAGATTTTCTATCTCCCAGGATATCATAGTGATTGACATCAGTTAACCCTACTCGTATCAATAGATTTTACCTACCAACATTGATTATTCCACCAACGTTGGAAAAAGTTTCCTACTAACATCGATCAAGTGACTGACATCAATGATTGTGTAACTTCATCTACTCAAAATAGAAAGCCAAAATAACCCATTTACCTGCACTCAAACCTAGTTTTTCCTTATTCTGCTTATAATACAAGGTAGTAAGACTATTTATACATCCTCTTGCATGGTATTGACATGAGCTCAAGCCAAATTTTTTGCCGATTACAAAATCTGGTAACCACTTCCACCTTCCCATTTCACTTTTGATTCTATCATAGAGCATCTTCAAACACAAAGCATGCTCCCAGCCCCAACCAAATTCCCATTGTGCCTGAGGGAGATCAATATTTTGGTAAATTTTGTGATTGCAATGTGGTATCCCTTTAACATTACCTTGCTGTGAGCTAAACCCATAATTCTTCAGGTGACCCAATCTATGGTATACCAACCCCTCTAATGGAGACAACCTCAGTTTTAGTTGCCTCCACTATTTTCCCCATGGTTACCCAAACTACCACTTTAATGAGTAACCCAACTATAAATAATGTTCAAAGTGTAGTATCTCGAACTTCCCAATCCCACCTAAACCCTGGTGTGAATTCCTTAATTTCACAACCACAACTAGTTCAGTCAAGTCACACCCCATTCTAGAATTTAGTAGTACCTATTCCATCTACCCTTGTGCCTATAATTACCTAAGTTACAACTCACCCTTCATCTAGTGTAGCCATGCCAATAATCCAACCTAAAGTAACAACAACCAAGGCATAATCTCCAACCTAATGGGGCAAGTCCCTTTTCTTTTTGCACCCCAACCTATGACTCATTATCCTTATGTTACCCCAACACAACCTCAATAAGCTATGTCATACACTCCCTCTACTTCCTATCAGCTTTCCTATAAATTAGAAGGTATCCTCCAAACTAATCCCCCTCCAGACCTCATTAAGATGTGGATGGACAAGATGTCTAATCTAGAGACATCCATTTCTAGTTCAAATAATGTATTATCTTCTAATCAGATATGTAATAAACCAATCCATCCTTTTGTGCCTATTCATCCTTATCCAAGCCAATGGGAATTCCATAAATTTACTAATTTCTAGAGTAAAGTGGACCCACAAGAACACTTGCAAGCATTTAGACATGCTTGTTATTTAATAAGACATGATGATGCATTACTACTTCGCACTTTCCCTATGTCTGTTTCAGGTGCTACCTTGGATTGGTATAACTCTATACCTTAGCACTCCCTTTTATCATTTACCCAACTTACACAAATATTCGTAGATTTTTTTCTATTAACATTTATAAAAATGTTTCTATAATTGACATTTATTTTATCAGATATTTTGATGATGAGTCTATTACATATTTTGTCACTCATTGGAGAAGCTTGATCAATCAACTCTCGTTCTCCTTACCCCAACATCAGCTTATTGAGATCTTCTCAAGGGAATGTGCTAAGCACATCTCATCCACACTCTAGGTACAAACTTTTTTCACATTTGATGAGGCCTTTACAATGGCATGAAAACTCAAGGTTCACACTATAGATGAAGGAAAAGTCAAGTTGCATAGTAGGAATCCAAATTCCAAGTCAAATGACTCCTCCTCCTCTAAAACTTCTCCCTCTAACCAAAAGGCTAAAGGCTCTACAAATGTGTTGGTCATTAAGTCAGCCTCTTCCACAACCATAAATCAATCAAATTCCTCAACTTCTCAAAATCTGACTAAACAATTCCAACAATGATATGAACAAAGACAATACACTCCCATTAGAGAGTCATATACATCCATATTAGAGAAACTATTGTAGTAAGGTGCCATAACCCTTCCTCAAATCAAACCTCCTATATAGTTTGACCCTTTCCATCCTATCCCAACTTGGTATAAGGAAGATGAGTGTTGTGGTTACCATCTAGTTAAAGGCCATAATTCTAATAACTATAAGACACTTAAGAACATTGTTCAAGATATGCTTGATAAAGGTGATCTCATCTTGGATAATCCTAACATACCTCCTAATCAAAGTATGAATGTCTTCAAACACCCTTTTCCTAACCATTCATCGAATCAAAATATTTTCTAGTCTACAACTAACTCATGTGATCTTAATATCCATACAATTAATATGGTCTTTCCTTTATCTTTAATTCAACTTTCCCCTTGATAGGAGACATCCATTTCATTGTATCCTCCCCCACATTTGGTGGCATCTATTTTTTCCATTCTTCCTCCTTAGGTAGAAGAGCCTATTTCACCGATTCCACTCCCTCGAGAGGAAGAGCCTCCTTTACCACTCTTTTTTCCACCTAAAGAGCCTATAATGCCAATTTTGTTTGTACCAATATTACCTATCCTCTTACCACTTGAATACCACAACCTACCTATTCTTCAACCACATGTTGAAGGGAACATCATTCTTGCATTATACTCTCTTGAGGAACCTTCTTCACCTACTTCTCCTCCGCCTATAAAGAGTAGTACCCTACCCAATCCATGTTTTCACTTAGAGTAGTCAATATCATCTACTCCCATAATAAATGAGATATCTATTGTGCCTACTCTAATTGTACCACTCTTACCCCTTCTTTTACCTATGGAGGATCACACTTTACCCATGGCACACCCACATGTTGAGGGAACCATAATACCTATGATTTACCCTCAAGAGGAACCTTCTTCACCTACCTCCCCTCCACCCATGGTAGACCATGTATCTTATCCCATCTCTATCGAAGAGGACCCTGTTGTGGTTCTTTCTCATCTTTGGCCTAAAATAATAGAAACCAACCATTTCCCTCTCTCCCAAGCATCACAACCTTCTAAAAACACAACTGTAAGGCCTACATCAACTTCATCTAAACCCTTCTCATGTTTGGTGAAAAGTCTAGAATTTCTTGACTCCACAAAGCTAGACCATGCGACATTTTGAGACTGGCTTAAAACTATGTATCCAACATAACAAATGTTGACCTTTACCACCAATCCCCTTACTACCCTTTACCTAAAAGTATTTGACAAAGCTAGATCCTCTTCACCAAAAATACCTAAAGTTTATTCATTTATGTCAAAACCCTCACCTTCACAAGAATCTATTACATTAAATCATATCAAACCCTTAGGTGTATGCCCCATTTCTAATTTAATTCATCCATAGGTGAAATTAGATTTAACTCCTCAACTACATGTTGGAGTTTCTCAGCTTAAATTATAGAAGAATTTTAAGCCCCCTAGATCTCACCAATCCCTTCTTCAACTATCAAATTTATCATCCATTTTGGGGCCACACCCCTATACTTTAGTTGGATTATCACCTAACCAAGCCAAAAAAAGGTTAAGCTACCTCCACTCCTGCCTTTTCCATTTAGTAGGGCTCTCACATCTGACACAAAGAAATTGGCACCAAAACACATCACTCTACCATCACCAAAAAAGGCACCATATAAAATTGTATTTTCAACATCAAAACAAAAGAAGGTGTCTAATCTTATTAGTACAAGTGTGAGCCCATTTGTAGGCTCTCAAAGCTTTTTATTACATCAATTATTACAATATTCCATAATAACTCTTCCTCCCATTAAGCCTTATAGTCCTCTTCAAATGAAGCCATCTTAGTTTGATGATACGTAAGTGTGTTTATATCATCATTCACTAGGACATAATATTGAGAGTTGTAAATCCCTTATAGTGGTTATTCAACAACACTTCAATGTCAACACTCTCTTCAATGATACTTTCATTAACTTTCCTATTATTCCACCTTTGGCATCCACAGTGCCTCCTACTATTCCACCTAAATTCAAACCCAAAGATGTCATCGTAACCCCTTTACCACCTCCTTCACCAACATTTAAAATAAACATAGTTAATGTGGCCACACAATCACAAAACCAAAAGGATAAATCTAAGGAAAAGGTCACTACTCCTTGGACTCATCCCTTCGCCAAAGATACTCCACCTCCCAATCCTAGGATTTCCATCTTGGGTTTTCCTAAAAAAACATCTTCAGTCATTATTCAAAGCTCAATGGTGAAATGGCTTCACCAAACTCTTGTGAAAATGTTTTTATATGAGTTAATCCAAAACTCATCCCAATACCAACAAGCCTTGATTAGTGATTTTCAAGAGATTCAGGTACAATCAGATGATCCCTAACCTCTTGTAGCTTTGGTTGGCTCCCTTAATTTCATCTCCCTGATTTCTTTCAGTGATTTAGAAATTATACTTCAACATCCTAAAGATCAGGATTCTACCCTTTTTATTATCACATATATCGATCAAACTCATATCAAGAGAGTTATGATCAATGGGGGAGATAGTATTAATATTATTTCCACCCATGCCTACAAACAACTAGCCCTTCCTAATAATTGCATATATCAAAATGTAATACTCCATTCTTTTAATGATACTACAACTACTATGGTGGGCATTATTGTCTTACATATTTGTGTAGGTCCTCACATAATTCTTGAGCTCTTCTATGTTTTGGAAGGAGAGTTCTAATATAACATACTACTTGGATGACCTTGGATACATGCTATGGCATGTGTACCCTCAACTTTGCACTGCTATGTCAAGTTTAAACATGATGGACAAGTGCATTTTATACCCACTGACCCACCTCTATTTAAAACATGTAACATGACCTATTATCCCAATGATGTTTTCATCCCATTGAAAACATCATCTTCTCTACATGATACTTCTGAAGCATCTATAATCTCCACTCCACTAATTGCACAGATATCAATAACACAAATTACTAACAAAGATCCCATGGAAGAGACCTTTCAATGTTTGTCACTTAATGAATATCATTTTTTGATGCTCGACATGTTATATACTCCACAAGAGTATGGAAGAATTCACATGCACCCAAATTATGATACCTATATTGGGATGGTCATCCCTTATGGCCCCCTTAACCTTAAAAAAAATTCACATATGGGGGAATTGATCAAGCTCCCACTGTTAATAATCCATCTTCTTTAACACAACCATTTGCCTATGACTTCTCTTTCTTGAGTAACCCTAGATTTGCTCACAAATATCTCTATAGGTATACCTAGAAAGGATTTGGTTTGGGTCATTATGAGCAAGGTGTCCATACACCTATTGAATATCCTTCTAGCAACACCATTGAAAATGGAAAAAAGAGGCATGGAGTGGGATATGATGAACAAAATAAACTCACTAAAACCTCCCATGAACCAATTGTCAAAGAATTAGTCTCTCCTTCTCCACATTCTTCTCCACCATCACCTATCAAATAAGAGGTATCTATAGCTGGTAATTTTTTTTCAATAAATACCATCCATTTGGGGCCTCTCACCTATCATCAGGGCAAGGAAACAAGGTCCCTTCCTTTCGTTCATACTAAAATAATTGATGAAGACTCTCCCACTATTAACATTGTCTAATGTCAAGATGATGTTGCAATTATTACCTACATAGGTGCAGATGATTCTTATATCCAAAGAATGCTCCCATATAAAACACCAGCTATGTTAAATGAATCAACCATTGACATCAACCTACCCTCTCACAATAACCCTCACATCCTCAAGATTAACCAATCTTCACATTCCTCTGAGCAAGCTAATTATGTTAGGTTGTGGACCTAAAAGCTTCACTGATGCAGACATGGAGAAGACCATTGGAGGAGTTGTTGGAGTGTCACAGACACCGGCATCGGTCAGGCCAACCGACGTCGACAAGAAGGAGACAAAAGCAACCGACGTCAGTCAGATATCGACCAGCGTCGGCGACCCCCAGGCAGATAGGGATTGACATCAGTCGCCTGTGTGGTTTGACTATGAGTATATTACGGGCAGTTGGTTGACGAACAAAGTGTTTGCATGATGAGTGCTAATTTTAGACTAAGAGCTGTGGATCTAATTATTGTATTAGGTGTCTAATTATTGTTTGGATGAGTTCTATATATTAGACTCATGGTTGTATTGTAAACTTGTGCTAGAGAGTAAGAGAGCATTATTATAAGCTCCTTCTGTGTGTGAGGTGAGCAATGGTGTGTTCCTCCTAGTGCCACAGTACCAAGGTGGGTGCTGGATTGGAGAATCAACAGGGTTCTTTAGGAGTGTATGATCTTGGTCATCAGGTGAGCATGGCTACAATAGGAGATCTACATGGTAAGTAAGATCATTGATATGCAGGTGTGTGTGTGTGTGCAAGGTCAAGGTTCACAGGTGTGCAGAACCAACTTGATCTGTAGGTTGAAGATCAGATAGGACAACAATACAATAGGGAGCAGTATCAAGAGAGATCTACTTGGAGTACAGGTGTGTGCTTAGAGCATAGAGGAAGGCAAGGAAGATCCTTCCATAAGTAAGGTCTTTTGAGGTGCAGGTTGTTGTAGGTTCAGGGGAGATCTACTTGAAGTATGTTTGTGTACTTGTGGAGTGCGTGGAGCACTTGTGGTGTGCATGGAGCACAGGTATAAGGTGAACACCAAATCAGTGTGTGAGTTGGGTGTTGGGACCTAAGAGAGAGAGCTTTGAGGAGAGAATTACTGTTCACTTGAGGTGTGGGAAGCCTCTGAAGAGGTGGTGGAGAAGAAGTGGCATCTTATTTATTGTATTCTTTTCTGCAAGAGTTTTAATACAAGTTGTGTATTGTTTCTCATATCATGTGTTATTTCTGGATTCTAGTTACTTGTTGATTTTGGTTATTTCTGCATATTAAGTTGTTTGTATTTGGTAATCAATTGTGTGCTTTCGGTGTTTCATATTTCCCAACAGATTATGCCACATTTCTTAATAACCATAACAAAGCCTTTTCTTGGTCTTACAATGACATGCTTGATATTGACCCCTCTATCATCACCCATAACATTGTCACTATTTGAGATGGTAAACCTATTAAGTAGAAGCTTCATAAGATGCATCCTCATATTGCTCTCCTTGTTAAAGAAGAGCTCTAATGCCTCCTTTCTATTAAATGTATCCAAGCCATCGACTACCCACAATGGATTTACAATATTGTTCCTATCACAAAAGTGATCGAGGGAATCCGTATTTGCACCAACTATCATGATTTAAAGCTTACATGTCTAAAAGATGATTTCCCATTACCAAGTATCGACCAACTGGTTGATCTAATGACTAGTCATGAGATACTATCACTTATGGATAGATTCTCTAGATATTATCAAATATTAGTCACTCCTGAGGATCAACACAAGATAACCTTTATTATGCCATTGGGACTTTCTGTTATCGGGTCATGCCTTTTGGCATGAAGAATGCTAGTGTAACCTACCAACATGCCATGACTTACATTTTCCATGATCTCCTACACAAAATCATGGAAGATTATGTGGATGACTTACTTGATAAGTTTGAACTTCGTCAAGATCACTTGACAATTCTCAAAGTTATATTTTCTCATCTCTTCCAATATAACATTCGACTAAATCCAAAGAAATGTGTCTTTGGCATTCTTTCCAGTAATCTCTTAGGTTTTATCATTTCTCTTCATGGTATCAAGGTCAATCCTGATAAGGTTAGATCAATCCTAGAGATGACTCTACTTACTAATATCAAACAACTCTACAGCCTACATGGTAAACTTTAGCCAATTCACCTCTTCATTTCCTAGTTGTTAGATTATTGTCAACCCTTTCACCATCTCCTAAAAAAGGATGTCTCCTTCAATTAGAATATAAATTTATAGGAAGCTTTTAACTTACTTAAAATAATACCTCCTTTCCTCACTAGTTCTTATTCCACCTAAGGAAAATCAACCTTTCTACCTATACATCTCCACAACAAACCATTCTCTAGGTGCTATGATTACACATCGAGATGACCAACATAGAGAGTAGGCAGTTTAATACATAAGCCACACACTTATTGATTATGAGTCTCAATATACCCATACAGAAAAACTTTGCCTTGCATTGGTAGTTTTCACCTCCAAGCTTCATCATTATCTCCTAAATCATAGAACCTATGTGGTCACCTATATTGATCCCCTCAAATACATGCATTCCAAACCATATCACAACCAATGTGTATCTAGGTGGCTCATGCTTCTTGCTAACTTTGATTTAGAGTTCATTCAACAAAAGTCTATTAAAGGGAAAATAATCACTCACTAGTTAGCTACTACTCCTTTACTAGATAATTAGCCTTCAAACCTTGAATTCCCTAATGAATCTATTGCAATGCTCTCCATCTATGAGATTTCCTATCAAATGATGATGTTATTTGACAAATCTAAATGCCAACATGGTAGGGGTATGGGGGTCATTCTTATTCCTCTAGATAGTGAGCCTATGCCTTTGTCATTTAAACTAGATTTTGAATGCACTAACAATATGACCAAATATGAGGCTTTGATTATAGGACTTCAAACAACTCTCTTTTTGGGTATCAAATCCATAATTATTTTTAGTGATTCTCAGCTAGTGGTTAAAGAAGTTAATGGTTCCTACTTTTGCAAAAATGAAATTCTGTAGTGATATAAACATCGTGTAGATATGTTATTGGGATAATTTGACTCTTATCTCTTACAAACTATTCTTCGATCTAAAAACAAGTTTGCTGACATGATGCCTTCACTTGCTTCACAAATACCCTCTTCATCCTCTTCTTCAAGAATATATGTCACCATGCATCACTTAACATTACCCTCCTATGTCTCAACTAACATCCTCTTTGTCAGAAATGCAATAGGTAACCCACAAGACTTATGGTACAAAAAAATCATAGATTATCTTTCCTCCTCCATTACCCCTTATGATCTCTATAGCAATGGGAAACATGCCTTCATAAAACATGCCACTCATTACACTATACCATGAGGACTTCTCTATAAGCAAGGTTTTGCTAGTCTTTTCCTTGGATGCCTAACTAGTACTGAGACTCCCTTTGCTATTAAGGAATTCCATGATGGGATTTGTGGTGGGAATTTCAATGGTCACACAGTTGGCAAATGTATCCTTCGATTGGGCTATTATTGGCCCACACTTCATAAAGACTATAATGATTACATTCAACATTGCATCACATGTCAATAACACACTAACCTCCTTCACGTTCCTAGTCATGCATTATAAGTCACCAAAGACTTTTGGACCTTCTCCCAATGGGGCTTAGATCTAATCATAGAGATTAACCCTCATTCATCCCTTCATCATTATTCTATCATTACTACCACTGAATACTTCACCAAGTGGGTTGAGGCCATCCCTCTCATCTCCATTACGGCTGATAAATTTTTTGAATTCATCAACCATCACATCATCTATCATTTTAGTGTTCTTCATAAGATTATAATAGATAACAACAAATATTTCAAAAAATATATTGTTTAAAGTCTTTTTGATAATTTGGAATCAAATTAAGCTTCTCATCATGATACTATCCACAAGCTAATGGACAAGTAGAAGCTTCTAACAAAACATTAACCAAAATTCTCATGAAGGTAGTCAATGATATAGGTAAGGATTGGCACACACACATTCCTTTTGCTTTATGGGCTTACCCCACTAGCATTCAAACACATACGAGTGCTACACCTTTTTCATTGGTATATGGGATGGAGGTTATTTTGCCTCTTGAGGTCCAGATTCCTTCTCTTCACATTTCTCTACAAAACATAATTACTAATGATGGCTTTTACCAAGAACATTTGACTCAACTTGAACTACTTGATGAGCACTATCTCATAGCCATCAACACCTCCAAATCTATCAAGAGCATATCAAATGTGCTTATAAAAAAAATCTCAAAGAGTGAGATTTCCATATAGGAGATCTCATCTTAAAATAAAATCAACACGCGACAAACATAAATAAAATCAAATGGGGTAAGTTTGTTCCTAATTAGCTTGGACCTTATATCATAACTCATAAGTATGGCTTAGGAACTTATCACTTGTCTTATGTTGAAGGAAGGCCAAAACACAAGATTTTAGATGCCTTACACCTATGACTATTCTTTTGTTAAATGAGTGTCACTTTATTTCATGTTTAACTTGAGCTCATCCCTTGAGCATCCCTATTACATTCATTTACCTTCCTCTTCATCCTTACTCTTACATACTTAGTTGACTTACATAATGGTATAGTTTTGTCCTCAAAATGGAAAACTCCTAAGCCTCTATAGTCTTGTCCATGACTAAAAGCAAAAAAAAAAAAGGATATGTGACAAAGTTATAAAATCTTAGGTCATGCTTTTTAGCATAGATTACTCCCTTGAAGGAAAACTGCATAACTTCATTTTGCTACTATTAATAGACTACTTTGTTGAATGATAACTATTTAAAATTAAAAACAAATGCTTAGACCACTCCTTTGAAGGATTGCTAAGCTAAGATTGTTCTCAAAGGGAAAAATAAATGAAAAAGGCTACTCACAACTTTCTATGATGTTAACCCATATAAAATCCCATTGTAAGCTTCCCACATTGATCAGCTTACACCACAAAAAAAGGAAGCTTTAAGTCATGGACTTGCCTATAATAGCTCTCAGGTCACCCATAATAGGGGCATATCATCCCTACTTTGTAGGTTATGCTACCTAAAACATTTGCCCTCATCTTACCCTTTTTCCCCTCATACTCTTTCAAGGGACTGTGAAGCTCACTTAACATAAGGCAAACATGACACTTATCTAACAAACACAATGGTTCAAAGATATAAGGCATGAAAGAGGATCATTTTATTTAGTCTATTTATGTTCTAATTATGGTCTTTGCCAATGCACAAGCATTTTGCCTCTTTATTTTCCCATCCACATTAGATGTTGATATCTCTATTTGAGATGAAGAAATAATGTCATACCAACACTAGCAAAGCCTATTTAATTTATTCTAAGCATACACCATCAAAAATATAGAAAAATTCTGAAAGAAACTAACATAACCAATCTATTCATTTTAAGCATACACAATCATGAAATATGGAAAAATGCTAAGATGAAACTAACCATCCAACTATGCATATACCATCACATATATGGGAAAGGCTAGTTTAACTCAACTAACATGATCATCATTAAAATCAAAATTAACATAGCATAACATAATCATCATCCATACCATCATCATAATCACAATCAACACATCTCATATGAACACATAACAATAAATGAACATCTCATATATATATAGATCAAAATAATCATCATCTACATCATCATAAAAATCATATCTCTCTCTCAAATATACATCTCACATCTTCAGCTCAAACACTGGTATACATATAACATATATAATCAAAATTGGCAAACTCTAACACTTACAATCCTTGAGGCTCTTCACATGGTCGTGATGAAGTAGTGTCATCACCACTCTCTACCCATCTATGTCTACATGAGCTAGAATATGTTACATGTGACATCAACCTCTCCTACTCTTGGAACTTTGAATATCTCTAAATTTATGAGAACTCTCCAATCACCCTCTTATAGTAGGCAATCTCATCCAGGGCAGTTGAATATCTCACCATAGATATAGTCTATGGAGGTCCCATAACACCTGATGATGGCCCAACGTATACTAGTCCTTATGGTGGTGGAAGAGGAGTAGCCTGACCTACTACTCTCAAAATATCTCTATTTACTATCACTATAGTCACATGACCCTATAAAATAATAACCTAAACCTATAGTCCTTTAACATATCCCTATAGAGCCCCAATCTAACCTTGCAACATCACCACCTACCCCTGTAAGGCTAAAATCTATGTCTAGGCTATCTCTCAAGCCTACACTACTACATCTTGGGCCTGCACTACTATATCTTGGGTTTGTACTACTACATCCCTCTCTCTAACCAACCCCTATAAATTTGGTGGTGGCCTCTTGACCTCCACCACTGAATGTGACCCTATCCACCAAGTTGTATAGGCTATTGTGCACTCTAGGTATCCAACACTTGGACATGTTGATAGCTCTTCAAAATCTAGCCCATTTATCTCTTAGGGTAATGGTAGGGGTGCCTCTATGTCATCCCTCCTATATCAAAGGAAGCCAAGTATAATATCCTACAATAGACCAAACTACCTTCTGACCCATGCCACAGGTACCATCTCCAACTCAATGGTCTATCTCTCCTTGACCCATAGTGAGCTCTGTAACCCAATAAGCTATTGTGTCTATCCTCTAAAAATTGGGTATGTTAAATATGGTTTCCACAAAATATCTATAGGGATCAAGTCCTCGATCATGCACCTATAGTAGGAAATGTCTCACACCATACCATCCACTTGGGTCTATGCTATGCCCTCTCTCCACCATCTAAAACCAACCCTAAAGTTGGTCAAGATAGTGGTTGGTAACTCCAGTGGTCATGTCACTATGATGTGCTCATATGCCCAATAGTGCAGTAGATGGTTGGCACACAAACTATGTCACCATCATAGCCTCAAACCCCACAACTCTATGTATAATTATGCTAAAAATAATACACCCCAAGAAAAAATGGTCCACTACTCAACCATCTATATAAGTACACCTATCAATGCAATTAGAAATTTCCCACTATTTGTATTTGGTAATGCATACACCATGAATCTGATCATCATCAGGATGCTTAGACGATGTTGCTCCTCATCAGCCATATAGAGTGGCTCATATGCAAAACTCATAGAGTGGTAAGTCACCTCATTGACATGTTCTCCATATAAAGAAACTATGTGTATATCACGCTCCTCTCTTGAGCATGTGAAAAGCTCCTCACCCTAGAGTAGTAGCCACAAAATCCTATACAAATCCTCCTAAGTCACTATCAATTCTATGATCAGTAGATGGAAGGTATTGGTGGTGTGATCCCACTTCTCAATCAATGCCATCATCATAGACACATCTCAATCAACTTGATAGTACTGTCACACCCCTCCTAACCCCATGGCTACCATATGCTCCCACTCATCTAAAGTGACATCCTTCCTCATGCATGTTAATAGCCTCAGCAGATGATCTCATAATGTTAGCTCTATCCTCACCTGTATCTATACACATAAATAACTCAAGTCAGATACCTTTAATATACTCTATCACCACATTTTTCCCTTCTCGATGGGAGAACTACATTGGTTTGAGGCCCTAAACTAGGCTATGTAGGCAACACTTAATTGACACGAAATATTTTGAGGTTAGCTTAGCCATTAGTCTAGTTGACTACTTCTATTAGAGATTCAAATTCACCCTTTCTCTTATTTTTTACTTTTCTACAATCACCAACATTGACACTTTATTAGCCTAAGTATTGGTTGATGTTAGTAGGAAACTACTAACCTTAGTGTTGTGTCAATTGACATCGGTGGACCTCATCGATGTCAGTGACTGGTTCAACCCTCGGACTGAATGACCCAAACCCAAACATACCAATTTCACCTAAAAACCTACCTATAAAACCTCATAACTTATCTTACAACTACCCTACCCTATTTTCTACCACTCCACTAACATTTTCTATATCCCCACTTATCAATTAGCCTATAAATACCAAAGTCAAAATTCAAACCAACTAGTAAAGAATCTTACCTCATCTCTCCATCTCCTTCTAGCTAGCACATCTAGCTCCTATGGATGTGCACCTCTTGTTGGGTCCCCTCCTTGAGATGCCATCTCAAATCACTATCAAGATTTATTTCTTCTCTCCAATCATAAAGTTGTAAATGAGTTTAGTTGGTTACTAAACCCCCTTTTGTCAGGTTTGGTCAGCCACTGATGTTGGCATTGTGACCTAATCTACCAATGTTAGTGCTTATGCATACCAACATCAGTAATGTTACCCTAAGTTTATCAATGACAACACTTTCTATTACTGATATCAACAAATGTAACTGACATCAACACCATTCCTATAATGTTTTTCCCAACCAAGTAAATCTAACTTTTCAAACTTTACCCATACACTAGGTCAATTAAAGATCACATATATCTCCCCCAACCATGACAAATGCCATTGGATATCACTTAAATCTTCACCCATAATGACTTTACTTGGAGATCATGAATATCTCCTCACTCATTGACCCTTTTACACCAACCTTGCATTATTTTTCCTAACCACTTATGTTATTCTGCTATAGTTGGATATTATTCACATGCATGTATATTAGGTGTTGTGGATGGAAACCAAGCTCATCCTATCACTTTCAACCCTTTTATGTTTCTCAGGGGCACTTTCTACCTCAAATACCTGGCACACATTGACCATTAGAGCTAAAACTTTGATTGTTTTGACCTATCAGCTATCACTTACGCGCTATGCTTTGGTTACTTCTATCTGAGTCCTCCTTAACCTTACCTATTATTGAATTTATTGACTATATCTCATTGTAGTATATACATATAGAGTGATACTCAATTCTCCACCATTCACCCAATTACCTTTTTATCAAACCAGTACTTGATTTTAGTTCTTCCTCTATCAGTTCCCATTTTGAGGGGGGATACCTCATCCAATACTTAGAGCATCTAACTCCTATTTTTATCTTTCAATGTGTCAATACAAATTATAAGACAAAAGGGGGAAAATGTAGACACTAAAATTAGGTCACGTACGTGTGTGTAACTCCCTGTTTCAAACCCCCCTTAAGCATGTTTTGATAATAAAAATTAATCTCCCTAACCCATACTATACCCCTTATAAATTTAATTAATTTAAAATACCTAATTAAGTTAATTAAAAACCCTTGTTGCCACCTTACTTGGCCACCTCACCCTATGACTAATTCTCACCTGATGAGTCACCTCAAGACTTGGTCACCTTATCCTAACTACCCAAGACTTATTCTCACTTCTAAACTAAATTCCTAATCAACTACCTCCTTAACCCCTTATTTTTACCATTTTATAATGGGTGTCACACTTGGCATGAACAATAACAAAAAAAATCCAAAATTAACAAGGTCTACCTATTCAAGGGCCACTAACATTGGTCAACCCATGGCCGACATCAATGGGATCGCTGATGCCAACAATATAAGCCAAACTCCAACCTAAAGTTCAGGTCAACAAAAATTAATAAAATTCATTCTTAATTGCATTCAAGCTCTGGGCATTCTATTTGTGATATGCTAGCTTACAATCATCTTGCATAAGTCAATCATGATTAGCAACTGAGCTCTTGAGGACCAACAATCCCTACTTGTTCTCTCTATTCAGGCATTTAGGTTCAAACTCCCTGATAAGGACCATCAACTTGACACTTATCATTCAGTGACCAATGTAGCTAAGTACATCACTTATTTTGTAGGTATTTTAAATATTTATTTTGCTATCACTTTATATCTACTATGTATTGCTTTACACTTTTTTAATCGAACCCCCCTGAGGGAGTTACAAAGCTTCTTCACTTGTTTCCCCTTAACTTGACATACCAAACCTCTGACCAAGTCTACCCAAGCCATAATCTCTCTCTCATAACTCTTCCAACCTCCTAGACTTGATCCAAACCATTTACCAGACCCAAAAAAGCCTTCTACAAAGCTTCTTGACAATTATTGCCCCTACCGACCTCGACAGCCTAACCAACATTAGTCACCTCACTACTGACCTTAGCATTATAATTGATATTGGTCACTACCCCATTGACATTGATGATTGTGGGTTCCCTAGCCTCTTTAAAACCTACCCAAACAACTTATAAAATATAAACAAAGTACCTCACTTGTACCCTATCACTCTCTGATGCATACAAGTTGTTAATAATAGTAATCTTATCTCTCTGTCACTCTCTCTTTACCTCTCTTTTAGTTATTTATTATTGTTTTATTTCTCAAAAGTGGACTGTCACCTCTAAGGAAGTTTCACACTTCCTAGAACAAGCATGTATTTTGGTAGCCCACTCATTTACCCACTAACAAAAAATTTGTGGTAGTGTTTTCTTACATGCAGGTAGTCCTCCCTAGCCAAAGAAGAGTGCTCACAATGTCTAGATACGGTGCACAAACCAAATCTGGGTTCATTCTAATCACTTATCCCCATCCTTCTTTTTGTTTTCCTTTAGACATAAAATAGACAAAATTTAGTGAAACACAAACCTTCCAAAGATCCACGATGTGATGCATGATTATACTTTTCCATCTTTGACTTGGATCAAGCAATGAAAATCTAATTGTACTAACTCTTCTATTCTAAATGTTACAAAAATCTTGAATCAAACTAAAAAATTATTCACCATGCATTTTATACACCACTTTGATAGGGATAGACATTAGATATTATGAATTTGAATGGATTGGTATCAAATAAATAGGCACACAATTCACATATTTTGTTGTCTCTACTTCCAATGTAATGAAATCCATGGATACAGTTTCCCATTTCTACTTTGCAAAAGGTAATGGTTATAACAATCCTAATAGTAAAACATGGTCTGATGTATTTGATTACATCCTTCTTAATTATCTTCCATGATAATGTTTATTTGATGTATCTGTAGGTCTTGTATAATCTTGGGTGTCCTACTAGTAGAGCATCATGAAAATTTCTCAAAATCTTCCCCTTCATTTTGGACCTAGTAACTAAAAATATTTTATTTTTATAAAGTATGAGGCCATTTGTCTTTATGTATCTATCGACTTTCACATTCCCATCAAGGATATTAGTGTAAAATTCATTTATATAATATCATGTATTAATTGACACCTTCCAATCGATAGAAATAATAGAAGTAGAATATAGAGTAGGCATCCTAGAAAGAGCATCAGCTACTACATTCCTTTTCTATTTAATGTATTGTATATAAAAATCAAAATGTTGGAGATTATTCACCCATTTTTTTCTTATCATTCAAGTCACGTTCATCAAGGAATAACTTCAAACTATTATGATTTGTATTTTCCATAAATATTCAACAAAATATACACTATCTAAATTGGCCAAAGAATGCATGATGGAAAGAATCTTTTTATTACATATGGATACTCCCTTTTCTGATTCTTTCAACATCTTAATTTCAAATGCTATGGGATACCCCTTCTGTAATAATACTAATCCAATCTTTTCTCTTGAAGAATCACATATTATAACAAATGGAAGTGATACATCTAAAATAATATGTACAAGAGATGAAATAATTACCTCTTTAAGATTATCAAAATCTTCTTGTGATATTTTTTCCATGCAAAAGTTCCTTTATTTGTCATATCGGTTAAGGGTGATACTATATGTCAAAACCCCTTAACAAGTCTTATGTAGTAATTGTAAAGGCCAAATACTCCTCTAAATTGTGTCAGTGTGGTGGTAGGAGGCCAATCCAACATAGCTTGGATCTTGTGTTGATATAAATGAATACCTTGAGAATAGTACAATATCTCTATCACCTCAAACTCACATTTGAATTTTTTTATAATGAGATCCTATTGCTCTAACCTTTCAATGATTATAACTAGTTGATTAAAATTATCCTCCCAAATATTTTTGTAAAATAAAATGGAATCAAATAAAAACTAAAGAAAATTTATCATTTGATTAATTAATGTCTGGTTCAAGCATGACTAGGAAATATCATAAGCTTTTGTCAAACCAGAAATTATGACAAAGAAATCATAATTCTCACTATGACATTTGAATGTTGTTTTGTGCACATACTTATCCCTTACATAGGCATGATGACAACCTGATCTCCAATCAATATTTGGAAAATATAGTTCCCTATGCAATGTATCAATGAACTCATCGATCCTAGGAATGGGGTATATATTTTTTATGGTCTTCTTTATCTACTATTTTAAAATTATTTGGTGGTGGTAAGGAGTGATTATGATAGGATTAGAGTGTGATTACAAATCCATGATGTGTTTGAATTTTATATTAGGTGGTAATCTTTGAGGCAAGTCACTAAACACCAAACTATGTTTATCAATAATGTTATGAATACCAACATGATAAGTACATTTTTTACCCATGGATAAATTACTAGGCATCAATAAACAACTTTTAGCCTAGATAACTTATCCCTTGATAAAAAAAAGCTCCATTATTTTAGTTGTAACCACTCATGGTGATCCATTAGAATGTCCCTTAAGTACCATGCATTTATCTTTATATTTAAACTTGAGTTCCATGGATTGATAATTCTATGAAAATAACCATTGAGTTGAAACCATTGTATACCATAAACCATGTTAGTTTCTCCTAATTCCAAAATAAATAAATCATCACATACCTTATGATCAACCATGCATATGTTGATTTGTTAGATTATTTTGGTGCATAGAATGTGAATCCATCAATAAAGATAACATTGAATTTATCAAAACAATTTCCCTTCATGTGCCTCCACCTATTACCTGGATCCCATAATTTTATTCTCGGACCATTTTGAACTAAAAAAAATGGATCCTTGTATCTTTTCTACAAGTTGTGTCCTCCACCCTCTCTCCATTCCTATAGTGTTCCCCATGATGACAACAAATATGAAATGGCATAGTATGAAACAAAAAAATTGAAATATGACTTTTGTTATATTACCTTGGGCTATAATCAAATTGCTTACATCATTTTTATTATTTAGAAGTAGGAACTTTTATGAACTTTGCCATCATACAACCTCCTTGTAACTAATAATTTTAGAATTAGTGGCATCCATTCAAACATTCTCTTTACTTGCTTGATCATCACTGTCATTACTCTAAAAATTAATATCATATCATAAAGGTTAAAAATTTTCAATGCTTTTGAGATGGATGGATGATCCTAGGGTTGAAACATCATCAATTTTTGATACTCAACATTCAACTCATAATGTATGTTCTTATTTTATATCATTAATATAAATATTTTATTTATCATAAGTCATACCTATTTCTATTGAAGATCCTTCACTTTCCACTTGCATGGTGGATTCCTCTGGGGGTTGATCACTAACTTCATTTAGATTTGAAATTTTTTGCTTCTTGGTTTCATGCAAATCTAATTTTTCTTTATGTTACACCGTCATAATTTATTTATTGACACTTTATGGTTCTTATCTATCCATCACCTGTTCTATTTCTATGGTCTTTTTTTTATAGATATTTTGATTCTTTTTATAGATTCACCTCTTCTTTACTCTAACATCTATGACTTGGCTCCTGAGATTATTTGTAAAAGAAGAAAAGTCTCT
This sequence comes from Torreya grandis, assembly GCA_037957365.1. Lineage (NCBI taxonomy): Eukaryota > Viridiplantae > Streptophyta > Pinopsida > Cupressales > Taxaceae > Torreya > Torreya grandis. The sequence continues at coordinate 5,813,003 of JARHVA010000361.1, read as the reverse complement.
TTATTATGAGTTCATTCTTGGAATAATCATATAACGTATTTTTCATAGATGGTTTTGATGTGGATGTTTATGAGTATGAGTCAAATCTTCTTTTATGTAAATTCCCTTTACACTGACTAAAGTTGGGTGTCTTGGGTTGAGATAAAAAAAACATTTTGAAATAGATGTCTAAATTATTAAATATCTTTTTAAAAGGATGCATATGTAATTAACAAAGGTTATTTCATACTTGAAAGCTTCAAATTTACCTTGGTACTCCTCAAAAAAATTGAAAATTTCTCTAGTAGGAGGGGCCTTTGGTTCCTTTTCCTGTTTTGGTAAAAACATAGGCATAGATGAATTGGGTATGGAGTTGATCATAGATTAGTTTTTTGTACATTTAATCCCTTCTCCTTGATATGATTTTGTGGGATTTCTATTTTTTTCAACTTTGATATTGAAATAATTATTCTAAGAGAATTGCAAGTTTATCTTGTCCCTGATTAAGTTTACCTAGAGTCCCA
>JARHVA010000361.1:5597500-5807500 GCA_037957365.1 Torreya grandis | reverse complement strand
AATAAAATGATTTTAATGTTTTCCAAATGGTAAATTTTGCATGGATGGTTGTGAATTCATCGAGGTACATAGTGAAATCATTAAAAAATAGGTCAACAATATGGTTCATCGAATTCATCTAATGTCATGAATAATTCATCCAAAAAATTAGCAAAATCATCCCAAAGTATATCTAAAACATCTATAAGTGTATTTAATTCATAGAATATGGTGGTAAAATCATTGGAAATTTCAATGAAATCATCCAAAAGTTAGCAAACTTGTCCACCATAATGGAAAAATAGTTAAAAAGCATTGTTAATCATCATAGTAAATGGTGAAATCATTATAAGGCTAAAAATGTAAAGTGACATGTTGTAATATGATGAGAAATAAACTGATGTGAGACTACATGATGTGTAAGTAGCTGAATAAGATTAACATAATTCTTGTTTAATTGTGTGTAGGAGAGATTATTGATTCTATGTATACAAAATAGGTGTTCGATAGCTCTAGAGCTGATGGTGAGGTTTATAGATTAGAGTAAGTACACAGAGTTGTGGGACAATTATGTGGACATTTAATATAATGTGTATGTGCTATAGGAATAACACATGCATAATATCCATAATGTGTATGCATTATTCAATCTAAGCTTAAGATCACCTAACCTAAATGCATACATTCTATAATGAGTATGAATTACTTTCTACATGCAATGTGAAAGGAACACGTACACATTCCTTTTACATTACAAAAAATCATAAAATACTTTCTCCATGCAATGTGAAAGGAATGCACACGTGTTATTTTTACATTGAATACAAAATAATAAAAGACTTTCTCTATTTAATGTAAAAGGAATGCATACCCATTCATTTTACATTACACAAAAAAAACATAAAAGACCTATTGGAAGGGGTAAAATGGTTTAATTAGAAGGGGCATATGGTTTACTAAAATAAATGTTAAGTATAAGTAAGTTAATTTTCCTTTTAATTTAAACTTATTTTAGTAAATATAATAAAATATGGTCACTTTGTATCTAATAGACTTGGTCTCATAGCTTCATGCCTTATGATGTGGGATATAATTTTTCAAAATCCAATATGGTTAGTACTTAGGCATTTTTAGGCTTTGGGTATTGAACCTATGGATTTTAAGGCATGAATTTTGTAATTGATGTCCATTTTTGGTAAACATGGTCATTTCTTAGGTTTTTTTACATTTTGGATTGCTTGTTGACAATTCTAGGACTCTTAGGTTTATCGAAATTGAAGGTTACAAACCACTCACTTTGAATTCAAGACAAAGTGGTGTGATTTGGACAACATATGTCACATTGATGACTTACACACATCAAACAAACACTTTATGTTAATTTCAGTTCATCATCATCTCTCCCTCATCCCTAGTCACTTTCTTATCACCCCTTATCATCCTTAATCACTATCTCCTTATACCTTATCATCCTTAGTCACTTTCTCATTGAGCCTCACCATCCCTCATCATCTATAATCAATCCTCACTACCCTAATCACTCCCTCATTGACCCTCATCATCCCTCATCATCCATAATCACTCCTTTCTCATCCCTAATCATTACCTCATTAACCCTCACCATCCTTCATTATTGATAATCACTCTATCATCATCCCTAATCACTCCCTCATTAATCCTCACCATTTCTCATCATCCCTAATCACTTCTTCATCATCCCTCATCATCCCTAATCACCCCCTCATCATCCATAATCATTTCCTCATTAACCTTCACCATCCCTCATTATCCCTAATCACTTATTCATCCTCCCTAATCATTCCCTAATTGATCCTCACCATCCATCACCATCCATAATGACTCCCTCATCATCCCTCATCATCTTTAATCACTCCTTCCTCATCCCTCGTCATCATTAATAACTCTATTTAATATGTTGATGCTCAATGCAATAGCTTCTCACTTGTGCCTGATTTGCTCATGTTCCAATTTAAAATATTACTCACTCATTTTAAAATCTTCTTTCACTCATCCTCTTTCACTCAAATAAGGAAGTTAAAGATATTGTATGATTGTCTAATGGGACTCAAATATCTAAATCATGACCCATTGATAGACTATGGATAGAGTTTGTATCAAGATCCATGCACTCGAATAAATAGGTATAAAATCAAAAAAAGGGTGGGATGAAATTGTATTACTTACATATATAGATTGGGATTTGGGCATCTAAGAATCCCAATCCTAGAGTTGAGAATCCAAATTTATATCTATATAGATAGGAATGACTCAATACTAGTTGATAAATATAATCCTAATCTCATAGTTGACTTCTCATTTTCTATATATGTCATTGAAAGTATGTCCATAGTAGACCAAATTGCTAGATAGATAAATAGGTAGTCACCAATCTAGTGGAGTGTGTTCTAATTTGGTAGCTGATAAAGCATGTTTTCAATCTGAACTCGATCTATACCCAACCTGATCTATACCCAACTTGATATATGAAGGTAATAGAGGTAATATGCTTTAATCTAGTATATTGAAGATGGGCCACTTAGATCTTAGGCATGGCTTGGTGGCCATAAAAACCAAATGAGGGCCATGTCTTACTCTGAATATTCTCTAGTCCCCAACATAACATATCAAAGTATAGCGTAGGAATAAGGCCCCTACCATAGGTATATGGGGAGAACCATTCTGAAAGCCCTACCCTGATCTCAAACTTTTCCTACTCATTAAGAAAATGGAAACATTCCCTACCTACTTCATCTATGCTAATGAGTAAGGCAATGGAAGCTTGAATTTTTGATATTTATCTTTGCTTCACTTAATAGCATATCTATGGAAGATTGTCTTCTTGATGGATAACAAGGGAATAAGGTACAACTATCAAATTATGTTTGCCTTCCTATTATCTATCTTTGTTTTGCTTCTAGATTAAGGTATGCCTATCAAGTGAATCTTACATTTTGATAGATAGTCTTTTTCTTACCCTACTTACTTAGTTATTCCCTATCCAATAAATCAATAGAAGCTTCCTTCCTGATATATAGATTTGTTATTGGCGTACCTACTTTCCTATTCTAGAATAAATTCTTAGCTATCAAGAGAGGCTATCAATGAAATATTACCTTCCTAATATCTATCTTTTATTTTTTTATATATTAAGACATAACTATAAAAGGAAACATTCTTTCCAATTGATTTCTTTGTTCTTACTCTACCTACTTAGATATGTCCTACTTGATAAGGCAAGTGAATATTGCTTCCTAATATATAGCTTCATTCTTGTCCTACCTTATTTTCATAGCATAGAATAGATCTATGTCATATTTATACATATTTCATGATGGTTATGTGATACATAATGAAATACATGTGATGGTTAATTGTACCACCCTATTAATAAAATAGTTGGCTTCAATTGTTTGACATCATTAAATGGACTTCACTAGGTATGGGTTGCATTAGTGTGTTGGGCCCATTGCTTGCACTTACCTTGATCATAAGTGGATATGGTGTTTTTATGTTAGTTTTATCTTATAAGGGACCTAATCACAAGTAAAATTGACATGAAGGGGTGTCTTAGATGCACAAATCACAATTTAAATATGTAATTAATATAATTTAATCCCACTCTTTCCTCAATTGCTTGCCTATTCATTTTCAGCCATGGCTATGGATACATATTCACTCCATAGTTTTAGTGTGGATTTCCATATATATCTTTGAATTTTACCAAATAATTAGATGAAATTTGAGTTCCTTATTTGAGTTAAATAGGTTTAATTCAAGAATATTTTCTTTGGAACTTATTTAAGTGATCAAAATTTAGAATTGGAACATAAGCCAATTGGGTACAAGCAAGAAGCCACTACACCCACCATCAAGGTATTATAGGGAATGGTTAGGGATGAGGAGGGACAAAGAGGGAGTGAGTAGGAATGATGAGGGATGATGATGGATGGGGAGGGCCAATAAGAGAGCGATTAGGGATGATGAGATAATGATTAGGGATGATGAGAGATGAGGGGGGAGTGATTAGGGATGATGAGGTAAGGTGAACGTCAATAAGGGAATGATTAATGATAATAAGGGAGTGGTTATTACCTAGGGCTATAGATACATATTCACTCCATGGTTTCAGTGTGGATTACCATATATATCTTTGAATTCCACCAAATAATTAGATAAAATCAAAGTTCCTTATTTGAGTGAAATAGGTTTAATTCAAGAATATTTTATTTGGAACTTATTTAAGTGATCAAAATTTGGAAATAGAACATAAGTCAATTGGGTACAAGCAAGAAGCCACTACACCCACCATCAAGGTATTAGAGGGAATGGTTATTGATGAGGAGGGACAAAGAGGGCGTGAGTAGGGATGATGATGGATGGTGAGGGCCAATAAGAGAGTGATTAGGGATGATGAGAGAAGGTGAACGTCAATAAGGGAATGATTAATGATAATAAGGGAGTGGTTATTAATGATGAGGGTTGGTGAGGGTCAATGAGGGAGTGATAAGGGATGAGGAGGGAGTGATTAGGGATTTTTAAGGATGAGGAGGGAATGAGTAGGACTGATGAGGGATGATGGAGTGATTAGGTATGATGAAGGATGGTAAGGGTCAATGAGGGAGTGATTAAAGATGACAAGGGATGGTGAGAGTCAACAAGGTAGTAATTAGGGACAATGAGTAATGAGGAAAGAGTGATTAGAGGTGATGAAGGCTAGGGAGGAAGTGATTAGGATGAGGGAGGGATGATGAGCAAGTGAAATTAACACAAAGTAGTCCTTTGATGTACCTAGGGAATCAATGTGACCTATGTTTCCCCAATCACACTACTTTGGCTTAAATTCAAAGTGAGTGGTTTGTAAACTTCAATTTTGACAAACCTAGGACTTTTACAAATTCTAACAAGTAATCCGAAAGGCAAAAAAACCTAAAAAATGACTATATGTTTACCTTGTTGCCAATGAGGGATGGTGAGGGTCAATGAGGATGGGGAAGGAATGATTATGTATTATGAGGGATGATGGAGTGGGTGATTAGGGATGATTAATGATGATGAATGAGTGATTTGGGATGATGATGGATGGTGAGGGTCAATGAAAGAGTTATTAAGGATGATGAGGGAGTGATTATTGATGATGAGAAATCTGGTTAGGGTTAATGAAGGAGTGATTAGGGATGACAAGGGTCCTTAATCACTTCCTCATTGACCCTCACCATCCTTCATCATTAATAATCACTCCCTCATTCACCCTCATCTTCCCTCGTCATCTCTAATCACTCCCTTATTAACCCTCACTATCTAACATCATTCCTAATGACTCCCTCATCATCCCTCATAATCCTTACTCACTCCCTTCTCATACCTCTTCATCTCTAATAGATCTCTCCAATACCTTGATGGTGGGTGCAATGGCTTCCCACTTATTCTCGAATGGCTTTTATTCCAATTCCAAATTTAACTCATTCAAATAAGGTTCAAATAAACTCTTCTTTCATTCATCCTCTTTTACTCAAATAAGGATATTAGTTGAGAATTCAAATCTGAACCCCATAGTTGAATTTTCTTTTTCTATGTATGTCATTGAGATTCTATCCATATAAGAGCGGTTTGCTAGATAGATAGATAAGTGGTCATCAATCTGGTATAGTGTGTTTCAATCTAATAGTTGGTAGAGTCTGTTTCCCATCCCAACACTATTTATACCCAACTTGATCGATGAAGGGAATGAAGGGTATATTCTTTAATCCAGTGTATTGGGGAGGGGTTATTTAGAGCTTGGGCATGTCCTGGTGGATCCTAAAGGCCAAACTATGGCAATTCCTCAATTTTAATTATCTGGCTATTATTTTTTCCTTATCATGGTTGTTAGATTTCATTGTCTCCATTTCATCATATTATCTTCAACCTTCTTTAGGCAATCGACCTATGATTGATAGAATCAAAATGCCTCTTGTGCCTTTCACTATTTTTTGGTCATTAAATTGGATGTGAATTAGAACACAAAATTTATCTACGTGACTAACGCATAAAATTCTATCATGTTTGTTGATAAAATATAATTTGACAATAATAATTTAGAGATTTATTTTGAAAATAAATATGAATGAGAATCTAATTTTACCAATTTTTCTTTATTTTTAGTTATGTTTTATCTAGTTTCTATTCAATAAAAATGGTAGGAACTAAGTGCTACATGGCTTTTGTTTCTTATAAACTATAGAATATTTGGATTTATTAAATGTAACCTTTATCACAACCTTTGTCTCCCTTATTTTTGTATTGGCGATGCGAATAAATTCTCTTTTGATATTGAATATACCAAACAACATCTTTTACTTGCCTTGCATTAATGAAGTTCTATTTTATATTTGTTTGTGACCTTTTCTTTGGTGAATCATAAGATGACACATAACAACCTCTCATAGATTACAAAGACATAAAATGCATGAAGTACACAAAAGGTACAAAATTATTATTTTTTTATTATTTTGAATATCTTTTGGCTTCACATGAATTGATGTATGTAAAGTTATAAATAATTACATTCTAAATAAAGTTTTTATCATACATCACTATTCAGTACTTTCAATGCATGTACATATATTTCTCAAAAAACATATTATCCCACAAAATCTCAGTATTGCATGCCCTTGATTAAATATACTTTGCATAATATTACTAATATCAATTAAATTAAAATTAGGAGGGTTTAATTTTCACTGTAATTTGAAGAGTTTTTTGGCTTCACAACCATTTATACCCAAAGTAAATAAGTGCAACACTTGCATTCCCTATCATTATAATTGTTACAAAATATGCTCTCTTTCATTTTCGTTTCCATTATACACTGCACATCGAATCTGGGCTTTATTTTCTCTTCCAACTACATCCCTGTTGGCATATTACTTGCAACTTGGAATGCAATTGTTAGATATAAAAAACGTGTGTTGCTAGTTTACTTAACGCTTAAGGGATTAATTACTAAGACACTAGAGCTTAATCATGTTTCCTTCCATAGTAAAGTCAATACAAAGCATAGATTCCTCTTGCAAGCACGTAAGGAACCATTCAAAAGAGCACTGACTCTCCTAACTACATATTCACAAGGAATTTATGCTTCTTTACATGTTTTACAGTTTCTAGACTAAAGTATCAAATGATGAACGCAACTTGAGCAATATGCTTTGACACGTGAAGGGTGGTATTTCCCTAAGTAGAACTCTCGCGTCTCTATCTCAACAATGGTATAAAAAATAATTACATGAGCCTTATTCTTTTGACTAGTTGACAATGATTTCCATGCTCACCAAAAATGGAGGGGTTGCAGGGATTCCATAAAACTCCACTCGACATTAGAATATTAATAATTAACGTTGTGGGTAATACTCGTGATCTTAAAAAAGTGGATAGAATACATATATATGAGGTATATTCCGTTTTTGTCATACGTTGATGAACAAGCCGTTTCTTTACATTTTAATTCTTTTAGTAGAGATTAATTTTATAAAATAAAATGGAGACCAAATGGTTTATGGGACCATAGATTATATTAATTGTTCAAATCATCTAAAGATTAATTATATTTTTTATATTTTTTATTTTTCTTTTGTTGATTTGAGTTAATGTTTTTTTTAGTATTTTTGTTTATTTTTTTCAAATAATTTTATCATGAAACCAAATTTTCAATATTTCTATATATTTGGTTCAAATATCCACACCTCAAACATTCAAGGATGAATGTTCTTCTGTTTTGACCATCTCTGTGGTGCATAAAACACAAATCTTCTCATTTAACTATTCTTTAGGTGATGTCTATTTACATGTTTCATATAAAATTTTATAAGAACTAGTTCCTAGTTGAGTAATGAGGATCTTTTCCCTCCATTTAATTTCAGTATCCATATAATTTTTTTTGTAGTATTCATAAATCTAATTCAATTCTATAATATAATATCTTATTTTTTATTTATTTTAGTATTTACTATCATTATTATTTTTCACTCACACGTCTTCATTTACGATAATATCCCTTCTAAATACTCATCTATTTGAAATTACTCTTCCCTTCATATTTTATTTTTTATGTTTTTTTTCAGGTAACAAAATAAAACATGACCTGGACGAAATTCCTTTTGATTAGTACAATAAATTAAAAAAAAAAATTCTGACTCCGAATCAAAGGAGACGGGTGCATTAATTACGACAACGACTGAGTGGAATGGAATGTGAATCCCACTCATAAAAAATCTTTTGCTGACTTCGAATCTACCGGTTGGTATTTGTCAAATGAATAATGAAAAAATGTGGCAGTAAAAGAAATAAAACTGAGAAAACATAAGATATCATCCTTGTAAAAGCAGTTCCTCTCTTTGTCTATACTGTAGATTTTCCTGTAGCATAGTGTCTTGTGTTTTTGTTTCAGTGTTTTGTGTTTTAGATTTTTCATTAATTTCATCATATTTATAAAAATGTTAAAAAGATGTTTCTTATTCAATTTTGAAGAAGAATAAATTGAGTAAAAGAAATAATTTTCCAATAATAATGTATTGTTAAAGTAAAATCTCTGATTAAATGTTGACAAAGATTAAATATCTCTTAAAAAAAGGGTCAAACATTTTTTATCCTTGTAAACTATAAAAGTTTAATAAAATTTATATGATCTTTTGAAGAGATAATAGAACCACCCTTAATTTTATAATTAAAAATATATTTAAATACAAATTAATTTTTGATTTTAAATTCCAAAAAATAAATCTAATAAATATGATGTACAAACCGTGTTAATATAATATGACAAAAGACATGAGATTTATAGATTGATTTTGATTTGTTTTATAGACATTATACGTTAACAAATAATTAGCACAAAATGTTCATATTAGTGATTACAATACAATATAATACAAGTGTTAGAGTTGCAGTAATGTATATGTATAGTTTTTGGTTAACATTTTTGATTGATTAATACAAATTAAATGAATAGTTCTTTTTCCAATTTATATGTATCAATAATTTTTTAATAAAAATAAATAAATATAAAATAATTTATAATAAAAATAGTGGTCGCATTGGTATTCATGATCTATAAATAATAGTAAAAAATTTATGACAAAATAAATATTCCACAAAACACTATCTTATTAAGAATGTCAAAGACTAGCAAGCAAAATGCTCATAAAAATAAAAAAAATCATGTCAAATTATAACACCAAAGAAAAATAATTTGTATAATATTTCTTTAAGGAATATAGGATAAATTTACCCTTGCCCAAATTCTCGACACTACCATCCTCCTCCAATATCTTTATACTAAACATTTTTATCTAACATTTCTTTTGTAAGAAGTGTCTGAACACTATGTCACATTCATAAAAAAAAGCTCGACAATTTTATTCACATAATACTTTTCATATGAATTTTGAAGATCCTCAACCACGTTAAATGACATTTTGGAAAAAAATTTCTCTAGATTAAAACACAAAGGTTCAATAGTCTAGTTAGTGATTTTAGTCTTATTTTATAATATGATGATAAATAAGATATTTTTAGATATGTATATACTTTACAATAAAATATACTCGATTAAGTATCAAGTTATTTTTTATCAATTACCAAAAATTTTAGAGAATATTTGTGTTAAATAAATATTTAATAGTCAATAATTATTTTCAAATAAAAAATAAGAAATATGTGTAATGAATAAATTTAAAAAAATAAAATAATTTTTATTAATTATTTATGTGAGAGAAGAGATTCAAAAGGAGAGAATCCAACAATTTCATCTAAATTGAATATGGAAAATTTGACATTCAATTTGTCTAAAAGTTGTTGCTTGATGAGCATAACATTTATAAAACTGTTGAGAACTAATCAATTAAAAAATAAAATAAATAAATAAATATAGATCATAAAAACTACCATATTGTGAATTGAAGCTTGATTTAGGCTTTAATATTTTAATCCACTTTGGATTATAATGAGATATTTCACAATACATCAATAGATCTAATAGATGTAAGATTTAATTTTGAATTTGAGGTTGAGTATGTCTGGATTTCTGGTTAACATTGTATCAAAAAAATTTAATCAATGTTTCGGTTCACACTCCATGAACCATCATTAGGATGAGAGAATAATCAAGTCATACTAGAGGTGGATAACTACCCAATTCTAATTGGAAGGCCATGCCTACATTATAAAGTAATATAGATATGTGTTTCAATAAGCATTATGTGATATTTCATTGTGGAGAACACCAGACATTCAAACCACTTGATAATACCCAAGGGTTTGCATATGTTGAGAGTATTCATACAAAGGAGGATATCAAAAATATTTATGTCATCACTACATAAGAGAATGAATATTTTAATCGAAGGGATGAGAGATTCTCAAGTTGAAAAATAATAATGCTAGTTTCAAATACTACAAGTCATACTTGTGAGAGATAGGTGCAAGCTTATGAAGTTACAAGGCAGAAGTGTGAAGAAGTCGAGACAAAGTATACATGGTCACTCAAGTGAAAATCAGTGTACCTTGTAGCCTATCCAAATAAAATGAAGCAAGGATAAAGCTTAAAAATTTGGGTACCATGAACCATGCTCAGGGTTCATCAATCCAAATAAAGGTTGAAGTGATTTTTTCATATAAGCAGATGTTGGGTGGATAAGTTAAGTATATTGAATGGTTATATTTTTATATTTTCATAAGCTAATGATATTTAGGCATGCATGCCCAAGGAAGGACAATTAATGGTCTCCTTAGTCCAAAAATTAAAAATAACATCTACTCACTAGGGATGTGATCAATCCAAATATGCTAACATGGAGTGTGGTCAAAGAAAATAAAAATGTTATGCTATGCTTTTGTTTCCAACAAAAACTATCTTATATCTTATCACTACAATAGGTTCACACATCCCATTAAAGTTGTGAATTAACTTCATGTATAATCTCACCAAGCCATGAAATTTGTGCACTTTAAACATTTTTGTAGATCAATCCCACTCATTGATATGTCACACCTTCTATGGATCCATCTTCAATCCTTGATGGGAATAAAAAATCCCAATTTTCTTAACTTCTCCTTCATGAAGTGAAATTTATTTAGATTAAGTGGGAACTTAGATTATCATAATTACTAAAACACTTGTCTCATGTGCTCAAGTTTTTTTTCCCCTTTTTATACTAAAAATTCATATGCCATCCAAATAAAAATGATAAACTTACCAATAAAAGGTTTCAACACTTCATTCATGAGTCTCATGAATGTACTCGATGAGTTAGTCAACCTAAATGACATGAATAATCACTCATATACTCCTTCATGTGTTTTAAATGTATTCTTACACTCATCACCTTCCCGGATGTGGATTTGGTGGTATCTAATTTTCAAGTTAATCTTTGTGAAGTATTTCGATCCACATAAACATTCCATCAAGTCATCCTTGCACAGCAACGTAAATATGTACTTTATAGTAATCTTATTGATGCCTATGGAATTAATTTACATCTTATAATTTACACCTTTATTTGGTGCATGGACTCAAACATTTTCTTATCAACACTTTTTCCAATAACTCTCATGCTTTTCTTTGGACCTTTGAATTTTATTGGATGTCAACTAATAGGTGTTTTATTTATAAATATCGACTCATGAATCAAATCCATGTGATGACTAAAACTTCTCATGGGTGGAAACCCATTTGGTAGATCACTAGAAATAATCTCTTCAAACTCACCCAACAACTCTCTCACTTCACATGGAAGTGCATATATATACACACAACTTTTTTCACTTTATCATGTATCTATTCTTTCTCTTGCAGCAAATTATCAACACATCAATCTCCCTGACTACAGTCTTAAAGGGTGCATCAGAAATGTGGTTGGAAAGGCTTGTAGTGATTTGTGAGAGATATTTATATCCTATCCCAATTACACCATTATTACTATCAATTTGAACTTATCTAAGTGTGTAGCCATTTATACCTTATATATACTATTATCTAGATTTGATAGTCTCCTTATATCTTATGGTATCAGCTTGTCTATTACCATCTATTTTGTGACTTTATCCTTCTTGTAGTGTATCAACCATCTATTTTGTGTTTTATATCTTGAAAAATATTTAGATTATGAGTAGATGGAAGATCCAAATACGTGGGTCTCAGTGGCATACAAATGTGGCTTAGCATTGTATATCATTTTATTCGACTAGACGAGGGTTGTGATAGTTAAGAGTTAATCTACACATTAGTTGACATGATGTCTTTTAATTTCATTGGGTTTTTGCATGTTCTGACATATCTGGCAGGTCTAAGGACCTAGCATTATAACATGCGATAATGTGTCACCTTTTCATTTGGTCAAGCTTGCCTAAGGCTTGATAATTTACCAAAATTACTATCAAGATAAAAAATTACAATAAACCAAGATCTCAAACAATAACCAGAATTGATTCATATTGATTGAATTGAAATAATTAAAAACCATTCCATGCATAAATAAGCCTCAACTTGGAAATAGAGTTGACATGCAAAAAAAAAAGAAAAAATAAACCCTAAAAAAAACTTCTATTTTTGGAAGCTGCTATTTTTACTAAGTTTTACATGCAAGTGCATGTAACTCCAAAAATATTCTAAAATATTCTAAACACTAAAATTAACTTACAAGATAAATTTTAATTGAATTTCACATCTGGTTATAAAAATATACAATTTCTAAAAATTAAAAAAAAATCCCAAAAAATCATTAAACTGCAATTTCAAACCCTTAGATAGTCTCGTTGGCCTCTGTTTTTTTTTTTTGAAAAATGCCTCTAGGAAGAAAGTGAGGCTTAAGGAAGCCTCAAATTTTTTGAAATAATCATTTTAATGTGTGGAATAACTCATATGAGAATACAAATCAAAAGTTATGGCCTCCAGAAGTTGGCCTATTTTTTTTGCATCATTCTCCTCTTGTTGAAAATAACTCAGCTCTTGTGAGTTGCCCTGATTGTATTGCTACCATTTTTCTTTGTCAATATTATTTAGCTCCCATTATATAATCTAAGTGTTGTCTTCTTTCTACAATCCCTTCCACTGGATCAAAAACATATTATAGTTCATTTGCCTTATGCTCACTATCTTCATATCCAAAACATACACTATCTTTTCCTTCTTCTTTATTGGAACCTATTACTACCAATTTAATTCTTCATCTTTGACACCTTCACCATCTTCTCCATGAAATTCATATAAATCTGAAACATTAAATACTAGAGAGATATCAAAATTATGTGGTAAACTCACCTCATAAGCATTATCATTGATTTTCTTCACAATTTTGCATGGACCAATTTTCTTATACTTCAACTTGTTATATGTGATTTTTAGAAATATTTATTTCCTCAAGTAAACCATTACCAACTTTCCTTCAAATACCTTGGATATTCTTTTGACCTCTATTGATGCTTTATATTTTTCATTACTTTCCTGCAACTTTCTCCTTTTTCCTTCTTACAACTATTGTATATGCTCTGCAAATGCTTCTGCATCATCACTAATTTGATCTGCAATTGGTAATTATACCAAATCTAAAATATCCATAGGATTTCTCTCATAAATAATTTGAAATGGTTATTTTCTTATTGATCTATTCATGAAACTGTTATATGCAAACTCAATTTGTGATAAAGCCAAGTCCCATTGCTTGGGCTTGATGGGGAATCAAGAACAACAAATAGCTCTGATCCCACTTATTAGGATCTTGCTCCTCAATAAGAACACAATATGATTACCTTGTATTAGCAATTAAACATGCGAAATTAACCAGAAGCAATAAGTAACTAGAATTCATAAATGACACAGAATATTAGAGACAACACAAACTATATTAATATCCATCCAAAAAAGAATACAATGAAGAGACGCCACACTCTTCCACACCTTTCAGGATTCCCACACCAAGTGTACAGTAATTCTCCTCAAGAGTTCACTCTCCTACCAAAAATGGTCCCAACACACAACTCAAACACAAAATTGGTGTTCACCTCCAACCAGTCAGTAATAACCCTATCAGTACACAAGTACTCAAAGTACTTCAAGTAGATCTCCCATAAGCTTGCAACAACCTGCAACTCAACATACCTTACTTACACATGTAGATCTTCTAACATGGCCTTGCACACCTACTGACCAAGATCCTACAACTGGAAGAAATCCTTTTCTTTCCTCAATTACAATACATGCCAATGGGTCTATAAATATATCCCACACTTAAACAATAACTTAGACTCTTAATTTAGACATGCAGCTCTAGACTCGAAATAGCCTTTACATGTAAACACTCGGTTCAATGAATTAACTATTTTTGCAACGAATAGTTTTGGAACCACACAGGCGACCGACGTCAGTCCCTATCTGTCTGGAGGTGATCGACGTTGGCCAACCTCCTGTCGATGCTGGTTTCATTTTTGCACTATAGATGATCGACGTCGGTTACACTGTCTATGCTGATATCCCTGAAACTCAGCAACCCCTCCATGTCTGCATATTTGAAGCTTTTAGCTTCATAACCTAACAATCTCCCACTTGGAGATAAATAGCTACAACTGTACCTGTACCTATACATCATCTAGTTTGTTCCCTTGGCTTTGTATCCCTCTTCAAGATCACTCTTAAAGACCAACCACTACAAATCCTGTGGTGCACCTCTTGTCATCCAAATCACCTGCCACATCCGCATTTACAAACCCATGTAGAAAATAACTTGACCCTACATAGCATGTGCACCTGCTACTGGTCCCTCTAAGAATCCACTGAACTACCCTCCAGTGCTTCTTTCCTAGATTGGCTCCAAACTTTTTGACAACTTCCACTGCTTGGGAAAACTCAGGTCTAGTACATACCATGCACTTAACCTCATTATGTGAATCAAGACATTGTTCATAAAACTGTCCAACCGTCGGCATGCTAACCGATTTCACATAATCATCTGGAGACAAAATCAACCTGTGACCTTCCATGTCCCTAGAACACACTCATACCAAAGAATCTTACTACTCCTAGATTCCTCATGACACACCTCTGAACTAGCTTTACCTTTAGTTTATCAACTCCCTATATGTGTAACCCTGCAACAAGCACACAATACAGTAACAGGATAATGTAGCTAATGTTATCCAACCTGGTAAAGAAAAACACAATGGTCAAACCTCCATTGTCTTGCAGCTTACACAAGACCGTATACCCTGGCCTTTTGTCTCACATGTCCATTCTCGCTCTTCTTTATCCTGAACATCCATTCGTCTCTCAGTGCTTTCTTCCAGCTGGCAACTCCACCCAAAAAATCCCGTTTGGTTCTTTTCCAAAGAATCACATCTTTCATCCATGCCAAGCTCCCACTGTTTCTTGGATCTACCTGCTCTGCTTCTTTAATAACTTCCTGGTTTTTGACCATCAGTGAGCAAAAAGTAGTGTAAAGAAGAGAAATGATGAATTTGAGGCTTACTTACCCTTTAAGTCCTCCATATGGGCACTTGAGACTCCTTGACAGCTTGCTGTCCACCCAAAATCCATTTCAGTGACCGATGCCAGTCACATCTCAGTTTGCACCCGACGGACGTCAGTTCCATGAGACTACCTCATTGTCGACGTCGGTTCCCCCTGATCAACGCCAATGTTTATCTATCCCTGAGTCACTGACGTTGGGCTGCACATAGCTGACATCGGTCCTTGTCTGGATGCCGATGCCAGTTTTCTAACCGACGTCGATCTCTGTGTTTTACTTGTGAGCGATGACCTTTACCCGCGAGCTCCTTTTGGATCAAACCCTTGTCCATATCAACCTTGCTCTGCTCAGAATTCCTCAGCCCCTTATGCTAATCTCTATCCGTCACCTTCTCCTTAAAAACCAAGGCTTTCCTATTCTTGTCACGAATATCAAATTTTTCAAGAAACGCCACTTTCTTCTTTTGCATACAAAAATCTCAATTCATGCTTTTCAAATCCAAAAGTATACCCTTTGACTCAAGAACATGCATCTCCTTCTTATTTATTTGACCAAGCCTCTTAAGCCACATCTTTGAATCTACAGTTGAAGTAGATAACCCAGAAAGAGAATCAGTAATACAAGTAGATAGATAAAGCGTACCTACTTTCTTACCTCTTGCTACAACAAGTACACCCTTGGTAACCTTCCAAGAGTCTACTATGAGAGTTACTGTGCAACCCTCATCACCCAACTTTCTAACAAAAATCAAATTCTGCTTTAGAACTGGGACATGCATGACCTCCTTCAACACCCATGTGTTACCTGTCTACAATTTTAGCTTCACTTTCCCTTTGCTAACCATTTGACAAGGCTTACCATCCCCTAAACAAATTTCTCCAAAGTCTCCTTGGACATACTCATGAAAAAATTCCCTATTTAAGGATGCATGAAAAGAGGCACCAAAATCTAAAACCCAAGATTCTACTTTATCCAAAGAACATACCAGAGCATCCTATGCAACAATACCTGCATCACCAGCTTCTTCATGTTCTTCATGCTGATCTTCACCCAACCAACAATCTCTCTTTAAGTGCCCTTGCTTTCCACATTTCCAGCAAGTTATTCTACCATACTTGGACTTGGATCTCCTGCCTATCTTGGACCTTGATCTCCCATGCTCGATCTTCTCTCTTTGCCTTCCCCTGCTTTCCACACTCAAAGCATTTTCTGATGATTCACTTGTGCTTTTCTTGCGAATTTCTTCATTCAAGATTACACTCACAACATCATCCACTTTTAAGATTTTTGAAGCAGATGCAACATTACTAACTGCCATTACCAAACTCTCACAACTTTCAGGTAATGAGCATAAGATTAAGAGAGCCTTAATTTCATCATCAAAAACAATATTGACTGAATTTAACTGGTTTACCAAACCATGGAAATCACTAAGATGACTATGTATAGATCCACCTTCCAACATTTGCAAATTAAATAATTGCTTCATAAGAAATACCTTATTCGAAGCTGAGGGTTTTTCATATAAATTTGCCAAAGATTCCATCAACTCTACCATTGTTTTAGCCTGAGATAATTTGGAAATCACAGACGATGCAAGACTCAACCTTATATATCCTAGAGCCTTCTGATCAAGAACCTCCCATTCTTCAACCTTCATATCCAGGGGCTTGCATGCAACCCCACCCAATGGTAAGTACAAATCTTTTTGATACAGATAATCTTCAATCTGCATCCTCCATAATTGATAGTTCTTGCCATTAAACTTCTCCATTTGTAGTTTACTTTTTTATGCCATTGCTATACTCCCACTCAAATAGAAACCCCTGTGAGTAACCTGTAATCAACACACACTAACCAAATCTGAAACACCTGTTAGTAACCCAACCAAAAGCTCTGATACCAGTTGATGGGGAATCAAGAAAAACAAACAGCTCTGATCCCACTTATTAGGATCTTGCTCCTCAATAAGAGCACAATATGATTACCTTGTATTAGCAATTAAACATGCGAAATTAACCAGAAGCAATAAGTAACTAGAATTCAAAAATGACACAAAATATTAGAGACAACACAAACTGTATTAAACTCATCCAAAAAAGAATACAATGAAGAGATGCCACACTCTTCCACACCTTTCAGGCTTCCCACACCAAGTGTATAGTAATTCTCCTCAAGAGTTCACTCTCTTACCAAAAATGGTCCCAACACACAACTCAAACACAAAATTGGTGTTCACCTCCAACCAGTCAGTAATAACTCTACCAATACACAAGTACTCAAAGTACTTCAAGTAGATCTCCCATAAGCTTGCAACAACTTGTAACTCAACAGACCTTACTTACACATGTAAATCTTCTAACGTGGCCTTGCACACCTGCTGACCAAGATCCTACAACTAGAAGAAATCCTTTTCTTTCCTTAATTACAATACATGCCAATGGGTCTATAAATAGATCCCACACTTAAACAATAATTTAGACTCTTAATTTAGACACGCATCTCAAGACTCAAAATAGCCTTTACATGCAAACACTCGGTTCAACGAACTAAGTATTCATGCAACGAACAGTTCTAGAACCGCATAGGTGACCAACATCAGTCCTTGTCTACCTGGAGGTGACCGACGTTGGCTGACCTCCTGTCGATGCCAGTTTCATTTCTGCACTATAGATGACCAACATCGGTTACACTGCCAACGCTGGTATCCCTGGAACTCAACAACCCCTCCATGTCTGCATAGTTGAATCTTTTAGCTCCACAACCTAATAGGGCTTCTCTCCCACTATGCATCTAAAAAAAATTCCAAGCTTGTATTCACAAATCCTATCTATCCATCTGTATGTGAGTGATATGTAATACTAAATTGTAGCTTAGTACTCATCTTCTTCCATAAAATCCTCCAAAAATGACTTATAAATTTCATGTCTATATTTGAAGTAATAGTTTTTGGAACACCATGCAATCTTACAATATCCTTATAAAATAAGTTTGCAACTGTAGTGGAATCATTGATTTTCTTACATGAAATGAAATGAACCATTTTATAAAATCTATCTACAATAAAAAAAATTAAATTATTACCTCTTTGTGTGTTTGGTAATCCCAACACAAAATCCACACTCAAATTTATCTATGGTCCTCTTAGAAATGGTAATGACATGTATAATCTAGTATTTTGTGCATGCACTTCAACCACATGAAACATCTTGCACCTAGAAACATACCTTATCACAACTCTCTTCATTTTGGGTCAAAAATACTTTTACTCTAATAAATCTATTGTCTTTGTCTTACCAAAATATCCAGCCAAACCTCCAATATGTAATTTTATTATTATATTATCTCGTAGAGACCAAACTGTAATGCATAATTATCCTTTGAAGAGATAACCTTCTTGTATAAGATACTGACCATAAATATTATCTATCCCACCTATTAATGGATTCTTGCATTGCTCAACTACCTTGCCAAAATATGGATCAGTATCATATAATTCTTTGATAGCTTCAAATCCAACTACCTCACTCACCATAATAGTTAATAATGTTACTTTCCTTCTCAATGCATCAACAACCTAATAATATTTTCTTGATTTATGTTTCAACACAAAAGTTTACCCTTAAAATAAAGATACCCACTTTGTATGCCTACTATTCAACTTATTTTATGTATTCACATACTTCAAAGCCTCATGATCTATAAATAGGATAAACTCCTTAGGTACTAGGTAATGCATCCAATGTCTTAATGTTTGTACAATTGCATAAATCTCAACATCATAGGTAGAATACTTTGTTCTTACCTCATTCAATTTATCACTAAAATATGCTATAGGATTTGTTTCTTGACTCAACATAACACCAATTCCCAAAAATGAAGCATCACAATCAATCTCAAACACTTTGTTAAAATCTAGTAATGCTAAAATTTATTTTTATATAATCTTCTTCTTAAGAAAATAGAAGCTTTTTATGGTTGCTCTAGTCCATGCAAATTCATTCCCTCTTATGCGGTCTGTTATTGGTGCCACAGTACTACTAAATTTTTTAATAATTTTTTTGTAAAAAGTTGTTAAACCATGGAAAATTCTTGCCTCTGTAGTGCTTTTTGGAATAGGCCACTCAACAATTATCTTTATCTTTTCTTCATCCATTCTCACACCAACTACTGAAACTACAAATCCCAAAAATATCAAATTATTCTACATAAACCTGCACTTCTTCAAATTTGCATACAACTTCTCATTTCTTAACAAATCCAATACCATTCTCAAATATTGTAATTTTTCTTCTTTATTCTTATAGAATATCAAAATATAATCAAAATAAACAACCACAAACTTATCAATATATTCTCATAATACTATATTCATCATCCTCATAATCGTACTTAGTGCATTAGATAATTTGAAGGGCATCACCATCCACTCATATAAACTATCCCTAGTCTTGAATATAGTTTTCCACTCATCCCCTTCATGAATTTGAATCTGAGAATAACCACTCCTTAGACCAATATTGGTAAAATATTTTGATCATGCAAACACATCCATCATATCATCTAAATGAGGTATAGAAAATCTATACTTGATTATAATTTTATTAATTACTCTACTATCCACACACATTCTCCATCCTCTCTCTTTCTTTGAAGTTAACACTGATGTTGCACATGGACTCATACTCTCCCTTATCATCTTCTTTATTAACAATTTAGTAACTTATTTATTTAATTATTCATGTTCTATTGGGATCATCCTATAAATTGCTTGATTGGGTAGGGATGATCTTAGAATTAAATCATTACGATGTTAAATATATCTCTTCAGTGGTAAACCATCTAGTAAATCATCAGACATAACATCTACATATTATTCCAACACTCTTTCTACTTTTGTTGGTATTTGCACCATTTGCATTATTCATTCTTTTCTATTAATACATAACAATAATCTACCACCTTCATATATTAGATAAATTCTTTAGTAGAGAGCATGCTTTCTACCTTCTCTTCCTCTTTAAGAGGTAATAAAACTACCTTTGTACCATATTGCCAAAAAGTAGATGTGTTCTTTACTCCATCATGAATTACTTTCCTATCAAATTACCACGGTCTCCCTAATAACACTTGGCATGAATCCATCATAATAACATCACACCATATTTCATCATTTTAAAATTTTATGATAGAAAACTTGATTATGCATCTTTTATCTACTGTAGCCTCATTTTATTTCTTAAACCATGAAATCTAATAAGGATTACAATTCCTTTCATATTGTAAATGTAGTTTCTTCATCATTTCTTTAGAAACCATATTTTGACAACTACCACTATCGATAATTACTTTGCATAACTTTCCACCTGAAGTACATATTATTCAAAAAATATTTGATCTCAACCATGAATCACCACCTTCTTTATTATACACTTGTTCCTTCCTTAGAATGATCATTATTCTTCTCATCATGAGATTCTCTTCAACATCTACTGGTGCAATTTTAGTATTTTTCTCTTCTATCTCAACCTTAACTAGATTCACTCTTGGACGATCCTCTTGCCTCCTTTTTTGATCTATATAATGTGGACATTCAAATACCATGTTCCCTTCTTCTCCACACCTATAACAAACATAAGATCTATGTTGATTCAGGAACCATCATCTAGTACCATTATAACTTCATCTTCTTTGAAACCCTCTTCTTCTTTATTGGTATTGAAACCTTTGCCTATTCTCATCTTGCCTTTCTATACCATGTTATAATTCACCTCTATTAGTATTAGACCCACCTCTGGTGGTATTAAACCCACCTCATCCCCTTATTGGTGGGATCTGCTTCTTCTTGAACCAAGAGGCATTCTTTTGAAAAATTATCTATTTTGTTTTTCTTCTACCTTAAAAGCTAATTGATAAGCCTCCTGCATGCTAATTATTCTATGCATGTTTAATTCATCTTGAATAGTAAATTTTAAACTATTTACATACTTTACATCCATATGCTCTTATGTTTCATCATATTTCACTCATATGAAGAGATTATAAAACTCATCTGTATACTCTTGTATATTGTGATCATTTTGCCTCAAATTATAGAATCTTCTGTATAGGGTTTGTGTATAATCCACAGGAAGAAAACTTTCCCTCAGCTTCTTCATATTTTTCTAATAATTAATCCTCTCTTTACCTTTTCTCTATCGATCTTTCTATAGGTGATCCCAGCAAATCATTGTATGACCTTTCAATTTCATGCATACACACTTTACCTTTTTGTCTTATCTCATAGTCTCCTACTTGAAGAACTTATCCATGTTATTCATCCAATCTATCATCTCCTCTAGTTTTAAGCTACCTCCATAATCTGGAACATCAACCTTGATTCCTTGATTCTATGAGATGTCTAGGGAATTAGTGACACTGACAATTGGTGCCATGGCGTCTCTTCATTTGATTAGTTTTTTGTAGGATTTTGGTTATACTAGCAAGTGGAAATGTGATGTTTTTTTATTTGGTCATGATTTTTCTCCCTATGATATCTTTGGCAAGTTTGGAAGACTAGTTTTACTAACAACTAATGAAGTGGCATATTTTTCTTTAGCTAGGCTCTCCCTAGGTCTAACATCTCTAACACATGGATGAGGCTTAGTAGTTTAGATCATTTTCTTAGAGTGGGTATGTGTTGTGTATAGACATGAGCCATGTTCTTATAGGATTTTGAATTTTATCTATGGTTTATTCTGAGTTGATAAGGTCTAAGAGATTGGTTGCACTAACAACTTGGGAAGTGGCATTTTTTATTTAGATAGGCTCTTCCTAGCTCTAACATCTCTAACTTGTAAATGAGACTCAGTAGTAATTTTTGTTCTCTTAGAATGTATGTTATCCATAGACATGGGGCATGTTTTTATAACCTTTCAAATTTTATGTATGGTTTATTTTGAGTGGGATGAGATCTTTGGCAACGATCAGTTCCTTCAAATATTAGTCAATGCAGTGCCTTTTCATTGGGTTGGGTTCTCCCAAGCCATGACATATTAAAAAGTGAGAGGAACTTGGAAATATGGCAAATGGAAATGATTCATATGTTTATTTGATACATATTTATCAAGGGTTGACATATTTTATAGGTCTAGATGATTGGCCACATTGACAACTACATGCATGACACTTGTTCATTTAGTCAGTTTTCTCCTAGCTAGGACATCCTTGTCAGGTGGGGGATTGGTCACATTGACAATTATCGATGTGACATGTCTTCATTTGGCTAAGTTGTTTCCACCTTTGATATTTTTGCTAGGTTAGAGGAACTGATCATACTAACAAATGGTGATGTGGTGTCTTTTCATTAGGTCGAGCCTTCCTTGGTTATGTTATCTCTTTTAGGCCCAGAAGACTAGTTGTACTAATGAATGGTGATGTGGCATTTCTTTATCTAGTTGGTCTCTCCAAGGCTACAATCTCTATGACAAGTCTAGGGGACATGCCATACTAACAATTACCAACTTGGAGCTTCTTGGTTTGGCTTGGTTATTTTGAGCCCTAAGATCTCTAGGAGGTTCGGGAGATGGTGACATTGACAATTGCTAACTTGGTGCCTCTTCATTTGGTTGGGCTTTTATGGGTCCTAAAATCTTTGATAGCTCCAGGAAGATGGTCACACTAATATCTAGAAACTAGGAGTCTATTTATTAGTCTAAGATTTTTGGGGATCTAATCTTTGTGGTAAGTCTCAGGCATTAGCTGGATCGATAGTTGGCAATGTGGTGATTCTAGATTTATTTGTGTTATCCTCAGCCTTGAAACATCTATTAGGTTCAGGATAGTAGCCATGGTAATAATTGGTAATGTGTCAAGTGTTTATTTGGTCAAGTTTTTCCTATTCATCGGATATGTGACAATTATCTAATGTGATCAGTTGAAGCTAATATGATTTTTATTATTTACATGGCTTCATGCCAATGTTGAGGTGAATGAGTTTAACCAGTTATAGGCAATGAAACTTTAGCATGTTTTTTATTTTTGACATTGGGTTTGAAACATTTTTTGATGTGAACATTAATTGAAGCAATTGCTCGCACATACGATTACTTGTAAGGTATTAATAAAAAAAATGTTTGTATTGGTTGGGATACTTAATACTCTATTGGATTTCGGTATGAACATAATATGGAAAAATATAGATTTTTATATTAAAAATATAGATTTTTAGTGCTTGTGTAGGGGAAAAAACATAGGGACATTGAAAAAGTAATTTATAACACATAATAGTATTGATCAAAATAATTAATTGTACATGTAGTTGTTGTCAATTTTTAATCACACACATTTGTTTTAACTAGGAAAATTAAGTCTATTTATTAATTTGAAGAGTGGCCATAGAGGTATTAATTCAAACACAGAGGGAGCAGTGGGTGGTGGTTGATATTGAATAAGGTATTATTCTTTTATTTATTGTTTTTGTTTTGGTTGTGGCTTATATGACCAAAAAAAAGAAGGAAATGTTGTTGATGTGTAATAGTCTGGGCTAATCTGGTCCGCCATTTTTTGTTGGCTTGCAAGGTTTATGCAGTTTTAAGTGTGGTCAAGATTTGGGTTGTAAATATATGTGATGCAAATGTTTTGCATATGGTTTTTGTTGGTTCACATTTTCCTTAATTTCAAGTGATGGAAAAAATAAAAAAAATGCACGTGAATATTGGTTAATTCTAGATTATGGGATTAAGATTCTTAGGTTTCAAATTATATAGGAATGTTTGTGAGCCTATGTTGGTTTCTTTAGTGTCCTAGGTTTATGCTTTTGATTTTTAGTGTTTTCGTTTTTTTCCCAACTGTGTTTTGTTCTTATCAAATCTCTTTGTGTTTGCTTAGAAACAAAAAATGACATTTTATTTTTGCTTCAAATTATACAAGAATATTTGTGAGCTTGTGTTTGTTTTTTTTAGTATCTTGTGTTTGTCCCTATGTTTGGAAGCGTTTGAATTTAAATGTTTTATTTTTTTTGGCTATGTTTTTTTCTTGTCAAATCTCTCTATGTTTTCTCAGAAGTAGAAGATGGAAATTTTTTTACTAATGCATTCCAGGAGCTTGCCTATGGTAGGTTTTGTGACTTTTTTGCTTGCCAATCTTATCAGTGGTCTTTTTGTATGCAGTTTAAGGAGCCATTGCCATTTTGGAGGTGTTGTGGATGTCATCTTCATTGGGGATCTTCAGTGGGTTATCGGGTTGATTAAATAGCTTTGAAGTAATTCCAAGCTGATTTTTTGTTATTCTCATGAGCAATGTTTGGAATTAGTTACAATTTCTATTTTTCATGGGCTTAAGAAATGTTGTTTTCTTATAATGAAGACTATTTGCCTATGCTTTATTTCTCTCATTATGGTTACTCCCCTTCTATTTTTGGGGGGTGTTGGCTAGTTTTGGTCTCTTTCTTTCACCTTATGTTAGTTTGTTTTAGATCTGCAAGACTGCTAACGTGTCTAACATGCGAATAATGCTCAGTGGTCTATATTGTTCTCTTAGAGCAAGTGATGTGCTGTCTATAGATACAGGTATGTCCTTATAGTATTTTATGTTTTATGTTTAGTCTATTTTGAGTTGGCCAAGATCTTGGGTAGTGGTTGGTTCAATTGTGTATTAGTCAATGTAACGCCTTTTTATTAGGCAATGTTCTCCCAGGTTGTCACTGATCTGAAATATTTTTTTATGGTTTGGAAAAATATGGAAATGACAAGTGTCGTAATAGAAAATTGACACATGGCAAAAGTATAAAGAGTTGATACAATTACTTTTTATATTAGAATTATTTTGATACGTCGCTGATGGGTGTTATGTTGTAGATGTGGGATTAAACTGGCAATTTACCCACATTACTCCATAACTATTCACCATCCAATTTTATCAACTTTGTCATAATTGTATTAAGCCACCGAAATATTCCACATATCCAATTTATTTTCCACCATAATTCCTACATTTTTCTATTTCCAAAATAATCATATCTTATTTTATAATCATTTAAAAAAACCATAAAATGTGTTTTAAATTAAATCACAATTTATTTAATATCCTATTATTATGTTTTTATACCATCAGATATTTAAATCCCAAATCCTAAAAATTAAACATATCCCCACTTGTACGTGGATTTTTATTTACCATAAAATATTATTCAAAAATCTTATGTCCCATTTTAATTCACCCCACTTAGTCTTTTTTTTCAACTCGGAGATTGCGTGGTCTTTGTTTTCTTAATGGGAAATGTTTTTTTAAAACATTCATCCCACTTTTTATCTTCCACTTTACCACGTGGAATTCCATCCATGCATGGATAAGTTATGTTGTTAAACTGAAATTTAAACTTTTATACCATTCATGTTTTATCCCCACGTGAGTATCCATTTTTGGTAGGCGGTTTTAAACTTTGGGCGTGGAAAGTTATGGGAGATGCTTTAATTATCATGCATTGATATGCTTTATGTTTGGCATTTAATTCTTTTAAATGCATGTTTTATTCCTAACATCCACTTTTTATTTTATGTGGGTTTTCCACTTGTCAATGGTTTTGATCCAAAGTTGTGTTGTTTTCGGGAAGAGATTTATTAAATAAAGTATAGAGTTTCAACCTCTCATTATTTATATAATAATAAATTTTAAATATTTACGATTATTATTTTGACAGCGATTTACAGGGCAGCTTATAGAGATGGATAGGTTGTTTATTTTTTGACAGAGAACGAATGTTATCAAGAATTTCAAGCATGGACGGTCTATATAGATGAAGGTCTATTTTTATTAAAAAACACAGAGATTTAATTTAGTGAATTTACCATGTTTAAAATCATTCCCGACTCCTTTTCACTCGTATAAATTACAAAGATTTGTAAGCAAAGGATATTTTTATAAATCATTTGAGAGTATTATTTACTCATGTTGAGAGAATTAATATCCCATACAAAAGAGCTATAAACATTTGTAGGTACTTATTTAGGTGAATAAAAGAACGTTTACGTGCTACAGACAAGTTCTTGATATCACAAAGAGATGCAAGTTTTATTAATCTATACAGAGATGTAAATTTTAAATTCTGTATTTACATCTTATTTATATGGAATAGTTCAAATGAACCCATAAACGTAGTCAATTAGTGAACCTCATAAACAATCTCTTGTTTCTATTTTTTTAGTTTTTCATTAGTTTTAAATTATTCATTGATATTTAGAAATTAATTATGAAAAATTGATTATGAGATATTTGAAGGGATAAAAATACAAATGGAATGGTTTAACTAAATAAAAGAGTTGTATGAGTTTTCACAACACTTATATTCAAATTTTTTTAGATAATTCACATTTAGAGTTTAAAAGTCAATTCTATTATAATTAAATTTTGGAAAATGATTTATTATATTTTTAAAATCTATTTTGAATTAAAAAATATTTATTAGTAGAATGCTAATTATTATTCATGAATCAATTTCAAAACAAGAGTTTTGATTCAGAAATGAGTTTTTAGAGTTTTCCTTCATTCATATTCATTTCTAGAACAATCAATCTAATTTCTATTTGTTTTAATCAAGAAATTAAGAATTCGACATCGAATTCTATTTTACTCAAGGAATTGATAATTTTAGTATCCAATTTATTTAAAAACTATTTGATTTATCAAAAAGGTAAACCCAGTTTTTGGATCATTTTTGGTATCAGAGAAGATGAATGTCAGGATTAGTTTCAGTTGTAGATATACTTCAATTTAGAGTTTGTTTTTAGATATCAAATATTGGTATTATTTTTCTGTTGACTTAATTATACAGGTTGGTTAGTGCAAGGGTAAATTGAAAGGTGTTCCAATTCCTTAGAAGAAAACAAGCTTCTAACAGCGAAGATTCTAAAATCACTAGCCTTTTAGGATCAATACAGATGATGAACAACATATTGTCACTTGAGGTGTGAGATGGTATTGTGAAAGGATCAACCTTTCTTTCTTGAGAAGTATTTAGATAAAATGCAAGGCATTTTCAATGATGCACATCTAAGAGAAATCAGTTACAACCCTATTACTATTTTTATATAAAAGGCAGATTGAGGTATGATAGAAATCTGATTTTATATTGGTATTGACACAATATTTTGGTCTTTGATAAATAGTTATGTAGCATTTATTTTTGGATAACTAATCATATTTTAGATGCCTATGTCCTTCATGATAAGAACAAGTGAAAAAACTAGTTCCATGGTAAGATATGGAAATAGAAAGAAGACATTGTTTAGAATATTAAACATGTTTTTGCACTTTGAGTTTTGAGTTTTTAATTGGTTCATAGATTGATATGTTTAACAACTTTGTTAAGAGTTATAGGAAGCAAATAGGAATCTATTTAAGAAAGCAACTATATGCCAACTATTACTCAATAGGTGCACTTCACAGTTTCTTTAGAGATAAATTATTTTTTTTGAAAAAATAGGGGTAAAAACTTTATTGAAACTTAGAATACCAGATTACATAAAAACCTAGGGCCAATGCTCCCGAAACCACCAGAAACAACAGTAACAACCAAAAACCCAGAAAATCACTCACCAGTACCTCTCTCCTCCTCAATAATCCTATCAAGTCCTAACATAACACATTGGGCATCTGCTCCCAAACATCAATCTTCCAGCCATCTACATCCTCTGATGCCCATTTTGTCAGGCTATCAGCCGCCCTATTCCATTCCCTTGGAATATGGGCATAAGACATTGAATCCATACAAGAACTACCCTGAAGAATCTACTGAACTAGCATAGACAG
This sequence comes from Torreya grandis, assembly GCA_037957365.1. Lineage (NCBI taxonomy): Eukaryota > Viridiplantae > Streptophyta > Pinopsida > Cupressales > Taxaceae > Torreya > Torreya grandis. The sequence goes on along the minus strand of JARHVA010000361.1, from coordinate 5,779,223 downwards.
CTGCTAGCTAACATCAGAGATCTTCCTCTCAAGAAGCAAGTTGACTACGACTTCAGAATTAGCTTCACAAATCACCTTTCTCCACCCTAGATCATAAGCTCGCTTCAGAGCATATAGGATCACCAAGCTTTCCATCTTATTAATGGTCTGCACCCCCTTATTAGCTGCAAAAATAAAAACCACTGAACCAAAAGAATCCCTGCCAATCCCACCAATCCCAGCTAGACCTGGATTACACCTAGAGTTTCAGAAAACCAGCAGGAGGTGGCAGCGATTTTCCCATCCTTTAAACTCTATGTTTCACATGTCTGCCTCCCCTAACACTAGCTGAGGCCAGAGATATCCCCTGTATGCCCAGCCTATCAACTATCTCAACATCACTCTTCTCTAGCAGTAGAATAATCTCACTCTTAGATTCAACAGTTTCTTGGATCATGCCCAAGATTCTAGTTCACACCTGTTGAATCCCCAATTTTTCCTCCCAAAAAATTTTGTGATTCTTTTCCAACCAAATTTGCCATAGCAGAAAGATAGGACCAACATACCATACATCCTGCAAGAAGGGAGCCAAGGAGGGCAGCCTCCCCAATATCGCCCAAAAATATATCAAGGAGGGAGCATGAATACACTGGCATTTCCACACTTCCCACCAGAAGTGCCATAATTGCATTGTGAAGGGGCAACAGAAGAATAAGTGCTGAGAATCCTCCTCCCCACAGCTATAGAGAACACACCTCGAGGGGCCAACAAAACCCCTCTTTCGAATATTATCCCAAGTCAAACATCTATTCCAGGCCAAAGTCCAAATAAAATAATTACACTTTGGCCAAGAAAACCTATTCCAAACTTTTTTCCACCATTGAAATTCCCTCCCCCCATCTAGCTGCTGAGAGATCAACTCTTGATAACTAGAAGACACAATGTACATACCTTTAGGATTGGGGGCCCAAGCCAAAACATCACTATCCATAAGGGCACTAGAGCTATGATTAGAAAGAATGAAATGGAGTTCAACACACTCTTCCTCCAACCCAATGATAGGCCACTCCTCTGGGGTCTTCCAACTTGCTTCCACCACACGCCCATTAAGGGAAAGGGACTTAAAATCACCCACCCTCATCCAGCCAGCCTCACAAAACCTTTGTGACAATATACCTAAGTGAGGATATTGGGTAACTATGGGAGGGTAGCCATCCCAATAGTCTTGCTAAAACTGTGCCTCCCTCCCATTCTTGCAAATCCAGAATAGTCCACACTTAATGAGCGTAGCCCCTTTCTTGAGCATAGTCTAAATCACCGAACCCTTCCCTGTCAAGCTATGTCGAGGGGTTTCTTTAAGGGGGACCCCAAATAGGTACTTATGGGATAAGATTCTGGCCCACACCCTATTCTATTCCACACACCACCACCAATATAACTTTGTTGCTAGAGTCGTACCAGAAAGCAATGACTGCCTTAGTCCCAGGGCACCTAGACTTCTGGGGCTACATAATGTCTCCCACTTAACAAGGCTCCACTTAGTTGACGATAAATTACCAGCCCATAAAAACTGCTTTGCTAAGGAATCAAGTTCTCTAACAAAGCTCATTGGCACCACCTAGATCATACACCTATATAGAGGAAGCGCCTGCACTATTGATTGAAGTAACTGAACCCAACCAGCAAATGACAGCCATCGATGGGTCCAATGGTTCACTTTGGCCCGAAACTTGTCCAGAATACCCTCTCATGACTCCCTAGACTACCTATTAGATGAGATGGGAATTCCAAGGTATATCAAAGGAAGACTTCCAATTTAGAACCTAAAAATATTAGCAACTCTTCATTGAAAAGGAGGAGTGTTGAAGAAGAAGATAGAAGACTTCCCCTCATTAATTACCTACCCTGAAGCTGTAAGATAAACATCCAAGCCCTTGCGCATATTAGAGGCCTCCCTAATCATCGCCATTCCCATCAAAGCCACGTCATCTACAAATTGTAGGTGAGATTGTACAGGAAGGCCCCCTCCCCATTGCCAACCCTGAATAAAACCCCCTGCAACACTCCTTTTAATTAACCGTTCCAGCCCTTCCACTAGAATTAGAAATAGGTAGGGAGAGAGAGGGTCACCTTGCCTCAAACCCTGAGAGGCTCCAAAGAGATTAGAGTGTTCTCTATTAATCAAAATTGAGAAAGAAGCTGAGTTCACACAACTCATTACCCAGCTAATCCATTCTTCCTCAAAGCCAAAAGCACCCAACACCTTCTGGAGGAAAGACCAACGGACTCTATCATAAGCCTTGCTCATGTCCAACTTGATGAACATAGCCTTTTCTTTGGACTTGGCCATGGAACGAATAGTTTTTGTAGCCACAACCACTCCATCCAATATTTGTTGACCTTCCACAAAGCCGCTTTGCTCTTTAGAAATCAGCATTGTAAGCCACTTTTTTAACCTTTCCGCAATCAACTTAGATATAATTTTATAAATTACATTGTAGAGAGAAATGGGGCAAAATTGACTTAATCGATCAGCCCCCTCCCCCTTGGGAATGAGAGTCAGGAAGGTAGAATTTAGGGCCTAAAGCATCTGCTTGTTTTTTTAGGATTCCTGAACAACTACCAATAAATCTACTTTGATAATGTCCCAAAATTCCTAGAAGAATTCAATCAAAAAACCATCTAGACCAGGCACCTTGCCTTTTTGCATCTTGAAAACAATCTTCTCTAGCTCCTCCATAGATATGGCTCTCATAAGATGCTCCTTCATTTCCAAAGAAACCAAGGAAGGAATACAGGAAAGAACTTGAGCCTTTGCAGCTGAGTCTCCCTATGCTTCCTTCCTAAATAAAGAAGTGAAATACTGCTCAGCTTCATTGCAAATACCCTGGGTAGAATGGATAAACTCCCCCCTGTCCATCACCAAAGACAATATAGAGTTACCATGTTGTCTAGCTTTCACTGAATTGAAGAAAAAAGTAGTATTCTTACCCACTTCTTGAAGGCACACATTCTGCACTTTCTGCTTCCAAAAAATTTCCTCTCTTAGCTCCCATTCCTCCAATGTTTTGAGACCTGGCTTCCTCCCACACCCCCTCTTCCCTAATCAACCTAGTAACATCATTCAGATCCATTTTAGCCTCTTTTTTCACCTGGTACATGTTCCTGAAGCACTGTCGATTCTAGCATTTGAGCTGATACTTAACATATTGAAAAATCTTGCCAAAAATATACATAGCTGTACCAAAAGAAGGTCTACCTACCTTCCACCATTCAGCAACACGCCCATATAGGTCCAGGTCCCTGAGCCACATGAGCTAGAATTTGAAAGGCGACATCTGAGGCACCCTGGTAGAGGAAATGACAAGCTTTATGGGCCAATGATCTGAGCCTCTCCAATCTAGAATCTCAGAGCTGGAAGACCACAATCCACCCACCCAAAAACCTAAAACCATGAAGCGGTCAAGACGTTCTACAATACACCTGTCACCCACCCTTCTATTGTTTCACGCAAAGTGGCCATTGCTAGGCTTGATATCCACAAGATTTAGAGCTGACATATTATCTCAAAGCAAGAGTGAGGAGGGCTCCAGTCTTGCATTACCTCCTTGTTTCTCAAATAAATCCAAAATGACATTAAAGTCTCCCACAATAATCCATGGCAAGTAAGGAAATAATCTACAAACCACGTGGATATTATTCCATACCAAAAGTTTACCTTGAAAATTGATGGGTGCATATACATTTGAAAAGCTAACAGATTCCATAGACTCAATGCACAGGGAAACCATGGATAAGAAGGACTTGAATGCAATCTAAGACACAAGTTGTATTTTTTGTGGATTCTAAATACACGCCACACCCCCTGAAGATCCCTGAGCTCCAATGCATTGGCATTGCCCTTGTCTCCATACCTTTGGTGCGATACTCATCATACATTCCACAAAAGCCTTGGTCTCTTGAAGAAAGAGAACATCAGGAGAATGACTTTTTACTAATTCCCAAATAGCTTTTTGTTTAGGGCCACTATTCAGGCCCCTTGCATTCCAAGAAATAATGATCATTTGGGCGGGGTCAAAAAGTGGGAATCCAAGGTCTTTATAGATCCTGATTCCACTAAAGTCTCCCCAATCATCTTAATCTTCTCCAGGTCCTTTCATCTTAATTTAATATTTTTCTCAGAAGTCCCCTTCCTCCCATGCTTTTGAAAAATGCCCATATGAGGGGAAGATTTACCTCGCTTATCCATTTCTAAAAGCCCGGTCCTTTCAGGAGGAGCCACTTCCTCTACTTCCTGTCCCATATCAGCATTTGTCTCTAAAATCAATTGTGACCCTGGCTATCCATCCGTGATCATAGGCATGGCAGCTTCCACATGAGAAGTAGAGGGAGGAATGGTAGAACTAATCTCCAATCCAGAATCCCCCACAAGTTGATCCACGCTGTTTAATCCAGGATTAATTTCTTGCTGACCCAGTTCATCCAAGACCTCAAACCTGTTAAAGCTATCGTCCTCCTACCTCTTTCTTAGAGTTCTCTTCAGTCCTCTGCTATGATTTTTGGCTTTAACCTGAACAAAGCCCTCAGCGTCCTTACCCTCACCAGCCACAACCTTCTTCCCTTTATCAATACCAAGAAGATTACAAGGAGGTTAAGGGTGCTATACTTTTGGCTTGGCTCTCAGGCATCTTCACACAAGGTGGCCATATTCATGGCATAGGCGGCATCAGAAAGGAAGGGTCTCATAATCCAGTTGTTACATCCAGGAATATGAGCTTGCACACATCTCTACCGCATTTGGTATTGGTTTGCTCAAGTCAGTTTCCATGTAAATTCAAGCAAAAGTCATAATTTTCTTACCCAAGGTTTGTGTTGAAAATCTTACCAGCCTTTCGAGCATTGAAGCAAGCATTTAGAGAACATCCTCACGACAACATTCTATTGGAAATCTAGGTAATTGCACCCACGCTGGAACTCAATTTGGGAGTTCCTCAGAAGGATTGAATCTTGCATGCCATGGTTTGATGAATAGCCTGACCTAATTATAAAAATAGGCCCCCCCTCAAAAACCCTATTGCGATCAGCGAAGCAAACATACGTAACCATGAAATAATTATTTGCAAGCATCGTAACCTCCATTTCACCCTCTGGTTCCCACACTCTCTGAGCCCAATTTTTTAGAAATTGAAGGGAAACTCTTAAACCCAAAAACTTACAATACAACGAATGCTTAGAGTAGTATTCGACATCTTTAGCTATCATTTCAAAAGGAATTACCAATTTGGGTCTTTCTTTACAGCACTCAAGGCAGCCATTTATCTTTGTGATTTGAGATCCTCCTGGCAAGCTCGAATCCATAGCCACTATAGTCTAAGAAAAAATGGCATTCTCAAAAACCCTCGCTTTTTATCTCGATAGATTCAAGCCCACTGCTTCCCTAAAGCTTATGCCCATTTTAGCCCTAGCAATTGCACTCTTGGCTATAACCATGCCTGACTACAACCACTCCATGGTTGCGAGGTCTCTCCCTACAGCTCTGCCCACCTAGTCACATCACGTTGTCCAGAAGGCCAACACAAAACAAAATGTCAAGCAAAAAAAGATATCAACCCAGTCAATTTGCCCTCCAAATCCATATCACCCCACTCCATGTTAACTAATGACCCCCTCTCCTATGCAGGCTCAAAAATAGAAAGAACAAGCTAGGGCACGATGGACTACCGATGTCTACATCCATTTTTTTTCATGTATGCACTTAACTTCGAGATATAAATTATTTTCAAATGTAACTATGTTTGCACAATTTTTCGTTTGAAACCTTGACATCAAGATAACCTTTGTGTGGGTTTTTTTGGAAGTAAAATATATCTTTATTTGAAATTATTTTTTAAAGCCTTTTCAAAATTAAAATGGATCATCTAACTCTTGGTAAGATAGATTTGAAAAGATGAAACCACCTCCTATTCAATTATTGGAAACCATGAAGAGGGAACAACCCTTATGGATAAAACAGTTTAATTGAATAGTTTTTATAAAGCATTAATATAGTATTGAGTAGTATGCTTAGTTGCATTTTAAAACACTCTTCAAGGAATTCTTAAATGAATCTAGGAAGGAAATTTGATAACTCTTGTCAATTGATGAACCCTTTAAACAATATCTTGTCTCTATTTTTTTAGTTTTCTAGTATTTCAAAAGTTTTAAATTATTCACTCATATTTAAAAATTAATTATGGAAAATTGATTATGAGATATTTGAAGGGATAAAAATATGAATGGAATGGTTTAACTAAATAAAAGAGTTGTATGAGTTTTCACAACACTTATATTCATAATTGTTCAGATAATTCACATTTAGAATTTAAAAGTCTATTTCATTATAATTTAATTTTGAGAAATGACTTATTATAATTTTAAAATCTATTTTTAATAAAATGGTATTTCTTAGTATAAGGTTAATTACTATTCATGGATCAATTTGAAAACAAGAGTTTTGATTCAGAAATAAGTTTTCAGAGTTTTCATTCAGTCATATTCATTTATAAAAAAATCAATCCAATTTCCATTTGTTTTAATTAGAAAATTGAGAATTTTGCATCTAATTCTATTTAATCGAGGAATTGAGAATTTTAGTATCTAATTTATTTAAAAACTATTTGATTTATAGAAAAGGTAAACCTGATTTTAAAATCAGTCACATAACTAATACATGTAGGGGACTCACCAAGTTGTAAAGTGATAATGTGTCGTATCTTCATTTGATACAAGCTTAATGGGGCCTAACATCTCTACCAGGATAGGATAACTAGTCATATCAGCAATGAGTGATGTGGCACCTTTTCATTTGATCAAGCTTTTCCCAGCTATGTTATCTCTTTTAGGTCCAAGGAACTAGTCACACTTATGACTAATGATGTGGTGTCTCTTTATTTAGTTTGACTCTGCATGGCTATGAAATCGATTTATGGTTTTGGGGACTCACAATGGTGATAGTTATCGATTTGGCACCTCTTTGTTTGGCTAGGCTCTCATGGGTCCTAAGTTTTTTAGAAAGGGTGGGGGTGGTGACATTGAGAGCTATCCACCTACCACCTTTTCATTCGACTGGGATTTCTTGAGCCCTGACATCTTTGACATGTGCAGGAGAATGATAACACTGATAATTAGGGACTTCACACCTCTTCATTAGACTAGGCTTTCCTAGCATCTGATCTCTCTGATGGGTTCTGGGGATAAATAAATATTTTTAGTACCTATGTGGGAGGACAAAAATAGAAATATTGGAGAAATAATTCAAAATAATAATTTGTGGCATGTAACAGTATTAATCGAAATAATTGATTGTACATGTGATCGTTGTTAAAGTTTTTTTCAAACATGTTAGAAAAATTAAAAGTAGTTATTAATTTAAAAATCTATCATAGGGATGTTAATCCAAACATGGGGAGGGTGGGGTGGCTGTTATTTAATAAGGCATTATTCTTCTATTTATTATTATTTTTGGGTTCCTTATTAATATGTAATAATTTGGGATAATATGATATGCCTTCCTTTTGCTTTTTCTTTCTTTTTTTTTTCAATTTGAAAGGTTTATGTAATTTTTTTCATGGTCAAGATTTGAGTTGAAAAGGCATGTGATGTCATTGTTTCAAATATGGCATTTGCTCATTGACATTTTATTTTGAAGCAATCAATGGGAAAAAATGTGTATGAATATTAGTTAATTCTAGATTATTAGGTTTGGTTATATAACAAGTTTTATATTATTATGAGAATCTAGTTGCAAAAAAAATAAAATGGTGAGTCTGTCCTTGGACTTTGTTTTATGTTTTGGTTTTTTTTCAATTGTATTTTATTCTTATCAAATCTCTTTATGTTTGATCTGAAGTAAGAGATGGAATTTTTTTTGCTTCAAATTATACAAGAATAATTGTGAACCTATGTTGATAAAAGGCAAGGTGGTGCCTCTTTATTTGGATGGACTCTTCCTAGTTTTGACATTTCTAGTAAGCCTGGTAGGACTCACTATGATAATAGTTGATGACATGATGCTTGTTTGTTTGGTTGCACTCTCCTAGGCTCTTTTCTGAGAGGTCTAGGAGACTGTGAACAATGGGGAGTGTCTATGTTGGGATCAATGTGACCATATTTTGTTGTTCTTTTTTTAGTTCTTTTTTATTCTATTTTAAATTACTATTATTTCTAGATAATACAAAAATTAAATATTTTGTGTTGTTTTTTAAAAACATAAATAGGCATTAACAATGTGTTTTTAAGAACATGCATGTTTTCTTCTCTTGGCAGACATCTGAGGCTTTTCCCAAGTTCTAGAAAAAAATGGGTATTTTATAACTATGTAGATATGATGGTCACTAGTCCTTTTTTTTGTTTTTCAATGATAATGCAATTATCTTATTATGTATTTTATTTTCTCTATGGTGATAAAGGGATGATAGAAATTTGGCATTATTTTGGAGTTGATATATCATTTCTTGATAGTTTACCGTGTTCTTCTTTGTTTGAAATAAACTAAAATAAAATAAAATAAAAAATTAAATTAAAAAATTAAAAAGAAAAATAAAAGGTAAGGCGGAGAAAGAGTCGAAAGAAAAAAAATGAGAAAATTAAAGTTTAAAAAAATATTGAAAAAAAAAGAAAAAAGAAGTAAATAGTCATGAAAAGAAAAGTAAATACAATTGAATTCTATTGTTTGAAAGGAAGCATTGATGTGGACACATATCAATGAAAAAATACAAGCTTTTATAAATATTGACAATGCTTTAAACATGTAAATCTTTTTAGAGTTGCATCATTCAATTATGTTGTTGGTGATTGTCTTTTTTATGCATTTCAAGTGTTATTGTATTTTTGTTACACATCAAGAATGTTACAAATTGACATTAGACTATTTTATGGATTTTTTGAACAATGGGGATGTAGAGGCAAAAGACTCATATGTATATGAATTACATCCAGAGCTATTATATGATTTGCATCAAATATGTGACAAAAGCACATACTTTTATCAAATGTTTTTTTTTGTAAATGACCTTACAGATCAGGGAGATGCTGGTCTATGGGGTGACATATTTTATATTCAATGGTTATGCAAATGGTTCAACAAAGAAATCTCAATTCTGTTGTATTTAATTTTATTCTATGACATAAACCCTACACATAAACATTTTGAATCATTATTTTGCAAAAAAAATATGCATGAAGATGATTTTTAAAACAAAGTTATCAAATATTTGCAAAAATCCTTCATTATACTAGGATACCATTTTTTATGGCCTGGAAGTGAATGACATGTACAAGGAAAATAGTTTGGGCTCCAACTATGGTGAAAGCTTATTTGATGTTATTAGTTTGTTAACTAAACATAAATTTGATGGTTTTACTCTTTCATGATATATTTTTCAATATTTTTCAAATGCTATTATATCATCAAATAGCTTTGTAATGACTTCTTTAGCACTTTATGAGCAAGAATTATGGAAACAAGAGCCTATAATGTTTTTTGATTAGAAAATGTATGTTATAAATATTGTAATTCCATATCAAGAAAGTGGACTTGAAGGTAATGACTTTTTTTTTCATGGCTTTCAAACATTCTATGAATTAATATTCAATTATCGTAAGCAAAAATGAAAAAAATTACAAAAATATTTTGTAATTGTTCTATTCTAGATAAAATGTATAACATTATTTTTTTGAGATAAATACATTTCATATTCATTATGAGATGTTACAAAAAATTCACGTAGATCATATTAAAAATGCATTACTAGTAGATATTTCCATAGGGTTGATGCATAGTGATAGATTCAAAATTTTATAAATAAGAATGAGGTCTTTTTAGCTTTCTAAATAATGTGTAGGGAAAATATATGTTAGAGAGACATCTAAAACTATAAATAGGCATCATGTTTATCTATGTTATTTGAAACAATTAGTGTGCAAGCAAAAAAATAATAATAATGTAACAAAAACATATAATATAAATGCTAAAAAAATAGCTCAAACAAAGACATAAAATCATTTCGTTCAGTGAAAATGATGATATGATGTCACAAAAATCAATATTTAGAATGTGCAAAACATGATTGGTGAAGTATTAGGGTGATAAAAATTATTTTAAAATTGATCAAAGATATACAAATTCATTCTTTTGTAGCTTGTGAATAATTACATTTTAAAAATAATATCGTTCTAGTTGATAGTGACATTGCGAAAGCGTTTGATTGTGTTTTTCATATTTAACATTAAAAAACTTGCTTTGGGTGAGAAAATATGCAAGCAGTGCAAAAGATCTCTTAAAATTTGAAAAGTGCCAACATTTGTTATTCTTTTCAGTGTTAGGAGAAACAAAAAAATGCTATTGTGAAGAGATTAACACTTTTAGAAGAAAGATTGGTCATTTTGTAAATGCCATTTTGTGCAGGTGTGAGAACTTGGCTATAAACAATCACAATATTGTTTGACAAGAATGATTACAAATGTCCCAATGGAATTTGATCAGTGCAAAAAGAATTGCCTAGATAAATTAATGACAGAAAAATAATTATAATAAAGATAAAACGTAATCTAGAATACAAAAATGCATATTTAATAGGAAACGTGAGGCCTTCATGTGTGATGAAATAATTATCTAGACTTTATCAAATGACATTATATAAACAAGAAAATAATACTATTGATAGGGGTTGGCAAAGTAATTTTGAGGAAATAAGAGAAAAATAGTTTGATGAGATTGTGTATGTTGAGAACAAGACATTTGATGCTTATGAAAATGAATTGAATCATGTTAATGAGTCTTTAGTGCATGATTTTGATGATGTGCAGTCAATACATGATCTATAGGAATCTATCATTGTGATTGATCCATTGAAAGGAATCAAACCATTAGGTATATTCAAAGACAAATTCTTAGAAGAGATGAGCTTTCCAACTCTGTTCTATGGTTTTAGTCACCCTCAAGATATGACATTGCGACACACATAAATAACATATTTTTCAAATCTATTAAAATTATTATATGTTAGGTGTCATCTTGTGCTTGGATATGTATACACAAAGGTGAAATAAAAGATAAAAATCTATGTGCCAAAGATGTTCAAAATAGAGCTAGCATAGAAAAATTCTTTGTCCATAGTTTATAGCTTTTTCAAAAGTATTTGAACATCACCTGACTATTTCAAAAATTAAAAAAAAAAATATTTTTGAAATGATTAAGAAATTGGGACCATTAACATTTTTTTCAACTATAACAAGTGATGAACATTGCTGGGAGCCTTTGTTCCATGCATTGCAAAAAATGGCTCCAACGTCAAAAAATAAACATAGAGAAACATTTGAAGAAGACAATATTGATATGATGATAATAAAAAATCATGTTATTTGTAGTCACTAATTTAACCATAGATATAATGCATTCATAAAGTTGTTGCTGTAAAATGAAGAATTATTTGGAAAGGTTTTGGATTTCTTTTTTGAGACAAAGTTTCAAAATAGAGGAAATGCGCATTTTCATTTCATGCTCTAGGTGTAGAATGCACATGTATATGGATATTGACAATAAATTGTAAGCTATAAAAAAACTATGGAATACACTCTTTCAACATCAATAGACATCTAGTCAGTAGGCCATTCATATTATATTGTCATTTCCTTTACATCATAGTTCAAGGAAAATAATTTTCATAAACACATCACCAAAGGCAAAAAGAACTTACATTTTGAAAATTCCAAAGCTATTGGTTCAAGAACTAGACACTTCAGAAGATGTAATATGTGCTTGTCCCATTGAAAATTATATTGCAAGGCTAATGCAATTAGAACATGTTTTCTTAGCTAAATTTGTTGCATATTACTTAGGTTAATGTGCAAACAATAAGAAACGTAAAAAAATCTGCATTATACAACATGTCAAATATAATATCCAAGTGGATCCTAAAAATTATTTTAGAGAAAAGAAGATGTTGTTTATACCTTATCATGACAATGAAAACACAATGAAGAAAAACATCAACACGTGGACTGATACATTCCTTGCTCATAAAAAAATGTAACAAGGAATGAAAACATGTTTGTCATAAATCCATTAAAAAAAAGGGTTGACATTTATTTTTGCTTTAGAGAATATAGAAACTTCTTCTAATTCACTATTTACTATTACTATAGAAAGAGTGATCAGATTGAGAACAACTTTCATGCATATAACAAAGTCTCTTATTTGAATTGCATGAAATATCATCAACTAGTTGACACTCGATATTTGAAAATGTTTCAAAAAATCAAACATATTTTTTTATGAAAAAATAAGAATACCTAGACTTACAGAAGCAAATGAATAGAGAGTAAGAAGCAATTTTAAAGGACATTACAATCATAAAAATGCTAGATCCAAAAAAACCAATCTGTTTGCTCTTAATAGGGGGAGTAGGCATAGGGAAAACATTTACCGTAAAAGTGGGATATGAAACTTTGATGTGTATATATAACAAAGAACTTGAAAGTGATCCTTTGAAAATTAAGGGCTTGGTTATTGCATACATTGGCAAAGTAAAAAATAATGCAAATAGCCTAATTGCACATTCTATTTTTGAACTTTCATATACATCTATGCGAATGCTATCATTAGATTCAAATACTTTGGACACATTGAGAAAATGATATTAATAATTGTGTGTTTTTTTATTGATGAAATATATTTATTGAGAAGTTGAATGCTTTGTAATATTGATAAAATAATTTGATAGATAATGCATACACCAACCAAGGCATTTAAAAAGATCGATGTTGTATTTATTGGTGATTTTTACTAGATAGAGCCTATTCGAGATAGATGGGTTTTATAAAAGATGATATTGAATGGATAAATAACTCCATATACTTTTTGGCATGACAATATTAAATTTTTTTAGCTTTGACAAGTTATTCATTAAAATAATATTTAATTTGTTTCCATCCTGAACTGGATCAGAACTTGTCAACAAACAATGTCAAAAATTGAATTCTTGAATAATCTACCCTATAGATATCCCCCTTATGAACCAACATTTCCATTCTTGTTTCATGAGATTGATTATGTTAAAAAAGATAACACAAAAATGATTATGCTTGTTAATGAATACAATTATACATTGAATGTTGTTGGAAAAAAATGAATTTATTTGGTAAAATTATTCCAAATAATTAAAAGAATTGCTTTCCTAATACAATTATTTTGAAACCAAACATATTGGTGGAAACTATGATATAGAAGATGGATTGGTGAATGGTGTTGATGGAATTATCAAGCGTTATACACCTAGACAAGAAATAATTTGATAGAATTTAATGACGTTAAAATTAGAGCATTGTAATGAAAAAATTTAGAGATTTTACAATGGCCATATTGCTAAAAACTATACATTGATAAGAAGATTCTTAAGGAAAATTTACATGAGAAGAATTATGGCCATGGTGCAAGAGTAATTTCTAGTACATATAGCATGTGCTCAAATAATACATAGATTATAAGGACTCACAATGGAAGCATTAACATTCATTTTTACTGTTGTCAAGTGGTATGGACTTGTCTCTACCATGATTTTGTGATTAAAAACATTAAATCATTTTATCTTGTGAAAAAACAAGAACTTGTTAATTTTTTGATGTGTAATATAGTGAATTTTGAGATACAAAGACTAGAATATTCTGCACAATGGCTGCCACTTTTTATAAATGTTTCTCAAACATGTGATAACCTTGCTATTTTCTCACTAAATTCATGGAGCTTGTAATTACACTTAGAATGTATAACACATTAATATGAGCTTATGGATGAAAGTATTTTATGTTTCCAAGAAACAAGAACTATGCATGTAGAATGTACTTTAGTTCTTGCATAAAAATTTGATTGTCGCCAGTCAATGAACATGCCTGGAAAATGTCATGCTTTGGAAAAAAACATTGTATTGATAAATAAAAAAAATTTGCTATGTCAAACATGGAGACTATAACCCATGATATATCATATTTAGATACATTGATACAGATAATAAATATTTAGTTGGCATCAAATGTACCAATAGATGATATATTGGTATTTATAGATATAATAACTATTGGATTGGTACCTAGAACTAAAATCATATTTTTTGGTGATTTCATTATTGATATGCTTCAAGAAATAATATTTATATGTTGTCTTTTAAAAATAATGCATAGGCATGGTTTTTATTTGGTATAAATATGCCAACAACAAATGTAGACACTTTAATAGATCACTATTGGACAAATATGAATTTTAGAATACTAGACTCAGTTTTTGTGATGCACACTAGACACATCATCATGCATGTTACATTAAAAATTTTATTTGAAAAACAATAAAAATTACTTTTACAATTTTTTTTAAAAATGTGTTGTTTACTCTGTACCATATCATTTTCATATGCCAAGTATAAGTGAAAAATGAAATTTGTCAATATCGATAATCAATGGAAAATCAAAGAAACAAAAGCAAAAAAGAAAAGGAATAAACATTTGAATATATCAGGGAAAAATAAGTGTTGTGCACCATTTGCATTGTGCATGGACCAATTATCTTTGCATTTGCTCACAGTCTTCAGCCTTTGATGTGGTTAAAAAAAAACTACATAGAAAGACATTGGATATAGAGGCAAGTATGTGTGTTTGTTTGATAAATATCAATTGCATGATAAAAACATGTTACAAAGGTAATATTTTATTTCTGCACATGACATGTTATTTTTTTTTCATGTTCATGAATTTTTTTTTTGTTTTCTATTTGGCAATGTCACATTAAGATCTAGGAGATTTTATTATGATTCAAATATGAAACTATACATATGAATACCTAAATACATAGAGCAATGGATAAAACACATCACTTATAATATGCTCTTTTTTTGCCTGTCTTTTAGTTAAAAGTGTACTTAGGAAAGTTAGAAAAAAATGAGTCTAGGAAAGTGGATATGGATCTAGCCAAATGCATTGAGTAGGATCTAAAAACAAGAGAACCGAGGCCATTAAAATGGTAATATTTTATTTATTAGCTATGATAAATCAATTGTATTTTCTTGCTGATAATTTATTTTTTATTTTATTTTTTTATCTTTAACAATTACAAAATCTAGGATGCTAATGGTGTTGGCTTATGCTTAATAGAAAACTAGATATGTGAACAAAGGAAAATGTCAACCAGCATGTCATGATAAACCAAGTAAATATCAAGCAACACAAGGAATTAGAACAACAAGGTTTGGATTTGAAAATATATTCAAAGTAGTGGAGACTAAAAAAATGGTGATTTTTGCCTTTGAACAAATTATTATGCAGCTCTACTATTCCTAACAAGCAGTTTGTTATTTCATTTGTAAGGAAATTATGAGTTTGTTTTAGTTTTTTGCTAACACAAAGACAAAAGGCCATCATACAACAATATAAAATATTTTTATTCATGGTTTTGATTTCAAAGCTGTTGTTGTAGTGCAAATGTAGGGTAGAACATACTAGTGTGAATCATTGATCTCTCGACAAAAAAATTATGATGTATGGGACGGTGATGTATTGGTTGTCGATGGTTATAGTTTTATCAAGAACCCTAATTCTCCATCAAAGGCAAAATTAGTGCATGTAAATCTTATCGACAAATTTGGTCAAATAATTATAATTTTAAATATCAATAACAAGTTGATTGACAACTTCTTGCCCTAGTTTTTGGCTAACAATAGTCTGTGCATTATAGACATTGTGATAAAAAATAAAAAATATGAAAGAGGGGATGTTGAGTTTTGTATTGTCTTAAACATGAAATCAGTTGTGGAAAATATTGTGATTATGTGTAAGGAGTGTAAACTCACTCTAGATATCACCATACATGATCTTATGTAATTAGATAATGCATATGTAGTGGGTTCATTGGTTGTTGTGATAGTTGGATATCAAAAATATCACAACAAATATGAGATTCATCTGAAAGATGGTGAAATTGAGGAAGACATGGTAACTATAAATTTTAATGATAGAAGCTTATAGCTCTTGTTTTTTCATGTCTTTGAAATATAATTCACTTTGAGCTAACATATACATATCCCCCTTTTTTTCTAAAACACTGTAATGAAACAATTGCTTTGCAACTTGTCATAAAGGAAAATTACAAACATGTATATTCTAGTGTTCATGAAATATTTTCAAAAAGAAACACACCAAGATTTTGCTCCAAAAAATTATTAGAAATAATATCAAAGGCAAGTATTTTCTTCATGCAGGGTAGTCCATGTTTTTAGATATACTAAACAATGAACATACAAAAGTTTATTTGAGAAGTTTAAAAAAAAATGTTAAGGCTAGTATATATATCTGACTCATCATTTCAAGTGAGGAGAAGGGTAAAATAATGTATATATATGGTTAGAAACAAACAATAAAATTTAAATAGTTTGAGAATATGACAGTTTGTGTTTTTTCTTGATTTTAAGGTTAAAGGCCTCTTGAAAGTGAAAAATGTCTATGTTTCACCTTTCCATCCCTTATGTGACCATTGCAAGGTCATGATCATGGTTGGCACTACTTCAATAGATGACCATACATATCACATAAATTATCAATAGAATTGAATATATTCATATATACATTCATTATAATGTGTTGTACAAACAAAAAATGGACAAATAGATTTCACTTTGAATAGAATACTTCTAAACAAAAATATTCAATATCTCATCAAAGTCTCTTTCGATCAATACAAATAAGATATATTGACTGTTACATTTTTGATATGGTGTTTTAAACTACATGGTAGTTTTGTACTTGCTACAAAAAATGTCATCAAATCTATAAACAAATATTACTTATTTCTTATGTTTTGATTATTTTTTTTTACCTTGATTTTGAAAAAAAAGAGAGAAAATGTAGATCAAAAAAATGAAGTAACAAATTTATCACACACATTGATTACAATCTAGTTTTTTTTTCTTTTTTGAATCTAGTTATTACTATGATATTTTTTTTAGATGGGAATTTTAACAGAGACTGATGCTCTCTTTGCTTTTCATTTCTTTGCAGGGTGACAAACAACTAACTATATGCAAGATCATTCATCTAGATTACAATGTGTGGAATACTTGTTTAAAGGAATAATCTAAGCAAAGATGTTTACAATTTTAAGAATGACAGGAAGAACAAAATTTGAAATATTTTTTTAGTGAAAGCAAGTTCTTCTTGCATGTTAAATTTTTTTATCTCTATATGTTTATTCTCTTGTTTGGATAAGTTTTTCAACATCGTGACTGAGGGATTGGATAGTAGAGACCACTATTAGTTGGCCCATATTACTCTTTCTTTTTCGTCAAATTCATAACAAAATTTCTAGAGAGTATTCCCATGTTCTAGTTTTAAGTTGCACATGTGATGTATCGAAAGTTGGTTGAAAAACTAACATTGTTTGGTCTATGGCTTGACATAATTTTCTCATCTTTATATATTTTTATTTTGATCATTTAGAATGCAATAAATTGAGCCCTTATTTGATTTGTTATCCTTGTTCAATCTTATTCTTGAGCTAGAGGAAGATGTGTTAGAATGGTAATGACTAGTATACGTTATTTTAACTATGACATTTCCATAAAAAAAACTTATTCTTAATCGTTATATCTAAATTATATGTGATGGTTTATCTTCTATGATTTTTTTGTTGTGTGTGTGCTTGTATAGATAAATTATTCATGTAGTTTTCAATTTTGTTTCAGGAAAAGAAATTGATTATGAGTGACACTCGTGAATTATGTCCTTTTATCTTTGAATATGATGGATTGACCTTTCTTAATACTTATAGATTTGGATTTTTATGGCAAAGATAGACTAGTAAGTGGTTCCTATAGAATGAAGTCAATTTTTTATATCATAACTCTAATAATCTGAGTGTAAACTATATATTTAATATTGGTTTCTCTATTTCAATTATGATTTTGACCACGAGAATTTTTTGGTGTTAATAAATAAAGATAGATTTTTATTTAATTATTTGAATGTTTCATTCTTGTTCCTACATACTACATGTATAGCTACAAGCATTGCATGTTAATGTTTAAAAAAAAAAAAAAAAAAATCAAAAGAAAAAGATTTGGAATAATCTAAGGCACGTGTTGAATATAAATAAGCATGATAAGATTCTTTTTGTTACATTTCTTATTTAGGTGAATCTAAATTATTTGTAGTGACCATGTCTTTTTTATTGGCTATGAATTATGTCATGTGACTCAATTCTATGAATATTGTTTTAACATTGTATATCTATTTGTCAAAACTATCTAAAAAAACTTGTTATGATCCTTAATTCTCATTTCTTTATGATTATCATTGTTTTTATAAACTTAGTGCTTTTGTTTGAACATTTTTGATAGGTCTAAAATAGCTTGAATTTTTTTAAAGATGGTTTGTCACCGTTTGACTAAATTTATGACATTATTTAACTGTTCTTTCATTTGATAGATAGACCAAGAACTTGTAATTCATAGGAAAATGTTTTTTGTTGTTCTATAAATGTTATTTGTTTAGATCTAGTATTGAATTTACCATAATCTATGTAATCATTTTAGGCAAGTGAAGTGGAAATGCTAACTCTAGTTTGGTGGTTATGGTTTCTTGATTTGTGTTTAATTTTTTTACTAGTTTATATTTTTAAAAGCTAGTGAACTCAAAGAAGGTCCTTTACTTTGGCATATGGTTATATCACATCATTTCTAGCATGTTTAAAATAATGTAAAATCCCTAGACAGATGGTCTTATACTATGATATTTGAAATCATTCAGATCTTTGTATCCAGATCATGGTTGTCATAGTTATTATTATATTACTATATTTATGATGGAACTTAGGTGTTTGCATTTGTTTCCAAAAGGTTTTGTTGTATGTTTAGTATATAAATACATTTTTTTGGGACTAATTGTATCTAGTTTTTATAGTAATTATCTATTTAAACATTGAATTTATAATTTATGAGGATGTGTGACAAAAATTATTTCAATCTCATTGTGATCATGCATAGATGCTAGAGTATCTTGAATTTTTTGTTTGATTAATAATGACTTTCAATAATAATATAATTCTGTGGATATTGGAAAAATTGAATTATGTGATCATCAAATAAGCAAAGTGACTACTACTACTACTACTACTACTACTACTACTACTACTACTACTACTACTACTACTACTACTACTACTACTACTACTACTACTACTAAATCAATGCTTAGGGTTGAGGGTTCCCTATCCCATTCACTTTTGATCAGAGCTCCAACTGGTTTGGGACATAATTAGAGGCCCAAATCCCTAAGATAATACCAATGAACGACCACAACAAGCCTCAAAATACCATCAATGTCCACAATTGATCAAATAATACCAATTATTGGCTAAAATTGGTCCAAGAATATCAATGATCGGCCATAATTGGCCCATGAATACTTAACGATTGGCCACATCCAACCTCTAATACCAAATTGATATTTGAACCTGAGTGGTGCTTGAAATAACCAAGTCACTTTACCAACTCACCCACATCTAATTAATTGAATATTCATGTTATTATTATGTTTAGGATAATATTAGCATTCTTCTTAGAATTGGAATGCTTTCATAATTAAAAGATAAAATTTAATTATTTGTTTTAATGTAGTAGATAAGATTGAAGGTTATGATTGAGATTCATCACTAGAAAAGGACATGGATACATTTGGACTGAAAATGTTAGTACTCCAAAAATCTATATTTATAATTAATTACATTGACTTCAGTATCAATAAGGAAAAAGTATGCTTTTCTAGTTTGAACTATGAAATTTTTCCATATACGTAGAACATGCATGGAATTAAGATATCGATATGAATAAAATATATCTAAACAAAAAAAAAAAACCTGACATCATTTTAAATAAGATTCCTTGGAATATTTTATTAAATTTAAAATATAGTAAAATTATAGTAATATTGAGTGATCAAATAGCAAATTGAACTAATGTGTTTAATTGAAGCTTTTTTTTTGTATATGTGCCACAACTATACCTCTGTAGACCAAATTTAATTAAAGTTCTATTTTAAAAAACATATAGTGAAGAGAGTCTGATGAAAACCAAAGTATGATATTTTAAAAATGTTTAAAACTATTAAAATTATTGATCTAGATCACCGTTCTAGACCAAAATGTAGAGATTTTATAAGAGCACATTTGACCATTTTTTTCTCATCCCTAAAAATACAATACGATTCTTCTCTAAAGAGATAAGGACTAGGACTTACCTCTAAAAATCATAAGGATCTCATCCTAGGGCATGACAACTAATTCAAAGTAATCACAACTATTTTTCAAAAAAAAAAAACAAAAATAAATTTATGAGAATCTTCTCCAAACATATGAAGGCAGATAAGAAACATCAGCACCCAACTATCTTGACTGAGAATTTCTAGACTCTAGTGTGGTTGATACCAGATCAAACTCCTTGTCTAACTTGGATACATTCATTGGAGGCTCTCTGAAGATCACCTCTACCTAGGTTGCTAGTCCTTGAGAGACCTGAGAACCTATACCCACCAAGGCTTAGACTCCTAAAACCTGGTTGATACTTGTAATGCATTGGGTTGATAGATACATCACTTGGATTCCATACTAATTTGTTTTAGTCATTTTATCTCTTGTAACCTAGTTGAATTGATGTAGGTGGACTTTAAATTTACCTTATTCTAGTAGACTACCATCCAAGTGGAACAAGACAGAGATGTTGACCTCTCAAAAGTACATCATTATATTTTTATTATCCTCTTCTAGTGGTTTTTTGGCAATGCAAGCCAAGTCTAGTCACTCCTCCATCCCTGCTCTCATGTTTCTAACATAGGTTCGATATAGTGCCAAAACTAAGGTGAGCATCAACTTTAAATTTGGGAATATCCCCTTGTTGATCATGACCTACAACTTATGGAATTTCCTATCAATCTCTATGATTCTTCCCATGTAAACTCATGTACTCTATATAATTGAATTGGTAGCAGCTCAAGTCTCCATTATATTACTCATGATTAAAAAAATCAATAGGAGGGCATATTTGACCTTTATAATATATCTGACTAGTAATGTGCTTTTCATCTAAGCCTCAATAGTTTAGACTTGGTTTTTCATGTACTCAAGTAGTTTATTGGACATGTCATGGGTAGCCCGAATGATAGATAATGGGTCCTCAACTATCTCTTCTTCCCCAATAGTAGTCCTCACCTTGGTAAGGGAAAATAGATCTAGATGGGTTTGTCATAGCATCAGGATCCCTTCTTGTACAAACATTTGAGTATCCTCTTCATGCTCCCATAGGTTCTATCAAAAATCTATTGCACATCTTAGTTACATGGACATCAATATATGGAGTATTAGATCTTGGCATCATCCCTTGATTTTTTGGGGTTGTAAGATATGTAGTTTGAATGGTGTTCATAGGCAGAAAACTAAGTGGATGAGAGACAAAGGAAGTGAAAGCAATGAAAGAAGAAAGGAGTGGAGGTAGAGGCAACATAGGATTGAAGGGAGGGATAATGAAAAGAGAATCCCATGGGAAGAATTGAGCTTTCCATTTTTACTAAGTCAGGTTGACCTAAGGTGAGATTGGTCCCTAGAAAGAATCATGAAGGAATAGAGAAGAGGTGGGTTTATTAAAGGTGAGGCTATGAAAGACTCATGCCCTAGGTTTATCTAGAATGGTCAAAGGATGGGTGGCCTTTTATTTTTTATTTGGCCTTTTATTTATATTGGCCATGGATGCGAGGATGAATGGTTTGGCTATGACATTTGGAATTGTAGGAGTTGGTGATGAATGACTTGAAACCATAGAAAGAATTGCTAGGGTGATTCAAGTGGGAACTGAGATAATCTATGTTAGAGGTAATGGACTCTCACATGCCATAAATACATATGTTGTCAAGGGCACACCCAAAAAAATTATAAGGAAGAATTTAGGCTATGATATGGGCAGAGTGGGAGGGAAATCTGAAGTCATAATGCTTGAAAGAATTGAGGCTAAAATATTTGGGCAAAAGGTGAAGTGCAAAGACTAGGAAATGGTAGAAGCAAAGTGAAAGTAACAGGCATGATAAAAGAGAGTCAAAACATGGCAAGAACAAGGGGTATAAATAAAATAATAGGAGATGGAGGAGTGAGTGGCTAACTCTAGATTAGTGCCTATTGAGTGTTTTGTTTGGGGTTTGGAGTCAAACTGAACTTGGTATCAAATCTTGATACTACAATGTTACTAACTAAGAAATTTTCACTTGCATTACCTATCACCATGTAGTCTAAGCTCATGGTTGTTGAGGCTTGGTTAAAGGCACTACAAGATCAGGTATAGTGAAAGCGACAAAAACATGTAAGGAAGGTGAAGGTAGAGATGAACCTTGATGAACCATGGCTATTGTTGGAAGTGAAACTTGACAAACTAGGTCTGTTACTCAAATCAAAAGTAGAAGAGTAGGTGGAGGAGACCAAACGGTAGCTTTAGGAGGAGAATATGACATGGTGCCCTTTAGGATCATGTGTGAGATAAATTAAGAGGCATATGGAAGAGGTGCATGTAGATCTTGAGAAACTAAAACTATTGATTGAAGTGGAAATTGAGGAACTAAGACCACTAATGAAAGAAAAACTTGATAAACTAGGGCTACTACTAAAATTGAAGCTTGTAAAGCAATAGAGGAAGGTAGAAGCATAGCTTGAGGAATAAAAGGTGGTAGGAAACCCTTTAAGATTCTTTGAAAATAACTTGAGAAGTTCAAATTGGTTCCTCTATAGGCTGAACAGGAGTTGGTTCAGTTGTCAAATAACTTTTTTGAGATTTTTTCCCTTTATTATTCCTACTAGACACTATCCATGATTCCACTTCCTAGTTATTGATAACATTTTGGTAAAAACCATTATTATGCTCAATTTGATGATAGTAGTTAATGTTGAGCTAAGGCCCATACTATGACAAATAAGCTTGAATCACCCCTTTATGGTCCCATTTTTTAAGCTTGAATTTTGTCAGAGAAAAGGAGTACGACCTACTACCATATTTTTTATTAGGGGAAATGTATTGTAAATGTGACCTCGTATTATGATGGGGAGTATAAGGTATAACTTTTATTGAAAAGCTATGTAGTGGCTAAGGAAACCATTTACTAGTTGATAGGTGATCTCCTACTCTGCTAGGCAGTTATGCACATAATATGGCAAACACAAGAGTTCATGTAACAAGCCCATAACTTAGATCACTATATATTTTTATAGAGTCAGTAGTCCCCTATGGCTATGAAAGACTCATGTATTACATTTGAAATCCAAGGCATGGGAGCTTCATTGATCACCTAGTATACCACTGGGTAGAAATACTCACAAACATCCTAGATAAATTGGTTGAAATGGTAACCATAGAGCTTGATGAATAAAACATGTATAGTTTGGTCAGCAAGAATCCTGATAGGAAATAATGAAATGTTGAATGAGAGTGTTCCATAAATGCTGTCAAGAATATAGCCCATCATGTAGAAATTTCCCCTATTCTTGGCATTTATAATGGCCTAGACCAATTTGAAGTTGATCAATCATCCAAGGTCTAGAATGTTACAGAAAATCAGAATCATGTGAAATAGGGGAACCCATAGCTCATTGACATGCAAATAGTCTAAATCTTCGAACATGTGATTCATAAGGATCATACCTACTGCTATCTCTTCTAAAAAATTGAGTATTATCTAAGCTTTTTTTTATTCACCCATTTGGAGTCTAGGTTCTTATCCGAATCCTAGAAAATAGTATAGATCTTACTATTATGTGTCTAGGATGATAATATTAGTATATCATATGAATATAATAAGTTAATTAGGAAGTAGTGGGTAAGTGTACAAAGTTGGGGGATAAAAAGTGGCCTACCCATGGACATGATTTTCTTGAAATTTTAAAATGTTGAACTTCTGTAGATAATTTGAGATATCTACACTCCAAATTTTAAGATGGTGTAAGAACATGAAATGTACCATGTCAAGTCTAGTTTATAAAACACTAATTTTAAAAAAAATGGTTAAGTATAACTAGGTCAAACATCTAAAATTTGAATACGAACTACTATTTTTTTAGAAAACATAATAGATAGACGGTCATGTGGTGCACCATTTTTTATGCAACATTTAGTATTATTTGAAACCCTTTGGGGAAAATTTAGATAAGAACTTCTAGTTTGTGACCTATGTTTTTTTATATTTTTTCAATGAATACTTTTTTAATGAATTTTCCAAGCAAATATATCTAGAAAATTGACAAAAAAATGGATAGCTATCCATGCGGCGTGCCTAACTACCTCAAAAAAATACAAAATCATTTTTTTTAATGTGTATGTAATTAGGCTTAGATTTTAACCATATAACTTGTTTTTCACTTGGATCAAAAAAATATAAATTATATGAACATGCATATGCATGTATGTTTGTGGCATGTAGTGGCCTAAAAAAGATATAGTTCGAAATTAACATAGTTTGAAACCTTAAATTAGTCCTTAAATTATTAAAATTATATTTTTGAAAAGAGGAGAGCATGTTCATCGTGATTGTATTAAGTTTTTGAATTTTCACATCAAAATACTTAGTGTATTTGGCAATCAAAGTTGAATTTTGTTAGTTTTTATCATAACTCTCAAAACTTGGTTATACATTGACAGTCCAAGCCTTTGGCTTGGGAATCCAAGCCATTCCTGAACCAAAAGGCATGTGAATTTAATTCAAATTCAAATAGAGTGATTGAATTAATAACATGATCATGTTATTAATTCAATTATGTGACTTAATAACATGTCCAAGTTATATATTCTTAACACCTTAAAACATGTGGGAGTTTCACATGAAGGCAACTCTGGCTAGAAGCTTATATTTACTACTCTAAATGTTAAGTATAAGTTTATTTTAAATTTATTTTAGTAAATATAAGAAATTAGGGTCACTTATCATTTGATAGAGTTGGACTCACAACTGCACACCTTACTATATGGAAAATAGTTTTTCAAAATCTAATCTGGTCAGTACTTAGGCATTTTTAGGGTTTAGATATTAAACCTAGGGATTTCAGTACATAACTTTTATAATTGATATCCATTTTTGGTAAACAGATAATCATTTTAAAGGTTTTTATGCCTTTTAGATTGATTTTTAGCATTTATAGGAGTCCTAGGTTTGTCAAAATTGAAGTTTGAAAACTACTCACTTTGAACTTGATCTAAAGTGGTTTGATTGGGGTAGTGTAGGTCATATTGATGACCTGCACACATTAAATGACCAATTTATGTTAATTTTACTTTTTCATCATCCATCCCTCATCCTTGATCACTTCTTACTCATCCCTCATTACCCTTAATCACTCTCTCATCATTCCTCATTGTCTCTAATCATTCCCTCATTGACCATCACTATCCCTAGTCATCTATAATCACTCTCTTATTATCCATAATCACTCCTCCATTAACCCTCACTATCCCTCATCATCCCTAATCACTCCCTCCTCATCCTTCATCATCCCTAATAACTCTTTCCTCATCACTCATCATCCCTAATCTCTTCCTCATTCCTATTCATTCACTCCTCATCCCTCCTCATCCCTAATCACTCCCTCATTGACCTTCATTATATCTCTTCATCTCTAATCACTTGAGATTATCATCCATAATCACTTCTTCATTGATTATCACCATCCCTCATCATCCCTAATCACTCCTTCCTTATCCCTCATAATCCCTAATCAATCTTTCTTCATCTTTCATCATTACTAATCACTCTCTCACTGACCCTCACCATCCCTCATCACTCCATCATTGACCCTCACCATCCCTTATCAATCCCTCATCATATGATATAATTATATACTCTAAAGATATATTTGATTCAAATATTATGTTGTTTAACCCATTACAACACAAATTAACTCTTTTATAGGACTTGTTTTGTCAATACCCATTTGTGATAGTCAATTTTATTACTGAATGAATTGGATGATCTTCAAAATTCATAGTCAAGTAACATAAGTACTAACACAAAATAGAGTCTAAATTTTAGTTAATCAAATTATCTTTGATGTGCAGATAACTAGATGAAACTTTATTTAGTTCTACCTTTGGTATTTTTTTTCAAAAGATAAAAATTAAACACAAATCTCTTATATAATTTTCTTTCTCTGAGAAGATTTGAATCAGATTCAAAGTTATTTAGTGTTTCCCATTCCTGTATGACTTGAATCTTGGTTAGGTTCACACATGCACTCCTTGTGTGTGTACTATGTCCCAAATATTTTATCTCTTGCATGAAAAATGAACATTTATTCATGTTATCATAAAAATATGTTTTTGCAAATTGTGAAACACTATTTCAACATGGTGTAGATGTTCATATGATGTTTTCTAAATATTAATATGTCATCAAGGTAGATTAAAAAAATGACATAGGTAAAGGGAATGAGGATGTCATTTAACATCTTGAAATGAATTAATTAACTATAGGAGTTAACATAAAAGTCATAATCAACTAGTTAATCAATCCTTCCTTTGTTTTTAAGACTATATTCATCTAGAGGTTTAACATGAATATGATGATACCCAAACTTACGATCAATTTCAGAAAAGACTTATACACCATGGATATTGTAGATAAATGCTTTAATATTTAAATGAGGATAATAGTTATTCACTTTAATCTGGTTAAGTTTTTTTTAATTGATTAACAACTTTGACACAAACACAATTGGGATTTTTCAAGTCAATGATTTGGGCATGATGTGTCCATTATCCATGATCCCATGGATCTACCACTTGTTCTATTCATTCTCTAGAAATGATATGTTGTATAAATAAGTTTGAGGTAGAGGTAGTTAAGGGATAAAATTAGTAGCATTGTTTAGTGTATAGTATGTAGGAACTTATTTAGGTGACTAAAAGATATCCTTGTATTCATCAAGTTTATGGTTCAATTATTTAGTTTTTATTGTTGGATAAACCACACTATGATATGGTGACATAAGGATGTTATTACATTTAATTATTACTATCAAGGGTATACTTCTTACTAGAATTGATAAGATTCTTGCACTTCCTGGCACTAATGACTAAAAGCTTATGAACTAACTATGATATATGGTATTTCAGATCATGAAAATATGTCACAACATTTCAAGGATTTATTTCATAGACTATATGTGAATTGTAAATATATGGTTGACCATATGTAAAACATCACACACTTCTAATGGTGAGATGTCACAAAGGATTACATCTTTAAAAAAAATTATTTTGTACACCAAGTGACACTACTAGGTGATCCATTTATCAAGGCCTACACTAGGCCATATACTAGCGTATGGATATGAATGATGTATAAATTTCAAGTTCAATTTTTAAAAATATGCTTTTGGAGAAATTAAATTCTTTTGACTTCCTTTGGAAATGATGAAGTGTATTGCCTCACCATTGATTTACATTTGTTATTGAAAAATGAATTAATTCATATAATTTATTTTCGGGGAAGTAGATATATTTTTAGTACCCACCATATCATTGGCTTCATAATATATTATCTACTTACCTTTTTAAAGTGGTAGATAACTTGTACCCACTTCTCGAGGTGTGTAAGTAGAGAGCTCATCGTGCAACACTCTTCATTGGACTGAATATTGAATTTATGAATTGAGTACCACTTTCCAATCTTGGACTACTTTTTCTAATCATTTGAAAATTATTTTCCACTCTTTGGTATGATGACTCAATCAATAGACATAAAAATAGAAGGCCTTCAATGTAATTATTTGGATCATAAAATGTCCTCATATGGAAAGCAATTGATTGGTTTCAAGAAATCACATAGCTTGGTGATCCTCATGTATTTACTACCCTTTTTTCACTTTATGGTGGTTTTACTTTCTTTTCTTTTTTTGGCAGATTTTTAATTGTGAATTACATCATTTTAATTAGGCCCATATTTTTTCATAGTTGTTAAATATTTATGTTTCAAATTTACCTCCACATAATTTTGATCACTCTATCTTATACTTTATGCTAGCACTCAACTCTCCACTTTTAGCTTCTAACATTGTTAAACCCAAATAAAGTACTACCATCAAGGTATTGGATGGAGTGATCAAGGATGAGAAGGGATGAGGAGGAATGGAATAGAGATGATGAGAGAGTTAATAGGGATGATGAGGGTTAATGAGGGAATGATTAGGGATGATGAGGGATGATGAGGATCAATGAGGGAGTTATTATAGGTAATGAGGGACAAAGAATGAATTATTAGAGATGATAAGGTATGATGAAGTAGTGATTAGGGATGGTGAGGGTCAATGAGGGAGTGATTAGGGACAATGAAGAAGTGACTATAAATGAAAAGGAATGGTGAAGTTCAATAAGGGAGTGATGAGGGATAAGGAGGGAGTGGTTATAGATTATGAAATGATGATTAGGGATGGTGAGAGCCAATGAGGGAGTGATTAGGGATGATGAGGGATGGTGAGAGCCAGTGAGGGAGTGATTAGGGATGATGAGGGATAATGAGATCTAATGAGGGAGTGATTAAAGATGATGAATAATGGTGAGGTTTAATGAGGGAGTGATGAGGAATGATGAGGGAGTGATTAGAGATGACTAAAGATGGTGAGGGTTAATGAGGGAGTGATTAGAGATAATGAAGAATGATGAAAGAGTGATTAGGGGTGATAAGGCATGATTAAGAAGTGATTAGGGATGAGGGAGAGATGATGAACAAGTGAAATTAATACAAAGTGGTTGTTTGATGTGTGGAGGTAATCAATGTGACCTATGCTACCCTAATCACACCACTTTGCATCAATTTCAAAGAGAGTGGTTTGTAAACTTCAATTTTGACAAACCTAAAACTCCTAGAAATGTCAATAATCAATTTGGAAGGCACACCAACCTTAAAATTGACTATATGTTTACCAAAAATGGACATAAATTGCAAAATTATGTCTTGAAATCCCTAGGTTTAATACTTAGACCCTGAAAATGCCTAAGTACTGACTAGGTTGGATTTCAAAAAACTATTTTTCTTGTCATAAGGCATGTAGTGTGAGACCAACTCTATCAGATGCTGAGTGAGCCTAATTTCTTATATTTACTATAAATTTATGTAACAATATAAATTGAAACTTATACTTAACAATTAGAGTAGTAAATATAAGCCTCTGGCCAAAGTTGTTTTCATGTGCAATTCTCACGTGTTTTTATGTACAAAATAACAAGAATTTGATCTCATTACCTATTAAAAAACATTCACTCCATCTACATGTTTATTTCTTTAATGCAAAAAATAATAGTAACATGATTACATAATTATTTTTATAATAAATTAATCACATTATCTATTAATGTGATCACATTATCTATTAATGTGATTATGTTATACATTAATATGATTTCATTATGGATCGATAATTATTGAGACATAATTTAAATAATGTGATCCTATTAATTAAATAATTTGATTATGTTAATTTTTAATTCTATTGAATTTCCTAAAATATCCATAAAATTATCCCCCAACTCCATGCACTTACCCTAGTATGTCTTGAAGGCATTTGTGGATATGTCGATAAAGATGCTACTGATAAGTGGGTGAATAGATCTAATCATTAACACCATCCTATACTTGGATTCCATTGTGAAGAAATTTTCCCATTAGTTTGGCACAGGGAAAGGTCTCTGGTCTATTCGTAGCTATATTGAGTCCACATCTTTTATAGGACCTAAGGGTATCCTCATATTCTACCTCTAGGTTATCAATATCACTAGAATCCTTGGAAACCTACTCTATTGATTTGTATATGTCATTGTAATGCTTAAATTTGGTTAAACCAATAGAGAAAGTGGTGTCCCAATACTCAAGATCTGGCTTTGTGTTAGGAGATGTACCAACCATTGAAATGGAACAATTAAGGAATTGGGAATATTTTGGATGTCAAAGGCATGTGATACATAAGTTGTTTGTAGATTTAAGAACAAGAAATGCAAAATTCCTTCTAAGTCATAAATGATAAGAGTTAATGAGTTAATGAGCTTTCTTTTGACATGTCTATGAGACTTGCCTTTATCACTTGTAAAAGCATGGTAGAAATGTTATTACACATCTTCAATTTGCCTTAGCTATTCCTCACTTTCACACATTTGTCATTAGTCTATTATATTTTTATTGGTGGTCATTGTTTAAGCATTGATTCACATTCCATGTCTTTATTCTGACTAAGATGATGTGTTTCCCATGGACACATACCGTACTGCAATAAGTTCTACTTGATAGCTCCTACTTTATTCTATTTTTTTCAAGTCACAAATGACAAAAAATTCATCTTTTCATTATGTAATTTGATATCTTCCCATCTAGTCAGGCTCTCCTAACCTCTGACATCTGTAATAGGTCCAAGAGACCCATCTTTCTCACTTTTGAGTATTTATCATGTATACAATAGCATGCATTTAAGTTGCTTTATATATTCCCCATTTTCTAACACATGTCATATGCCTATTGGCTTTTATCACATAGTATCCATCTAAGCAAGGTTTTGCATTCAAGACCTTTGTCCTAAGTAGGACAATGTGTCACTTTAGAAGACATGATGTGTGCCAATCAATTCTTCTTAAAAACTCCCACTTTATTTTATCTTTCCAATAAATAAGTGGAAATTAGTTTATCTTTATATTACATGATGTGAGAACTTCTTATTGAGATGGGCTCCTTTGGGCTCTAACATCTTTGAAACATCTAGGAGGCTTGCCTTTCCCACTATGAATGGCACACTAGTTTGTCACTAAGCCCTATTTTCTTGCTCTTTGACATCTATAACATGTCCTCTACACTTCCCTCTCTAACTCTGAATGACATGGTAGGCACCCATTACATCAATATTTATCTAGATTTAAGATTTCTAACAAGTGAGAGTGAGTGGCCTTTCTAATTCTAAACAATGCAGTGATGTGGCATTAGCTTGGATTGTTCTAGTGTATGGTAACTATGATAGGTCTAAGGAACTTATGTGACTAGATCTGGATCATGTGGTTATCTCCCACTGAATTGGGCTTTCCTCTACCTTTACATCTATAATAGGTTTGAACAACTAGCTTCTCTAACCCGAAATGATGCATTGAGTTCCCATTAGATGGTGCTCTCTTAGGCTCTGACATTTCTAATAGGTCTGTGAGATAGGTCTTTCTGAATTAGATTTATAATGCTTGTACCTATTTATACCAACATGGAAAGTGGTGTCTTGATACTTGTAACACATGGCATGCATATAACCATGTACCTTTAATTTTTTTGCACTAGTCTCCATTGTCTAACATGTGCTATCGATCAATTTTTTTTAATAATAGTCACTATCTAAACACAACTTTGCACTCCATAACTTTATTATGAATAGGATGATGTGTCACCTAAGAACATGGTCCACACCTTGATTGATCATGGTTAACTACTTGTACTTTATTCTAAGAATTATGATTCATAATAAAAAACCATTTTATTTTTTCATTGTATGACATGGTGCCTTACAATCAAGATAGGCTCTCTCATGATCTGATAGGTTTGGGAGACTTATTTTTCTATGTAGGAATCAGGTATAGATCTCCCATTGAGCTTGACTATTATAATTTTTGATACCTCTGATAAATCCTAGCCACTACCATTTCTAACACTAAATGATGGATCCAATGCCCATTGTGGTGGGCTCTCCTAGGCTATAACATCTTCATTAGGTGGATGAAGTCACCTTTCCAACTCATAATGACATGATGAGCTATGATTGGCATGGCTTTGATAGGCCTCTAACATCTCTTACTGGTATGTAGAGTTTCCTCTCTAACTCTGAATGATAGGGATAGTTTTGATTGTGTTGAGCACTCCTAGCCTATAACATCCATGACAAGTCTAAGGAAATGACCTCTCTAACTTTGAATAACATGTCACACCATCATTGGGTTGTATTTTCTTGAGTTCTGATATTTATAATAAGAATATGAGACTAGACTTTCTTATTATAAATGACATAGCAAGTTCTTATTGGGATAAGCTTTGTTAGATACATAAGATGGTGAACTAACAATGATAAAAAAGAAAACCATTCATTAAAGCTTATCTGTTAGCCACATAACACTATTTTTCCATAGAGGATATTGATTTTTTTGCTCTTGTAAAAAAAATGCATCCGTAAAACATTTTATCATGAAAATCAATCTATCATGTTACTAATAAGATATGCTAAAAATAAATAAATAGTACATGGTGTTGTTTTAGAAAAAAATAAAAAGTCTATTACTACCTATGCAAAATCAAAGCCATGTTTATTTTTAAATTGCTAGCAGATGTCGTGCCATAACATGCACAATATATAGTTCTTGTACAAGCAAAATAATTATTTTGAGTCTTTTTTATTGATTTATTTTCCATAATTTAGAAATTATTAATGACTTATTCAAAATTTGAGGAGCCCACTCTATTCATTATTGCAAAGTTTACATTTTTTAATCATTTATATTTTTTTGTTATAAATATGACTTGTTTATGGCTATTTATCTTTCTCCTATTGTAACATTTGAATTTACAATTGCATTTTTATTTTAAAAGCACATTATGCTAATAGGGCACACAAACTCTAATTTTTTTAGTAGTTAAAACATGTTCGACCCATTTTTTTTCACTGTATGGATCCATATGCCAAAAAATATAATGGTCAAATCGATTTCCATATCGGCATTGGTGACCATTAATGGACCTTTTTTAGGCTTTTAAGGATTATACATGCATTTTTATACATTAATGCCATTTAATAGCTCAGTTGCTTCAAATTTGAAAATTTGAATAGGTGCTGGGATTTTATCTTTTTTATTTCCAAATCTAGAATTAAATTCATAGTACATTGTATTGTGTTGCAAGATGAATATAGAAATGGTGATTGATGTTTTCTAAAACTATAAAACTGGGTCCAATTTCTCATTCTGCTAATAATAAGCACATGGTTAGCAAGTGGCAATATCTCTTAGAGTTTTATGTAGATAGTTCACGCTTTCTAACATGTGTCACCCCTTTATTTTTTTTAAATTGGTAGTTATAATTTAAGCATTATACTATATTCTATGGATTTATGCTTTGCATGATGATGTGCCACCCAAGGAACTAGCAGCATATCCAAATCTGTTCTAGTTAACCAATGGCACTTCATTCATAAATTCTTAAGTCACAAGTGACAACTAATTCATTTTCACATTATATGGTGCCACAATTTTCCATTAAGCCTATTTCTCCCTACTTTTGATATCTCTGATAGATCCAAAGATCTTTATTTTTTGAGTCTAGATGGTCCAGTGATCTTCCATCCAGCCAATCTTTGTGAGGTGATCATATCTCTAGTGGGTTTGGGAGATGTTCTCTAATGCCAACTAATTTGATTAGTCCCCACCAAGTGACGCTCTCCTAGGCTCTGACATATTTGATAGCTCCTATGGATTCTCTTTCCTAACATTATATAATGTGATGATCTCTGATTGGGCCTAACTCTACTAAGATTTGACTTTTGTGTTAGTTCTGAGAGACTACCCTCTCTAACTCTAGATAGCATAGAAAATCTATTCAA
This sequence comes from Torreya grandis, assembly GCA_037957365.1. Taxonomy (NCBI): domain Eukaryota; kingdom Viridiplantae; phylum Streptophyta; class Pinopsida; order Cupressales; family Taxaceae; genus Torreya; species Torreya grandis. The sequence continues at coordinate 5,745,550 of JARHVA010000361.1, read as the reverse complement.
ATTCAATCCATGCCATGGAAACCCTTTGCCAGTGAATTAAGCATTAATTAAATGCATTACTTTGAAATCTACCAAATCAAATTAAAAAAATGTCATCACATATGCCATAAATGTCATTGCACATATTACTATAATTTAGCTTAATAGATAGATAATATTGTTAATGTTTTGGAAAATATTGTAGTCAACCAATAGATAGGTCTTGTCATTGATAATCATAGTTATGCTCTATTGACAACATCAAGCATTGATATTAGTAATTAATTTCATTTTTTCTCTTTATTTGCTTTTGCCACTATCGTATTTTGGCTATGATTCCTTCGTGTCTATTTCTTTCCTTCCAAGCATTTTTTTTGATCCATAATGTGACTTCAAAATACTTGTTCTTATCCTCTATTTCTACTCAAATTTCAATGGAACCCATTGTGAAATAAACTTTGGATTATCCTTTATTTTTATTCTTCTACCAAAAACCACCAATGGCTTTCATTGGCAGATTTTGACCCCGTCATCTATATAACATATTCTAGATTCCTTCTGAGTAATTTTTCAATGTTATCCTTTCTATCATCTACAAATAATTTCTCTCTACCACTAACATGATCAAAGTTAGTTCTATGGATGCTTTTGTGTTTGCTACGAACATAATGTTCCTTCTCTATGACAAGGAGAAGGTAAAATCCTTGGATGAATTCTTTGTTAATCCAATCTTTAGGGCTAGTTTCGATGGATCTATAATAACCTTAGATGATGATCAGGGATATGCTCTTTCATTCTTTGATAGAGATAAGTTTGGGTTCATGTCGATGACTACATTTAGGGACCTAGAGAAGAAAATTCTCTCTTTTCTATGATTATATTCATTCCCTGGTTTTTGGGCTCTTTGTTCCCCCATTGCCTGTAAATATTACTTTGTCACCTTTACCTACTATGAAACACATGTATTTTGTTCATCCCTTGTTATAAAGAATTGAATCCGTCATACTCTTGGCTAGGCTTGTGTTCTATGGCATTTCCCCTTCTCCTCCATGGTTGGTCAAATAAACTCTGACAATAGCTATGACATCTTTAGGTGAATATTTGATTATAGATAAATGCAAGTCCAAGTAGTCAGACACTCTGTCTACCTCGGAGGTTCCTGGTTCTAATGTGGCGATTATTGATTCAGCTTGTGGCAAGAATCCTTTGCTAGTTGATGATTGTTCTAAGACTATCTCTACTTTCAAGTTTATCAAAATCATACCAATTGACTAGATTTGTGAGTGCACCTTTCTTTTGATCTGATAATGCTTTTTTTCATTCTCTCCTAATAAATCCTAAGTTTTTTTTGTAATTTGACCTATGATATGGTAAGGAAATGAAAATATTTGGTTAGAATTTTTTTGGTATCTTCTTGTTTTAGAAATAATCGATTGAAGAATCAAATTTTATGACATGCTTAATATAAATGCATCATTTTTTATTATAGTTATAATTTTTGGTTTTTTTTAATTTATGACCGGTGTACTAGGTGAATGGATAGAGTTATGTCTATAACCGGTTTATGTATGAAAATATTTTTTTGAGTTTTTTTATCAGGCATGGATCTCATAAACCCAATACTTATAAAAAAAGGTCAGGGGAGGTTTAAATGTTGTCAAATATTGTAACTACTTAAACATTTATACTTACAATCTTTATAAAAAAATATAGATGATAATAATCTTTTTTAGACAATATATATCTTACAAACAAAGTGATCTCATAACCTATGTTGTCACAATTCGACTTTAACCTCTTTTTTTGAGTCTATCATAATCAAAGCCATTTCACAACTACATAATTTCTCAGCTAGATGGAAGTACAAAAGCCACTTCACAAATCTTGTTTGATATAATATTTCTTAAGGATTATTTATAATTATAGATGCATGCATAAATGTGAAATATCTAAGATGGAATATTGAGGACCATGGAAGGTGGGAGTGGTTGACTATATACATTAATTTTAACATTATAACCTAGATTTTTTTTTTAAAAAACTCTCTTTTATAAAATATCATTTGATTTTGTTAATGGGAAGTGATCAGATTAAAATTATTGTTCCTTTCCTATAAGTGAATGTTTAAAATGGTTGTGTTTTTACGTTATAATTATTATCAAAAATATATAAATAAAATCATTATAACATGCAACAGAAAAAAAAAACTTTATTTCTGGATTTTTTTAAAGTTCATATATTTGGGACTGAAAAAAATAAATGGCTCTTTGGGAACAATATTGTTAAGTTACTTGGTATGAGTTGCATAGTTTTTTCATACAACAGTAATTTTCATTCTCAAACATAATAGTTGGCTCAATCCATCCAATTTAACACCACATAATTTTTTACTCCTTGCCTTGTAAGAAACTATAGGAATTGATAAAATTAATAATTCTTAGCTAATGAACCAATAAAATGTAAGAATTTTTATATTGCTAAAGTTTTTATTCAATTTTGATGATTTTTGAACTTTAAAAAAATCCATTAAAAATAATTATTTCTCATTTCATTGGTTACACAACACTTTTTTAATGCTCTGGTGATATATATATATATATATATATATATATATATATATATATATATATATATATATATATATATATATATATATCACCAGAGCATAAAAAAAGTGGTGTAACCAATGAAATGATATATATATATATATATATATATATATATATATATATATATATATATATATATATTAAAACAATTTTTTTAAAGAGACATGTATACATAGATTTATTAATTTATATAAATAAAATACAAGTGTACATCATGTCCTCCACTTCACCTATATTATACAATTTTCAAATAACTAATTTTTATTTCAATGAATAAAAAATTTAAAATATAACTAAAGTGTATATTATGTTTCGATAATATTGACATTAATTTTCAAATAACTAATTTTTATTTCAATGAATAAAAAATTTAAAATATAACTAAAAGACAAGTGTATATTATGTTTCGATAATATTGACATTTAATTCAAAACTTATATAAATTGTTTAATTAATTAATTATTAATTGTGTTTAAAATAGTAATTATAAGAATCACTTTACTATTAGTTAGTTTTAATTTATTTAATCAAATAATTTGAAACATATAATTTAATGATAATTATAAATTTTTTTTAGAGTTTATTAGAGCTTATTCTTTTAAATTAATGGTAGCATTGACATGTGTCCTCTATAATAATGAAATGTCATAAACAATTGTTTAATATTATTATTTATTTATATTTCACTTTTTAATTATTTTATTCTTTGTTTAACTAATAAAAAAATTAGAAACACGTATTATTATAATAATTATAAAATTTATTTAAAATATAAAATAAAAATAATGGAATATTTAAATATATTACAAAAAATATGGATCATACATTGAAATATATAAAAAGATTATACACAATATTATATATATCCTTGCATATATTCTTTAACATGTACAATTTAATAATTAAAAATGAAGGCAATAAAATAAGAATAAGATAGCAAGTCGCGAATATTGGATAAAGATCAATGTCATAATGTACATGGCAAATAGAAGCTTATACAATAAAATGTATGAACCTTAAGAATGAACAATTTTATAAAATGTATGAACAACGCAATTATTGTATAAAGATATTATTAAAATTTAAAAAAATATATATATTAATAGATAATAATTCTATATTGTAAAATTTAAAAATAAATTTATATTAATTTAAGAATGTGTTATTTTTAATTTTTCAAATTAATTTTTATTTATTATTATAGCTATCATAAATATTGTAACTTGAATATATTTATGACAATTTATAATTTAATTATTTTTATTCCAACACCATTAAATTCTATCACCGAATAATTATGGCAATTCTATATTATTTTTAATGATTTTCAAAGATTTAAATAATATGAACCTACAACTTTACCTCTTAAATATCTCAAATTAAATCAACACAAAATACATTACAATTTCTAATACAATTAGTGCATTAGAGGTAGGGGTATACTATTGCATGTTGAGTATGGACTAATGAAAGAAGGTGTGTAAAAGAAAAGATAAAATTTATTTTTGAAATTTTTTAAGTTTAAATATTTGGTACTGAAAAAGAATAAACGGCTCTTTGGGAACAATACTTTTAAGTTACTTGGCATGAGTTGCATAGCTTTTTCATACAATAATTTTCATTCTCAAACATAACAATTGGTTCAATCCATACAATTTAACGCTCCACAATTTTTTTAAACTTTTTTCCTAATAAAAACTAGTCTAATTTATATGAAAGTATAAGTGATTGTGTGTGTGTGTGATATTTAACATCATGAAATCTAATATACATTTTTTATACATAAAAAATAAAAGATATTAAAAATGTGTAATATAATTTAAATTACGAAGCGTTACATATACAATCATCCTTTACCGTCATTAATATGACTTATTTAAATATATAACAATTTAATACCATCACAAAATGCATAAAAATATATTGAACTCTATTGTTCAAACATTTTAATATGCAACCTTTTTCAATATGCCATGTGCCACTTTCCTATGTTCTTTGGGCACCAACCCATTGATAAAAAGATTAAAACCCATTCTTTCAAACGAAATATCCATGGCTATATAATACAAAAGTTTTATTTTTTCCCAAACCAGATATTGTCTCCCAATTCTCCATAAATGTGGTCTAGCACAAGGCATGAAAAAAAAAAAAAAAATTCATTTACGAACAATAACTTTTCCATATTCTTTATTTCATAACACTTATCAAAGCTTTGTACAAACATAAAGTCCTTTTTTTTATTAAAATGACTAATTGGCTTTAAAAACATGCTCCTTGCACCATAGGATCTTACACTTATCTACTCACATAGTTTCCATTTCTAACTCTAGTTATGTCCAAATGCTCTCGCGAGACTCATTCTCAAACTCAATAAATTTAACTCAAATAAAATTATTCCCCAATGATTCGTAGAAGAAGTTGATATAGTTTGAGAAGAACTTATCTCTACCAGTCATAGACTTCAATTTGAATTATAACTTCATAATTAAATCTTAGTTTAATTACTTGTATGTTCCTTCGTGACATTAGATGTGAACGTATATCAATATATTAAATCATCTAATTAATAATGATATAAATTTTAATTTAATATTGTATAATATTTTTTGGTTTAAATGTAGATTAGGGCAAATTAATTTAAACATAAATAGTAAAATAAAATATACAAAGGAGATCTAAGGTCTAACATTTTAAAATAGTAAATCAGATTTATTTTAAATGAAAAAAATAGTAAAGAATTATAAATATGATAATTGAACAAGTATTACTAAAAGGAATAGAGAAAGCTATAAAAAAGACCCATACTTAAAATACAATTATTAGATTCTAAGAGAATAATAGTGGTTTGGAAGGGATGTTTTGGATTTGTGTGAAATATGGACCATTCACAATCAAAGAATAGTTTCAGTGCCTATGCTGCTACCAATTTTTTTTTCATGATAGATCCGATTATCGAATATGCTTTGTATATAATGACCAATGAAACTAAAATTTAGCATTCAAATTATATTGTGCAACTCTATAAGTTATGTATTTTTATATGTTAGTTTGCATCCTAATGTTGTATAATGTTGTGCTTGTGTTTCTTATGAATATGCATGTAAAATGTCTAAATTGATTTTTTTTTTTTTTGGACCTAATTCTTTATATAACACACATAAATAAAAGTGAAAGAAGTAGTTATATTAGGTAACTCTAAGGGATTTGTAGCTACATATCCAACATGCTAAGATCAAATGCCATATAGTTTTAATGTTGTGTAAATAAATTGTCAAGAAAGAGCTTGGACCTCCTCTTCCTTAGAAGTGATAATACAGCTGCATGAACATTCACCTAAACCTTCTTCTGATATACATGGAAGATGTCAATATCTTGAAGTAAAGCATGGCCAAGGATGTCTCAATATGCAAGCTCCTTCTCAAATGTAGAATTTTTTTGATCAATTGAAGTCTTTAATTTATGGAAGCCTCTCCATCTGATTCTTTCTTAGTGTGTGTGTGTGTGTGTGTGTGTGTGTGTGTGTGTGTGTGTGTGTGTATACATATATATGTATGTGTATACATATATATGTATGTGTGTGTGTGTATATATATATATATATATATATATATATATATATATATATATATATATATATATATGACGTGACACACACAATGGTTGACATGGATAAGAGTCATATGCAAAATAAAAGGCATCAAAAATCAGACCAAGGCAAAATTACTTACAAAATAGCAGATTGATTCAATAGCCTATCAAATCTATTCCAAGAGAGATAGACATCGACAATGGATGAAAACAACTCATAATATAGTCAGATAAGTCTCAAAAGCTAAAATGGATGAATGTTGAATAATTATAGAAGACAAAAGTCTATAGAGATTAATGTAGAGTAATGAGTTTCCTAAAATTTCCAAATATATAAAAGCATGCAAAATAGATAAAATATGATATGGAAATGGACTTGTACCAAAATTAAGTGTCTACATAATGCCTCTAATTTTATGTGTTTATGTGAATGAATGCATGTGTGCATCAAAGTATAAAAATTAATAAATTAAATAAATTACCTTAATTTAATTATGGGAGGATTGATGAATGGAATGATGCTTATGATAAGCCCATCCTATGAATTATATATATCTAGAAAGTAGACATACTTGAAAATAATCTCTAACTATAACAAGTTGTTAATGTCATATCAATGTGAAAAATGTATTAATTTGAAAAACATAAATAGAAAGGAGATCATAGGAATGACTACACCTAATAGTATTCGAACCATATTTCTGTAAAACCAAAATCTATTCTGATTATGATGGTTTTTTACAAATAGTAAATATTAATAACACTTTTCAAGGAGTTTTAGAATCCCAATCCACATCTTGATCAAAGAATTAAACAAATGGACCATTTTTGGTGCTCTTAATTTGCTCAAGTTTGCTCAATTTATTTTCATATTTGTTTTTTCAATTTTATTTTCTGAATAATTTTTATAAATTCTTAAAATATCTAGATATATTGCTCTTTTTGAGGTGATGCTTTGAAAACCCTATGTTGGAATCACTCATCTCAAAATAAAGAGTTAAATACATCATGTCTTATTACAACACACACACACACACACACACACACACACACACACACACACACACACACACACACACACACACACACACACACACAAATTTTAAGGTTACATATGTGTGATTTTCATATTTTTCATGCATTATCAATGCTTCTGATAATGTATTTAAAAAAACATATAAATCACATATATGTAAATTTCAAAAATTTATAAAAAGTATATGTAACCATTATAAAATATTATCATGTAATATATTTGGAATAAATATATGTAACCATTTTTGATATTTTTATCCCAAAAATGTCAAAATGTGAAGTACTCTAAGGGAGACCCATTAATTTTTTGGAAAAATACCTTAAATTGATCCAAAAAACCCATTTCCCTAAGTTGGCAAAAACCAGAGATTGGATTACAATTTAGAACTTGTAAAATTACAAATTGCTTCTCAAGCTCCACTTCCTAAAATACATTAGCCAATAGAAACTGAAGATCTAGGTGTAATTTGCAAATTTCAAACTTGCAAATTGCATCTAGGCCTTCGCTTCTTACTAAAAACTGTTGACAGAATTTGGGGATTGGCTTAAAATTTGTAACTTGTAAACTTTCAAATTTCTCCCCAACCTTTGCTTCCCACAAAAGCTATAATTGATGGAAATTGAAACCCTGAATGCAATTTGTAACTTGCAAAGTTACAAATTGCAACTAAAGTTCCACTTCTCAAAAATCACATACCTCATGGAAATCGTAGATTAGACTAAAATTTGTAATTTTCAAACTTGAAAATTTCTTCCCAACCTCCTCTTCTTGTGTAACACTCCAAGTAAAAACTAGAATTCTAATTGCAATTTACAACTTGCAAAGTTGCAAATTGCAATTTGAGTTTCACTTCTTGCCAACAACTTTTCTTGTAGAATCTAGAACTTCAAGTGCAAATTGTAACTCATAAAGTTTCAAATTATACCCTGAGTTCTGACTTCCCATTTTCAAAGGGTCAAACAAGCAAAGCTAGTAGAATCTGGAGGTCAAAGTGCAATTAGCAAAATTACAAAGTTTCAAATGTGTTCATAGTTTCTAGATCCCTGTCAACCACCAACCTTAGGGCATTTATGTTAGGGGTCTTATATAAAGCAAATAAGGGTTAAATAAAATCATTGTTTAAATTTTACTAATTTGATTTAGAGCACTACAACCTAGATACGACCTTGATCCACATGTGACAAATTTTCCACCATGCAGCTATGACCTTAAGTCATGAAATTCTCATCACAATGCCATTTCCCCCCTGCATGGTATTTTGATTAATCCTTTGTGTTTTTCAAACTTTTCTTTTTTCCAATATAACTTGATTTCCATTTTTCCTGCATTCTTTTGTGAATTTAGTTAAAAATAGGGATTTCATTGCTCATTTAGGAATCAAATAGGGTTTAGGGTGTTTTCATGGTGTCAAAAGATCTAATATTAGTTATTATCTTCCTCTGAGTTCATTTTCCTTGCATATTGAAAACTCAGGGTTTCCCCAAGTTTTCATATAACTAGCAAATATTTTTAAAACCAATCACACATTCCCTTGTAAGGTTACCTAATAGTCCCCACAGACTTTCCACTTGCACTTTACATGTCCAAAACCCATGTAATTTCAACCTGCATTTGCAACCCCATTGTCCCATGGAATTTTCTAGTACTCTAAACAATCTTGATATCTGTTAGAGTTTCCACTAGGAAATGCAAGTGTAATTTACAATTACCATCTCTGTCATAGCTTCCTATTTGTAATTGTAACCTCATAGTCTAATGAAATTTTCACTTGCATAGAGCAACTCCAAGTTCTATCAAAGTTTCCACCTACATTTTTCACCTGCAAATCCCACCAACTGTATATTTGGTTTTTCCCTAGCATTTTCACCATAATCCATGTCTATAAAAGAGATGAAGTTCAAATCTAAAGAACCCAATGCCACTCTCAGTCTGGAATCCAATACAACTAAGATTACATACACATACTAGGGTCACATTAACCTAGGTGATTTCTAGACCAGAATAAATTTTGAATTTAAGAATGATTAGATCTAGAGTATCTATGACTTTGAACTACCTCAAGCATTAGATTTACCCCTAACTGTGTAAATCCCTAATTTGGTATTCATGCTAGAAAATTATTATGATGTTGATAAGAGAGAGGTGTTGAATGACAAAGGGGAAAGAATTCTAAATCTAGACCCAAACTTTTTAGGCTCCATCTTCTTGATACTTAAATTTTACAGTTATCTAGATACAACTCTAGAGTCATCAAGGAAATTTTATCAAGACAATAATACAAGATGTTGAAGAGTAATGAACAAACAATGGATAAGGATCCCTAGGGATCTAGCCACTAGATTGCCTAAAACATTGGCAAGGATTGATTTTAAGGATGAGGTAGGTGATCTAATTATACTACTGCATAGGATCACTGGTAGCCTTGATGCAAATATTTTCAAAGACTAGATGTACCAATATTTTTGGGTGATCCACCATAACCAATAATACATCCACTGGGCATAGCTCATTAGTGACTCCGTCCACAAGTAGTTGTGGAGGTCCAAAACATAGGGAAAATTTATATAACTTCTTATCTAGTTTATATATTGGTCAAAGGGAGAGATTTCCAAGGACTCAACACAGTGGTAGACTGGGCAAATAAAGTGTTTAATTATTACCCTGACCTTACTCTTGAGGCTTTTAGGTAGCACTTTAGAAGAGTGAATGATGCATTTATCTATTGCATCATAGTTATGTTTCACAAGGAACTAGAGAAAAAGATAGTCTCTGATGTTGTTACTTCAAAGATCACCAATTAGGGTTCTTATTTCATCTAATTACCCATATAATCATACATCAGAGTGTGATAATTTGGTGATTGTCCTTATACCCTTATATGATATGTGAGGGATAAATGGGCATTAATGGAGCTTGTGAGGTAACCAGTTGAAACTCACAAGTTATTATTTTGAAAACACAAATTGATAATTCATTTCTCCATCAGCATAGGTAGGTACACATGCCCTTATCTATCCAAAGCCAAGTTTGTAGAGGTTGAAATGACACAAATGATGTTGAGAGCCATGGAGGCAAGGGCATTGTATGATGGTCATGGAAACATTATTAGTCATTGCGAATCTCCACATATTCTCATGTCCCTTATTATGAATACTACTGGGAGGAATTTGAAGATGAAGAGGAAGTAAGACTAAAGGGCTACTATAGAATGACCCATGATCAGATCAAGGCCTTCAACATCACACCAGTCCCAGAGGACTAGGTTGATGATGAGTCCCCTATAGATAAGGTATACCATGAGAATAAAATCTATACTTTACCCCTTCCAACAATAGTCTTTCTCTTTAATGGATATAACCACCAATGTAATCAATATAAAATTCAATTGGCTCAAAATTAAAGGGGTGAAAATGACCAAAGAGACATTAAGAATCAATGAAAAATTACTATAACTCAAGGAGAAGGGGGTAACACCATCAATATAAGGTTCTAGTGGTAGAGCACTCCTAGAGAAACTAGATAGGCCAGTGATTTCCCAAAGGAAAAAGAAGAAATCAAAGGCTAAAAAGGGACAATCATGTAGCTAGGGAGAAGCAACAAATAAACACATAGTGATTTCATCAAAGGATATAACTGTAGTTGAAGCAATAACAGCTTCAACCCCCATCTCAATTATAATTTTAACTTCCATCTTTGTGATACATCCCCCATATATTTTTATCATTCATGCAGCTCTAACACTTCCTTCTCCTATCTTCACTCCTCCTTCACCTCAAGTGACTCCACCCTCCATTCCCACTAGTTTATTTGTGTCAATAATTCCATTTCCCACAATTCAATCCTCATAATTAGACACTTAGATATCCCCTTAATTGGAGACTCAACTTTCCATTCCACTTCCCTATTCTAAAATCTCACTTCCCCCTTCCATAATTCCTTCCACTTCATCTATGATTCCTTTCTTTCCATTAATCAGCAACACTACACAACAATATAAAGTCATGGATTCAATCATTCTAACTAAAATTCCATTGGTCATCCCAACCCATGGGATTACTATTGCTTCATCTTCAACTCCCTTCATATTTATTACTTTACCAACCCTGATTATTCCTACCAATTTGATTGACTCATTCAGGTATTTGGAATCCACACTTCTATAGGTTCCTCAATTCCAACACCCTGTGGCTACTCCTCCATTGATATCACTTCCATCTCCCACACCCCTAGTAGACACATCCATTTCCATTGCCTCTACACCTTCCACTTTTATAGTAACCCCAACCCCTATAAAAGAGGTAGAGATGGATGAAGACATTGATACAAATGTGGACCATCAACCTATAGATGGGGAGAAGGTGGTAAGGACACATGTTGAATAATTACTGATAATATTGGTAAAAGATACAACACTTGTCACCATGCCCACTATTACAACATCTTTAGATTCTCAAGTGACACTATCATCACAATAGGATGTTACTCCTAGTTGTTTAGCATAGATGGTGGGGAAGAAATGCAAGTAAATAGTGTCCCCCAACACATTGGATTTTGGTCTCATAGATGCACATAAGAAATATAAGACAACTCCCTAGACCATTTTAATAATATTGTATGACTCAATAGGGGAAAAGTATTTAGAGATTGTAGTCCAACCACCAGACAAACAAAAAAAGATCTAGTGGTGGGGGATTACCAAGTGTCAAAACTTCACCTTAGATGTCCTACAAGAGAGGGATTGAAAAATGACATTTAACATTAACTCTCTTTTTGAGAAAATGGATAGTGACAAGGTCACTAAGGACAAGATGAAGAATAAATTTTAAAAATTAATGATGGAATTGAATAAATTCATTGAGCTCATTGATCATCTAGCATAACCTATTACTCAGATAACAGATCAAGCAACACTTGATGTAGTGATAGAAATTGGCAAAATGGGAAGGGCCATGAAGGAATGGGTAGAAGAGATCATCTCAAAAGGAAACAAAGTTATAGAACTAATAATGGACCATTATACCATTCTGAGGGAGAGAAGGGTCACCTTGAGAGAGTAGATCAATAAGTATGAGGAAGAGAGAAAAAGGTTAAAAATTTTCTATCCAAAATTGATAGCTATGGACTCAATTGATGTTGACATCCTCCTTACAGAAAAGATACTGAAAAATGATTCAGAGCAAGAAGAATTGGATAGAGCAGCTTAATTCAGAATAAATATACTTACAAAGAGTGCCCATAAGGCTAAAGTTTCACATGAAAAAGCCACTGATATGGTATATAACATTGAATATTTGTTGAATAAATTGTCATGTCAAGAAAAAAATCAACAAAACTAGGTCTTTTCAATGCAAGAAGTTTAGGATAAATTCAAACAAGTGGTTGAAAGAGAATCGATAAGAGATACAACCTTCGACTAGAGATCTATCCATCATTTCATCAAGTACCATAACACATTGGATTAGATGGAAAAATAGACTCAATAATATAGAGCCTTCAGAATGGAGCTCTTTGATATAATAGTAGAATATACGGTAAGCCACCTCTACTCTTTTGGTCCTGATGAAGATAAAATCTTGGATATATTCAAGAGTTTTGATGCATATATTGAAAAGACACAGGAAAAAAATGACAAAGAGGTTTTATAAGTGTCAGATATATATTAATTATTTCTATGAAAACAACATTTTTGTATATTGTATTTTCATTATTTTAAAAATATTGTAAAGTTACAACTATCATTTTGACACTCTCTTTTAGAAAGAGCCCTGTGTAATTTCATTTTGATAGGTTGAAAGTTGTAAAAATCAAATGTGTAATTTACACTTTCTATTTTGACAAGTTTGAGTATCTTAAGTTGTAAAAGCACAAGAATTGCACAAGCCTCGTACACATTCCAAGAGAACCTAGTGACTACATTGGCTTATGAATCTAGGAAATCAAGGTTTACGTATGCCAAAGAAATAAACTAGATCATCTACTAAAGGTAAGAGAGTTAAATTTTCAGAATTTTCTTTTCCATCTAAAAAGAGATCAAGATTAGTTGTACCTTACCCTAGAGTATATCCTACATATTTATTTGCATCTCCTTCAAGTGTTCCCATCAGTTTCATACCTCCCATTATGGCTAAAAAATTAAAATTTATATCCTTCAATAGAAGCATCCCACTCCAGTTGTCTTAGTATGATGATATACCTACCTCGGTTTTAAAAATACTTTTGTATTTTACTTGTAAAACTTCTACCACCCTTATGGAACATATACAAGACATTGTTAATCTTTATTTAGTCCACAACATGGTACAATATAATGTTGCAATCAGACTCCTAGTCTCCTTTTTCAAGGGTAAAGTCTTATAATGATACAGATGCCTACCACCTAGTTTAATCCATGTTTGGGATTATTTAGGCACTACACTATACACTCAATTTGAAGATAAGAGTGACCACCTATCCCTAGTTGAATAATTAAGTGTTATTCAATGGAATCCTCATGAGCATATGACTTATTTCAATTTTTGCTTTCAAAATACATGGAATATAATTATAGTATTTGTCTATCCAAATCTAAATAATGCTTTCCTATATTACTTAAAAGATTTGAATAGTGATATAATTATTATGATTCAGTAAATGGGTGGCACTACACTTCCCAACACCTATGAAATTGTAATAAGGGTAGAAAATTATTGAATTCAAGCAGGGAAAATTACCCCAAGGCCACCAATGCCTTTATTTCCAAAAATACCTCCTACACCACCTACAATTGCTTCAATTCCCACCATGATCAAAGCACCAGCTTTAACTCTTGCTCCTATAGATGATTTATATGAGGTTAAGTCACTACTTAAGAATTTTGGCAATGAGTTAGAGGTAATGAAAAGGCAATAATCTCAAAACTATAAGCCTTATCAGCAAGTTAACCAAGAATACCAACCTAATAGGCAGCCATACCAAGCCAATTCATAGTCGTAAGGTAAAAATATTTAAGAAAAACCTCCAAACATTTATGCTCTATCTACAATAGGTACTTCCAAATCTATTGTACCTATTTAGAACAATCTAGCTCAGAAGTATGAGTGGTGATATTCTTGTGCTCAACCACATAATGAGAATGCTTGTCCTAATAGTGTCACCAATAGAGCTTTGATGGTGTAAGGCATATCAAACACACAAAGACAACAAGAAGAAGCCACTTCCAAACAAGTAGACACACAAGAACCTGCTCAGGGTGAGGCTACTCTTTTAAACTGGCAAGAGGAGGACTTTTGTGTTGTAAATCAGGAGGAGATGTTATTCAATGGTGGAGGCTTGGTGGCATCCAATATGCATTCAAATAAAAGAGAAATAGAATGTGATCATCCCCACAGGGTGGAACAAGCTATAAATTTTAGAGTTTTACAATAACCTATAAAGAGAAACATAGTACAAAGGCCACCCTTTATGCCCACAAGCCAGTCCAAAGTAGAATTATTGACTTTAAATCTCATAAAAGAAGACATAACTCCTACAAAGGCACTATCAAAGGTTGGTAACATTATTTTTAGCATTATTTAGCAGATGAAGAAGATCAATTCAAATGTCACTATGTGGAAAGTACTATCCATTCTAACACAAAAATATTTGTTATAGGAAGCTTTAAAAAACTTCTAGATAATGAACAAGGTTTTATCCAAATGACCTAGTATTGCAATCAATTTGTGTCAACCACAAACTAACACTAAATCACGAAAAAATGATGAGCCTCTCCCTTTCTATCTTTCACTCATAGTAGGGAATCATCTTGTTCATAATTACATGCTAGATTTAGGGGCTAGCAGTTCTTTCATGCCTAAGAAAATAGATGCTTCTCTTGGTATTATGTATACACATGTCTTAAAATGTGTATTACAATTGGATGAGAATGATTTTCAAATAGTAGGGATAATAAAAGGGATAAATCTCACTATCCATGCATGTCTAAGCTTATCAATTTCCTAATATATCCTAGTTATAGATCTCCCCCTTTATTTTTCCATTTGTCTTTCATGAGACTTCACTACAAATATAGGAGGATATCTATCTATGGATTGGTCTAACATGTTTCTTAGGATGAGATATGGAATAAGAGTAACAATAAGAGTTGAGCCAATTGTTAAAGACCATATTGAGCCATACACTACTATCCTTGTAGACATGAACTGTATATTTTAGGATCAAGACGAGGATGTTAATCATGAAGTTGAAATAACTATAGATGATATTTTTTACACTCATCTGAACAAATTGGGATCAAATCTCCAATTTTATCCTTATGATTATGTACAGGAAAACAAATTGGGTACATATTTCATTCTTGAAAATGATGCATTATCCCAAATCTTGTAAAACTAATTTAAGATATTCAAGGAATGTGGAAACTATTCTTTAATGGTTAGAGAAGTAGGAATGGTGCAAGTGCAGGTATTGTCTTGATTTCTCCACAAAAGGAGAGTTATTTTTATTCTTTCACACTTCAATTTAGCTACATAAACAATGTAGCTCAATATGAAGCTTTGATTTGAGGTCTACAATTGGCCAAAGAAAGAGAGATAAAATCCCTATAGATATTTGGTGATAGTGATTTGATTATTCACCAAGTAAGATCTAGAAGCATAACTAAGAATTATTTGTGAGATCTTACAAACACAAGATTTGGGACCTATGAAAAGACTTCACCACTTTAAACATTCAAGTGATACCAAGAGCACAAAATAAAGATGTTGATTATATGGCCTTGATAGGCTCCAAATATAACCTACTTGAGGAAATAAATAAGAAAAAAACTAGCATGTAAAATTGATAATAAGGCCATATGTTCTTGATAACACAACCAACTAGCAAGTCTTCAATAGTGATCAACAAATTGTTAATTTTATGAGAGAAGAAGTTGATTTCTCTAATAAAAACTAGTCCACACTCCAATACCAATATGAAGATCAAATCATTTAATTAAAGACAAACAAATTACCCATGGGCCTCATCACTTTAGAGTATATTCAATTCAAATGATCAATTGAAAGGTGAAATTAAGAACATCATTGTCAATGAAGAAGAATGTGAGACATTGGTCATCTTAGAATGGAAATCACTGAAGATAGGAAAGGTATGTAATGATTTTTAAAAATAAGATTTTATTGAGTTTTGTAAAGAGTTTGATGATAAATTCTCTTGGAGTTATCATGATATAAGGGGGTTTGACCCCAACTTATCCCAACACATAATAGAGCTTGAACCAAATACCAAGCATGTTATACAAAAGTAGAGATTGATTAATCCAAAGATAGAACCCTTGATGAAGAGTGAACTATCCAAACTGATAAAGGCTAACATCATCTTCCCAATCAAAAACTCATCTTGGGTTGATAATTTGGTCCCTATAAGGAAAAAAGAATGGTGAAATTAGGCTTTGTGTAGATTTTAGGGATTTGAACAAAGCATCTCTAAAGGATCATTATCCCCTTAAACCCATGGAGTAAATTCTATAAACTGTATCATGATTTGAAAGGTTTTTTCTTCTGGATGGTTATTTTGGATATAACCAAATCTTAGTGTAGGAATCAGACCAGTTCAAGACTGATTTCATTACAAAATGGGGCATGTATGCATATAAAAATATGTCATTTAGTCTGACTAATGTTGGTACAACATTCTAGAGAGATATGGATATGGATTTCAAAGGTTTAATAAATGAGATGATCTTGGTATACCTAGATGATATCATTGTTTACTCAAAACATGTTGATGCACATCTAGATCATCTTAGGAAAATATTCAAAAGGTGTAGATAAATTTGAGTTTCCCTTAATCCAAAAAAGTGCATTTTCATAGTTCATGAAGGAAAAATACTAGGACACATTATTTCAAAAGAGGGTCTTGCATTAGACCCAAAGAGAATAAGTGTTATATTTGTATCAACACTACCAATCCATAAGAAAGGATTACAAAGTTTCCTCATAAGAATCAAATTCATAAAAATATTTGCTCCAAATTTTTCCTCTATGGCCAAGCCCCTTACTGCAATGCTTAAGGAGGGTATACTTTTCAACTGAACGCAGGAAAGAAAAGACAACTTTGAAGCCACCAAGCAAGCTATTTATTAGGCTCCTACCCTAGTCAACCCTAACTATGAGAAAGATTTCATTCTCTATTATTTTTGAGGGGAAGGAATCATCTAAGCTATTCTAACTCATCAGAATAAAGAACAATTAGAATAGACAATATCTTTTTTCAATCAATCCTTAAAGGATTATGAAGAAAATTATAGTTTTATGGAGAAGAAAGTATATGTTGTAATTAAATATCTTAAAAATTTTAGGCATATGTTCTCTAAAAATAAAATTAATCTGATGGTTAGTCATCAAAGTTTTAAAGACTTCCTGCTGAGCTGGGAGATAAATGAAAAAAGAGCAGTATGGATCACAAAAGTCATGGAATATGATGTGGACATCAAAATTACCAAGATTGTAAGAGGAAAGGGTTTATGTGAACAACTAGATTTTGATATCAAGAATGTTGAATCATATCTGAAGTAGTATATGCTCAAAGTGCATCTCATCCAACCAATCCACCTCTTTTCAATAGCTAGATCCATGACATGACCATCTTCTTGTAGATTGGCTAGTACTCGTATGACTTTTAGCAGTCCAAGAAAAGGTATTTTAGACTACAATCCATACCTTATGTTATTTTTGATGGAATATTATTTATAAAATATATTAATGTAATAATATTAAAATGTATCAAGCAAAACCAAGTCCCCAAGGTGTTTGAAGAGTTTCATGATGCTCCATTAAGTGGGCACTTCTCTACAGAAAGCACAACCATCAAAATAATGAGAGGGGGTTATTATTGGCATAAAATATTCAAAGACCAATGGGTAATGAACTATGAGAAGTATGCTTACCTCACATGCAAACAAATATTAGTAGCCTTCCTTCTCAGACCAATTCAAGCAGACCAACCATTTGCTCAATGGGGGTTGGATTTCATCAGTATGATCAATCCACCATCGAGTGCAAGCCACAACCATGAATGGGTCCTTATAGAAATGGACTATTTCACAATATGGACTAAAGTAGTTAAACTAAAATATTCCATGGAGGCATCTATCTTGAAATTCATGGATTGCATATTCTCAAGGTTCGGTGTTCCTCAAACCATTATCTTTGATAATGCCAAAGCTTTTATGGGAACTCAAGTGAGTGAATGGGATATAAATAACAATTTATACTTGATTACTTCTTCCAATTATTACCCATAGGGTAATGGTTTATTTGAATCTACAAACAAGAATCTCATAATAATTGTCAAAAGGATAATGAAAGATAACCAAAGGACATGGCATACAAAGTTGAAATCAACACTGTGGGCTGATAGGATCACTCCTACGAGAGCCATTGACAACTTTCCATTCATGTTGGTCTATGGAAGGGAATCTTGAGTCCCACTGTTAATTAAGTTACCATCTTTAGAATTCAATCATCGATTATATTTGATTGAAAACAATGAATTGATAGTAAGATTGGTAGAACTCATGGAGCTAGAAGAAGTCAGGAACCAATCAATGAAGGTTTTAAAAACCAAATCAAGCTCAAACAAAGAAGACAACAATAAAAAAATATCTAACAGGAGCTTCAATAAAGGAGACATGGTTCTCAAATAGGATGAAAACAAAACTAAACTAGGTTAGCACACTAATTTTGATGAAATATGGAGTGATCCATACATTGTAACTTAGTTTAAAGGAGCTAATGCATTACAACTATCTAAGATTGATGGAGAAAAACTATCTATCCTAGTCAATGGGATATACCTCAAATCTTAATTTTTAGTTTGAAATTCATTCTAAAAAATCAATTTTGTATATATTAGGGTTATTTGTGTTTTCTAAATAAGTAATTTTACATAAGTCAACTCATTAGGAGTTTTTGATTCCTTAGTTTGTTTTATTTTTTCCCTATTTTATTCTTGTTTAGGCAAATCTTATTTTTGTTTTTCACTAGTGAAAATGTGTTAAGCTTAGAATGACACCATGCCTAATGAACTAGAATGATCCTAGAAAGAAACTGATTAATAGGCAATCACCCCATAGAGGTCACCAAAAATGTTGATATTTTTATTAAAAAAATGTCAAAATGTTAAGTACCCTAAGGGAGACCCATTAATTTTTTGGAAAAATTCTTTAAATTAACCCCAAACACCCATTTACCTAATTTGGTATAAACCAAATATTAGACTATAATTTACAACTTACAAAATTGTAAATTATTTCCATAGCTCCACTTCCCACAATACATTAGCCTATATAAACCGAAGATCTAGGTGTAATTTTAAAATTGCAAAATTGAAAA
This sequence comes from Torreya grandis, assembly GCA_037957365.1. Classification (NCBI taxonomy): domain Eukaryota; kingdom Viridiplantae; phylum Streptophyta; class Pinopsida; order Cupressales; family Taxaceae; genus Torreya; species Torreya grandis. The sequence continues at coordinate 5,725,970 of JARHVA010000361.1, read as the reverse complement.
TTGCATCTATACCTCTGCTTCTCATTAAACACTAAGTCGGTAGAATTTGAAGGTTGGCATACAATTTTCTACTTGAAAAAATTAAGTTTTTTCCCCAACCTTAGCTTCTCATAAAGCCTATAACTGGTAGAAACTGAAACCCTGAATGCAGTTTTTAACTTGCAAAGTTGTAAATTACAACAAGAGTTCCACTTCCTAAAAATCACATACCTCATAAAAATTGGAGATTGAAATACAATTTTAAATTTTAAAACTTAAAAATTACTTCCCATGTAACACTCCAAGCAAAAACTAGAACTCTAGTTGTAATTTACAACTTGCAAAGTTGTAAATTGCTTGTTGGGTTATACCTTCCTATTTTCAAAGGCTCAAACAAGCCAAACCCATGGAATACAGAGGTCAAAGTGATATTAGAAAAATTATAAATTTGTAAATGTGTTCATAGACTCTAAATCTCTACCAAACACCACCATCAAGGCATTTATTATAGGAGTCTTATATAAAGCAAATTATAGTTAAATAAAATCATTGTTTAAAGTTTGCTAATTTGATTTGGAGCTCTACAACCATAATAGTGACATCAATCCAAGTGCCATGAATTTTCCACCACACAACCATGACCTCTCACCACAAACCTCTCACCGTAATGCCATTTTCCCCCTGTATGGTATTTCTATTGATCCTCTATGTTTTTTGAGCTTTTTTTTTTCTCAATCAAACTTTCTTTCCATTTTTCATATGTTATTTGTGAATCTAGTTACAAATAGGGTTTTCATTTATTTTTTAGGAATCAAATAGAGATTAAGGTGTTTTCATCTTGTTAAAAGAGCTTGTATTAGCTATTATCTTCTTGTGAGTTCATTTTCCTTGCATATTGAAAACCTAGGGTTTCCCCTAGTTTTCATACAACCACTGAATATTCCTAAAAATAGTCACATATTCCCTTGTAAGATTCCCTAATAGTCCCTGTGAACTTTCCACTTTCACTTTCCACCTCCAAAAGCCATAGGATTTCAACCTGTATTTGTAACCCCATAATATCATAGACTTTTTTGATGCTCTGAAGAATCCTGATCTCCATCAAAGTTTTCACTATGAAATGCAAGTGAAATTTGTAACTACCATCTTCGTCAAAGATTCCTACATGAAATTTCAACCTCATAGTCATGTGTAATTTTCACTTACATAGAACAACTCCAAGTTCCACTAGATTTTCCACCTGTATTTTGCACCTACAAATCTTGCCATCTCTACAATTGGTTTTTCCCCATCATTTTCTCTAGATTTCATGTCTAGGAAAGAGATGAAGTTCAAATATAAAATACCTAATGTCACTCTCAATCTAAAATCTAATACAACTAAGATTATAGACACAAACCTAGGTCACATTAACATAGGTGGTTTCTAGACTAGAATAAATGCTGAATTCAAGAATAACTAGATCTAGAGCATTTATGACTCTGAACTACCCTAGGCAAAAACTTTACCCCTAGTAGTGTAAATCACTAAGTTATTACTCACCATAGAAAAACATTATGATGTTGATAAGTGAAAGGTTCTAAATGACAAAAGGGAAAAGGATTCTAAATATAGACCCATACTTCATAAATTTTGTCTTCTTGATACCTTAATTTGAGAGTTATCTAGATATAACTCTAAATTCATCAAGGAAATTCTATCAAGGAAATAACATAGGATGTCATAGAGTAATGAATAAATAATGTCTAAGGATCCCTAGGGATTCAACCACTAGACTTCCTAAAACATTAACAAGAATTAATTTTAAGGATGAGCTAGGTGATCTAATCATACTACTGCATAGGATCAATGATAACCTTAATGCAAATATTTTCCAAGACTTGATGTACCAATATATTTGGTTAATCCACTAGAACCAAAAATAAATCCACTAGGTATAGCTCATTAGGGACCCTATCCACAAATAGTTGATGGAGGTCCAAAACATAGGAAAATTTTATATGACTTCTTATCTATTTTATATATTAACCAAAGGGAGAGATTAACCAAAACTCAACACAGTGGCTGACTAGGCAAATAAAGTATTCAATTATTACCTTGACCTCACTCTTGAGGCTAGTAGGCAATACTTTAGAAGAGTGAATAATATATTTTTCTATTGCATCATAATTATGTTTGACAAGGAACTAAAGAAAAAGAGATTCTCTAATGCTGCCAGTTCAGAGATCACCAATTGGGGTTCTTATTTCATCTAGTTCCCCACATACTCATACATTAGAGTATGTTGACTTAACAATTTTCCTTACACCCTCCTAAGGTATGTGAGTGATAAATGAGAATTAATGGAGCTTTTGAGGCAACTAGTTAAAACTCACAAGTTATTATCTAGTAAACATAAATTGGGAATTCATTTCCCTGTCAACATAGTCAAGTACACATGCCCTTCTCTAACCAAAGCCAAGGGTGCAAAGGTATAAATGACACAAATGACCTTGAGATCCTTGGAAGCAAGGCCATTCTTTGATGTTCATGGAAATATTACTAGTAAATTGAGAATATCCACATATTCCCATGTCCCCTACTATGAAGACTACTAAGAGGGCTTGGAAGATGAAGAGGAAGTAAGACTAAAGGACTAATCTAGATTGACCCTTGATCAGATCAAGTAATTCAATATGGAACTAGTCCCAGAGGATTTGGCTGATGATGATTCCCCTCAAGACAAGGTCTACCAAGAGAATAAAATCTATACTTTGCCCCTTCCAGCAGTGAGGTGATCCATTCTTGAGTCCTTTTTAATGGATAAAACCACCAATGTAATCAATAGAAAACTCAGCTAGCTCAAAAGTAAAGGGTTTCAAGTGACCAAAGAGATAGTAATCATCATTGAAAAACTACTAGAACTCAAAGAAAAGGGAGTACCACCATCAACAACAGGTTCTAGAAGTGGAGCACTCCTTGAGCAATGAGCTAGGCTAGTGATATCTAATAAAAGAAAGAAAAAATCAAAGGCCAAGAAGGGACAATCAAGCAGCCAAGGGGTAGTAGCAAATCAACCCATAATGAATTCATCAAATGATAGATCTTTAGTTGAAACAATAATATCTTTAACCCCCATCTTAGTTATAATTTCAACTCCTATCTCTATGCTACATCCCCCACCTATTTCTATCATTCTTGTAGCTTCAACACCTCCTCCTCCTATCAAGGTAAATTTTAGTGATGACTATTCACTAATTCACAAATATTCCAATTTGGGGAATTTTAATTTGGTGATTATTCTAGGTGCAACATAGGACCCATTCACTTAAAATTTTGGGATGTCATTTTTTAGGGGTTAGCTTGCCAATGATTTATAATAATTATGGGGTTATCCATGTAATTCACCATATATACAGTACATATGTTCCCAAAGGTCATGATCTTACCATCAAAGTATTTTTATTCACCACGTTTTATATATATTTAGACTTTAGGCCAAACTATGTCATGTGAATGCTTTCAATATCATTTGAACCACCTGATAATAAGACACCACCTAATAGCAACCTGACACCTGATAACATTATGTCATGTAATGTCAATTGAATTATCAACATAACTATGTTGCATGATGTCAACTGGACACCTAGTAACACTATGTCACATACCACAACATGGATTTTGGTAGCATTGTGTCGTGTAATGGTAACCAAATGCTTGGAAATAATGTTTTGCTCAATGGAAACTAGACACTCAATAGCATTATGTCACACAATAGTAACTAGATGCTCGATAATAATATGTTGTATGATGATAACCCAATGCCTAATAGTAATGTTTCATGTGATGGTAACCTAGTATCATGTAGCACTATATTACATGATAGTATATTTCCACTTGGCAGTATTATGTTACACAATAATGGCTTGATGCTAGGAGACACTAGCAGATGAGAACCTAGTAGCACTAAACCACCCAATAACAAAACTATGTTATTAAGAGGTAATGGTAAGGTTAAAGTACCATAATAGATACCAAAAAAAATTATAATCATGTCTTATTTAAGAAATTTAAGAAAGAAGAGTGCATAAATAGTATGCATTATAAATATAGGTAATTTTGAAATATATATTTTTTAAATATAAATTATTATTTTATAGTGTATAATAATTTCAAAACCATTTCAATATAAAAAATAAACATAGATAATGACACTATTTTATTAGAAACAATTAATACCAATAACTTCTCACCACCCAAATATTTTATTAATAACATGCCACCCCTAGAAGACACTCCTCTGGGCACTTCACTAGAAGACACTCCTCTGAGCACTTCACAAGAGAATTGTGGTTACTTTTAGACACCAAAATTTGTTTAAAATTTCACTCAAAAAAGTTGACATAGAAAGAGAAGTACATGGCCAATAAGAAGGTATTTTAAAGTTGATTGGGATACAAAATATCCCTTTATAGAACTTGTAGAACCAGAAAATGGTAATGAGCCTCCAACAGAATGTAGATGTATAATTTGCAGTTGGAAACTTGGAAAAGAACATAAAATTAAACTTAAATTAGACACCATTGAGAAACATTATGGGATATATATATATATATATATATATATATATATATATATATATATATATATATATATATATATATATATATATATATATATATATATATATATATATATCCGTGAAGCACCCAGAAGGATAGATAACAAGAATACATAGATGGAAAAATGGAGAAGAATGCTTGCATGTAAGTTATGCACATGAATACAAAATGATCAAAAATGACAAAAACATCTTGCTGAGAAAGAGGGAACAATCAAAGTCCAATCTTAAGGCAAAATATGTATGGTTTTCTACTATTTTCCACATTTAAAAAAATAACATACCCATTTTTTATTTTATAGATTACAAAATTTTGTTTCAACATAATGGGTTTTTAGATATTCCATAGTCACATAGGTCAGATAATAGTTCTTGGAAAATGGAAAAATGTCTAGCCATTATTGAGAAGGAAGATTTGAAAGAAAGTGTTAAGATATCACTATTTATCTCTCTATCCATCAATGAGGTCACTATGGTTGACAACATAACATGGTTTTGCATGCATGTGATACTTTTAAAAAATATTCAAGGCAATCTCATCTTTTAGCTATCCATCAAATGGTATAAAATTATAATGCAGAAAACCTTCTTAAATTGGTTGTATCCAATTTAATAGAGAGAGCTAGGATGGATGATTTTGTCATAGCTATAAAGCTTGTGTGTGTTGGTGCTAGTGTTACATCAGTGATTTAAGGGCATAGAAGTGGTCTTTGTGTTTGCCTTTAAACAATAGTTTCTCCATTCATGATTCCAATTTATTGCATGACACATAAGATGAATCTTGCATACAAAATTGTTGGCACATTCAATCATGTCATAAAAGTGGAAGAGCTTATTTGTGACTTGCATGTTTACATGTCAAGTAGCCCAAAAAGATTCGTGGAGTTCTATAAATTTGCAATTGGGGTGACAAATTGCAAAAAACTACTGAAAGATGTTAAAACCAGATGGATTTCCATGTATGAACCTGCATGCAAATGTTTTGAGGAATATCCATCTTTAATAGTTTTTATCTATAAATATCATAGGGAAGTTGACAAAGCAAAATATTTGTTGTGTTATTTAATATATCTCAAAACTTTACTCATATTATGTGGTATTTTTCCAATGCTGAAGGGAATTAATTATTTAATGAAATATTCCCAAGAGAGGTCTATCTATATTGTTGACTTCATACATTTGAGAAAACATGTATGTCAATGTTTAGATGCATTATACACATTGAATGAAACCATTCACAGACCTATTTTTAAAACCTAGAAAATTATGATAGATTTTTAGAATTTGGGGAGTTATTTGAAATTCAATATACATGATCATCTTTGTGTCATGGTAAATGACTTTAAGATCCCGATACACACATGCTCTAAGAGACTAGAAGTTGTGGGAGTTAAACCTCAAGATGTACCTATGACACATGTACTATATGATGCTATTTTAACAAAAACATGAATTAAATTAAGCAAAATATCACAAAGTTTATCCACGAAGATCGGAGAACATTTTAAAAGGGATGATTTGTTAGAAAGCATGGGAGTTGTGAATCCCATTTTTTGGAATAGTGTTAACAGTCAAGAACAGATCAGTAGTTTATTTCACAAATACATGGAAACAATTTTTATATATTTATGTAAATATGTAGATGTGAATGGAGTTTAGATTAATGGTATATTAAATAAAAAAATTATTGACATCTCAGTCAACCATTTTGGGATTGCAATGATAGATCAATTTTAGTGTTTAAATGATCTAATAGAAAATGGTGCCATTACACGTCTATGGAAAAATAATTATCCAAGTAGAGCCTTGCAAGAAAGTATTAGTGAATACTTCAGATTATATGAAATTGTTCAAATAATTATTTTGGGTTTTGTAGAAGATGAGTGAGTGCTTAGTGCATTATCCTTCATGAAGTCAAAACTTAGAAATAGATTGGATAAAAATCTAGAGACTTGTTCGAGACTATATGTTTCACATTATTCTATGGACGAGTTTCCTTATGATAGATAAGTGGAAACATGGAGTTATTTAGTTAAAATAAGAGGCATGAGTAATATAACTACCATTGCAGATGATGCAAATACCGAGACTAAATATAACACTAGCATGGTAGATGTAAATCAGACTTACGATGAGCAAGTTTCTCGAGGATTATTTTAGCTACTCAAATTTTAGTTTGATAAGTATAAAAATTATTTTTTTTTGAAATATTTCATATTCTTTTATTTTCAAATAGATTAAATTCTATAATCTATTTCCTGCATCGTACAATTATGAATATTATTCAATACACTGGATTTAAGCACTTTGTCTTATTACAATTTTGTGTATTTCAAATAGTAATTCTATATCTTTGTAATGTATGTAATTTAATAAAAATCAATCATAATTCTAATTAACATTGTACAAAGCATTTCATTATAACATTCATTGAAGCATACAAGTCTTATGTGTAGACATGCACAGTGTACCATAGGACACCAGTTCTCTTATCATTAAAACTCCAATTATTATGATTTTTTGTTTTCATTATCTTAATTGTCTATAATATTAATTTGGACAGCATATACATAGATGTAATACATGCATAGTGTTGAACCAAAACATAGACAAATATTTTAATCACACCAATATTATTCTATTACATATTTACATTAGAACCATTACACAAATATATAGGAAATATTTTTCCTATAGTTGGGGATTGCATATTTCCAAATTACACCACAATCAATGCATTCAATACGATAACTACTAGAATAGTATAACAATACATTCAATGTTATAACTACTAGAACATTATAACAATGCATTCCATGCTACAACTACTAAATTAATATAATAGTATAACAATGCATTCAATTTTACAACTATGAGAACATTATAAAATTGCATTAAATGCTACAAATAATATAAAAATATAACATTGCATTCAATTCTATAACTACTATAACCATGCATTCATTGCTAAATAATACATTTAAATATTAAAATTATATAATTAGACTATTTAGAATAAATGTAAAGTATCATTAAATAAAACAAGTGTTTTTCAAACAAACATGATATAAACTAGTTGAAACATTATACACTATTTTTTTGAACATTATAAACTATTTGAAAGTTGAAACAAATTAACATTTTTTTTGGAAGAGACTCTCCACCCCCTTACTACTTTCCATCACCCTCCATGAAAACCCCATTGTCTTGAGCTACCTATGTATCCTCCAATATCACTCCTTCCTTCTAAATATCCTCTGTAGTAGAATTCATATTTTCAAGAATTTCCCTCTCCTCATTCATAGCATCACCTTTTGAAAGAGTAGTTAGATCTGCATCTATTTTTTGCTTCAATAAAATGTTTGGATCCATCCCATGCTCTTAAATTATTTTTTTCCAAGTGTTGTTCTGTTTATTTAACAGAACAAGTTTTTCCTTCAATGCAATAGTTGAGGTGATACTTTTGTGGGTGTTTTTTAAATTCACATTAAGAAGATGTGTTTATTGCTTCAAATTTTCATATTTTTCCTATAATTAACAAATAATATATAAGTTTTAGGCACATACAAAGTTTAATAACTAAAATACATGTTATAAATAATGAAAACTTACCACAACTTTATCCTTCTATGCTTGTGCAATGGTAACAACGTTTATCTCTCTAGCCCATTTATTGAAATAGGCCTAGGATTCTCCATTTAAAATTTTCAACCTGTTTATCATAATCCTTAAAACCCTATAATTGTAAGCATTGTTAACATAAATTATTCTAGATTGAGATTGATAAAATAAAATATCAATCTTTGAGGGTTCATTTTGAACAAGCGAAAACAAATTAAATCTTTGAGAGTGTTTATGATAATGTGCATTGATTTCTTTAATAAGTGATTTTTCCCTTATCTCTCATTGTTTTAAATCATTAAATTCATCAATAACATCCTCCCTCAGAATAACAAACAGATTTTTTAAAGCTAAATTTTCTAATGAAAAATTAGTGATGAAATCATCAGAGACATTTAAATTATTAGTGTGGGTGGGGTAGCTAGGGAAGGGGTAGTTGTAGAAGGCACTTTTGTAGGCATATTATCAACTTGAATAAAATCATGTGGATTGAATCCATCAATAAGTGGGGCCCCAATTTTTATCCCAAAAATATATTCATCCAAATCAATTTTCTTCAAACATGCAAAGAAATTTGGAAAATTAGAAATTTGTAGGGTTCCTATACTCTATGAAAGGAGGAAGATATTATTTCCTCTTCTCTGAGTTTGGATGGGTGGTGGGGGTGGTGTCATACATCTTAGTCTCCTTACAGATTTTGGGTGGACTATAAAATAAAAAATTACTCAAAACTAGTAAATTCACAAGTATAGAATTAATGCAAATTCAAATCGAATGTGTTATTACATGTTGAGGTGACTACCTCTTTCATTCTGATTGTCCTTCATGGAGTTACCTCTTCCCCTCTTATTGTCCTTGTGGGAGTTATCTCTTCCTATCTCATTGTCCTTATGGGAGTGACATTGGTGGTTTCACTTGTAAAACAAGTAAATTATTCAGTTAATAAACTACCCAATTCTAAGAAACTTCAATTCAAAAAGAAAGTTTTAAGGTGGAAAACATTGATCGTGTTGTTGGGAAGAATATTCAATGGCAAAAATTTGAGAGTCAACTGCAAAAAAAAACAAAACCAATATGATAATTTTTTCTAATAAATAAAGATTAAAGGAAATTTAGGGGAACCTAGAAGTGAAGACAAAACATAATCAGTTCTTGGGAATTTGGTAATTCAAAATGAATTAAATGAAGACTCCATAGATTGGGTATCACTAGAGCCCTCTGAAGCATGTCAACCTTTGGATGCCACCTATTTTATTATGACATATGTATGGACTCTTATATGGAATAACCAATAGACTAAAAACTGTTAAAATTTGAAAATGTATAAAGCAAGAGAGACTATTAGGAAAATAAACTTACCTCCTGCTCTTCGATAGACAAAGCATTAGATTTCATATTTTCATGGAGGGTAGTGGGAATTTTAGTATTTTTTCTATCATATAAGGCCTCCAAATACAAATCCATAAAATAGTTAGAAGATGAAATGGTGCAAGAGTCCTTAAAAAATGTAAAATTCAACTTTGTCTTAATCCTACTAGATATAACTATGCACCAGTCACACACAACACCTGATAGAGAACATAGAATGTAGTAAATAGCCTAGAAAGTACTATTTGATGGTCTTCCCTATAAAACAATTCTATCTTGGAAGAAATGCACAATAGATTTGGGAAATGGATTAGAGATTTTTTTAACAGGGATTCCCCTATGATTTTGACTATCTATAATGAAAATAGAAAAAATGCATTTCAATAAGGACATAAAACTAATTATAATAAATTATTTAAGAATAATGAAAAAAATTTAATTTAATAAATAAATCTAACACTTACCATCTGGGTCTATGGTGACTTTGTAGATCAACTCTAGGTAATTTTTATCAACATCAGATAAAACAACCTTGGTGCTAACAGGGCTTGAATTGCAATGTGGATGGCCTATTAAAATGTGGATATCCAATGGAGAGGTGCCAAAGGATATTATTTTATTTTTAAATTAGACATAGAAATGGCTCTTAGTATGATTAAATCATATAACCTAGGATTACAGTAGGTTATTGTTAATCATCATGTCGTATTGAGACATCTACACCAAGCCTCTAAGTTCACATTGATATATCTAATCAATATAGGATTTTGGATTCTCTATCATCTAGACAAATTCTGGACACAAAATATTCTTGAAAATCAATTTTTGGATCCTTATTTTAGTTTTTATGGATGTGGAAGCTATTGAAACTTCATTGTAGAGTTTGTAGTAGTAGTAGGTGAGCTTAAAAACAAAAGGTAGGATGAGAAAAGTCTTTAGGAAAAGTGTGAAAATTAGGGAACTATGAGGGTATTTATAATCTATGAGGGGAATCAATTGAACTATAATAATTGATTGGCATGACTGTTGATAGTAAGATGATGTGAAGAAGCATGGAGTCAGGTGGCAGCATGACACTAGGTGAAAATATGGTGTCACATAGTATTATGGTAATATACAGCACCATGCTACCACATGATAGGATGGTGCTGGTATCATAGTTGTTGCTAGAATCTGGATAACACAAGTGCAATGGAGATGTGATCACACAAGATGAACAAGTGCACACCACATAAATTTTAAAGCAATTTGAAAATAACAAGAAGATAAATTACACAAGACAAAAATGGAGAAAACCAAAATCTGATTAACATGAAATGGCCAAAATGAAGAATACATATAGGAGAGCTAGAAAGTAACTCCTCCATAAATGGTGGTCAAAGCACCCCAAGAATAGACTCCTCCACAAAAGGTGGTCAAAGCACCCCAAGAATAGACTCCTCTAAAAAAGGTGGTGACAAGGTGCTAAGAATAGAGAAGTAACTCCCATACCCAGAATAGCTGGTCAAAGGAGTCACTTATGACACCTTATGACACAAATATGACACACAATCTCCACATAAGCTAGCCTATCCCACAAATGTAGGAAAACTACATGTATGCACAAATATATAATATTCCCTAATGAATAAATAGGGAAAAATAAAAACCTAGACTAATACCCCCCCCATAAGTGCATCTTAGGTGGGCAGTGTGAAAATAAAAAATGGGTCCCGGCAACTAGGCCCGAGATGTACCCATGTATAAATGCAATCTCCTATAAGATAGAGAAAAAGAGAAAACCCATAGGAAAAAACTCCCCCCCCCCCCCCAAAAAAAAAAGAGAGACATAAAATAAAATAAGAGGCTATAAGGGGCCCCCTTGAATATGATGCTGCTACAGATGTAGACCGTACCCCAAGAAGAGCTCGTAGATGAATGAACTTGCTTTCGGTGGAAGGTTTGGTGAAGATGTTTGAAACTTGCTCTAAAGATTGGTAAAATATCAAGTCAATGACCTGACTATGAATAAGCTCCCAAACGAAATGCATGTGAATCTCTATGTGCTTGATCCACTAGTGCTGAACCGGATTCCTACAAATCTGAATGGTACTCTGGTTGTCACAATAAATGATGGTGGGCTGCCTAATAAGAATGCCAAACTCTGAAAGAATCCCCTAAAGCCAAATAGCCTCAGTAGCTACATTAACAACTCCCATGTACTCTGCCTCTATGGATGATATAGCAATAGCATTCTTCTTCTTGCTAGACCAACTGATAGGACCAAAAGCTAGAGAGAAACTGTAACCAGAAGTGGACTTGCGAGTCTATGAATCACCAGCCCAGTTTGAATCTGTATATCCAACCAAGTCAACCTCGGTGCCAAATCTATAATGAATCCCATATCTATGTGAACCCTGTATGTAATGCAAGATTCTCTTAGATGCTTTCCAATGCAGCTCATGAGGTTCCTGCATGAATCTGGAGACAAGTACCACTGTCTATGAAATGTCAGACTTGGTGTGAGTCAGGTAGATGAGACTACCAACAAGTTGTCGATACCAAGTGGCATTAACCAATGGTGAAGAAAAATCATCCTCAAGCTTGACTCTTGATAGAAAGGAGTTGGAGATGGCTTGCAATCAGCCATGTGAAATTGAGCTAATAAGTCGAGAGCATACTTAGGCTGTGTAAGAGAAATCCCTGAATCTAACTGGGAGATCTTGATGCTAAGGAAGTAGTGCAACAAATCCAAGTCTATCATGTCAAATCTATCATGGAGAGATGCCTTCACTACTGCAATAGCTGATGAAGAACTCTCGGTGATCAAAAGGTCATCAGCATATAGAACCAAAATCAAGAGTGAATCATCCTACCACAAGAAGTAGACATTGGGATCAGAATGGCACCTAGTGAAACCTGCTGTGAGAAGGAAGGAATCCATCTTGGCATACCAAGCCTGAGGAGCCTGTTTGAGGCCATAGATAGATTTCCTAAGTCTACATACTAAGGAAGAATCTTAAAAAAATTCTGGCAGCTGCTTCATGTAGATCTCCTCCTCTAGGTCTCCGTAAAGAAAGGCACTCTTCACATCCATCTGATGCACATCCCAACCATGTGCTACAGCAATATCCAAGGTGAGTTGGATAGAAGTCATCTTTACAATGGGTGCAAAGGTCTCTGAGTAGTCAATGCTTACCACTTGTGAGAAACCCTTGGAGACCAATCGCGCCTTGTACTTATCAATCAACCCATCTGCTGCAAACTTGGTCTGATATATCCACCTACATCGAACCATCTTTCTTCCCTTAGGAAGTGAAGTCAAATCCCAAGTGTGATTTTTGATTAAGGAAGAATATTCTTCCTCCATAGCACTATCCCACTCAGGTACCTCCAATGCCTCTCAAAAAGTTTGTGGAACTAAAACTGTAACAAAGAAGGCATGTGGATCTCTCTGAAAATCCCCCCTAGTACGTCTGTCATCTATGGGATCTCCTGCCCAAGTGCCAACACTCTCAAGTGTTTGTCTAGCCCAAAGTGGCCTAGAAGTGAGTGAGTCAGGTGCTAACTCCTCATCCTCTGACTGACTAGAGGTGGATGACTCTGCATCACTATCCTCACTGTCTAAACTTGAAGAAGAAGAAGATGCCTCTAGCTTGAGAACCTACTGTGGTTGATCTAAATCTGACAAGGAATCATCATGAAGAAGTAGATCCGATGAGGTAGAAGAAGTGTTAAGTGTTGAGTCTCTAGGACTCTCCTGAAAATAGACACTTATCTCGATGAACAACTCATGAGGGATGGGATCTAGAAGGTGATATCCATTAATACCATCCAGATATCCTACAAAGATGCAAGGCTTGGACTAATGTTCCATAGCTATGCATTTCTTCTTCAGAATGCAGGCCATGGCTGGGGATCCAAAAACTCTAAGGTGCTCAACATCAGGTTTCCTTTTATGCCAAGCTTCAAAGGGTGTTATCCCTTTCAAAACTTTGTGAGGAACCCTATTTTGAATATAACAAGCACAATTGATGGTTATGGCCTAGTACTATGGTGATAAGGATTTGGAGTGAATCATACAACTACCCATCTCTTTCAAGAACTTATTCTTGCATTCTACAACTCCATTCTATGAAGGACTGTAAGTGACTGTGCACTGTAAATCAATCCCCTCTATGGTGCGAAACTGCTCAAACCTAATGCTGATATACTCCCCTCCATTATCAGTTTGAAGAACCTTGATGGATTTCTCACTCTGTTTCTCAACAAGATGCTTGAAGTCTAGAAAATTTTCAAACACTTCAGACTTTTATTTGAGAAAATATATCCAAGTGTACCTAGAGAAATCATCAATGAAAGTGAGGATGTACTTGGCCCTTATGAAAGATGGTTTGGGAAAGGGTCCCAATACATCACTGTGAACTAACTCCAAAGGTTGTGAAGCCCTCCAAGCTTTGCCTTTGTCAAACTTTGCTTTGGGATGCTTCCTAAGGGAGCACCCCTCACAAAGTCCTTTTGAGAATTGGACACGAGGCAAGCCAATGACCATGTCATGTTTTCAAAGTTGCTCAAGGTAGCAGTAATTAAGGTGGCCAAACCACTCATGCCATAATTTGATAACTCCATCTGAATGAGTCAGCAATGCTACTGGAGAAGAATCTGATGTAAAATGTGGGAAGGTGTATAACCTAGCTTGGTGATCTGCCCTACCCACAGCCACTATAGTATCACTATGCAACTCCCTGATAGCCACTGAATCTAGTGAAAACTCAAATCTCATGCCCTGACCAATGTGAGTGATTTGGTACACTGATAGGAGATTGGTTGAAAGAGAAGGAACACTTAGAACATTATTGAATGTTCCTCCTTCCATTTCAACTGACCCTCTCCCTGCAATGAAAATTGATGTATCATCACCCAAACTAATTGAAGTCATGCTACAAGGCTCTAAAGATGAAAACTCAAATAGTGAAGAGCCTATGTGGTGAGAAGCACCCGAGTCTATGACCCATGAAGATGTAGAAGCTATAGTTTCTACAAGGGCCTTGCCCTTTCTTTCTCCTTACCCTTGCCTTTTGCCTTAGTAGAATCTTAGGTAGATGAATTCTGCTTGATGGACTCAGGGACACCTATGTTGTTCTTCTCTAGAAGATGAGTTAGGTGATCTATTTTTTCCTTCATGCATTTGTGTTCATCATGCCCTGTATTTTTACAATAGGCACATGTAACCTATTCCTTCTTAGGTTTAGCATTGGAAGAGGAAGTCTCAGTGTTGTTTTTGGCAGGATTGGTGTTTTCTTTCTTCTTCTCCTGGTCTTTATTCTTTTTCTTCTTCTCCTTTGTTGAAGTCTTGTCCTTACCATTTTCAGCTATCAAAGCTTAGGGTTGAGTAGACTTCACTGTGCCCATTTGAATTAACTTATTTTTCTCCCTAGTCAAGTCGGAAATGAATGAATCTAAAGAAGACATTTTCTATGTAGTGCCAAGAGCACTTTTTTGGCATGGAAAGTGGAGACAAAGACTAAATAGCTTGGACCTAACTTTGTGAGAATAGAAATAATGAGTTGATCATCTTTCTTCTCTATCCCACATTATTTCAATTGCAATCTAAGGGCCTTAAAATTAGTGAAGAAGTCCTGTAGGGTGTCAAAGTTGCTAGGACTTAGACTTATGAGTTCATTTTCGAGCTCATGACCTCTCATCTCATCAAGCTTCCCAAATAACTTTTCTAAGGTGTCCCATATGTCATTGGGAGTTTGGGAGGATTCTAAATGGAAGAGAAGTTCTAGAAACATAGACAAACTTAGTAATCTATAGGCTTCATTACTACGGTTGTACCACTTGACTTTTTCAGCATCAGTGTTGGGTTCTATTTCAATTCCCATGGTGATCCTATACAACCCTTTGCTTCTAAGAATGATTGACATTTTGACTTTCCATTCATGATAGTTTAAGGGTGTTAAGGGTTTAAGTTGAAAATAATCTATTATTAGCTAAATTTAGGTGAAGTTGAGTTGATTGCAAGTTGTGAATTAATGCAGAAAAGAGAATGAAAGCAAGTTGTGAAAAGCAATCACACCACCCCAAAATGTTGAGCCCCCCCCCCAAATATGCATGTTCAAGCTCAAAAAATGTCAGACTCAGCGGAGAATGCATCTTAGAGCAATCAGTGCAAGACTAAAGCAAACAGGACGTCAGACTTAGCTGAAAATGCATCCCGAGAGACCCAAATTTTTGGCACTTTATAAACTAGTGCATTTTTAACAATTAACAAGCCTACGCTGTGGAAAATTGAATTACAAACACTTTTGAAAAAAATGGCACCTAAAACTAAGCTACCATTTGTAAGATATTAAAGTTACAATTTTCTCGTAAACTAGTGTTTTTGCAAAAAAAAGCACTAAAACATTAAAAAATGCCTATTATGGGGAGAGAAAGTGGCCTTCCAACCACTCACTGGATTTGGCACAAAATGAGGAATCCAAATAAGGTATATGTGAGGGGGAATCGGCCTCCTACCAACCTGGGCCTCACCCTTCGTCTTTGTAGGTCGAAGATACAAGTTTTAATTGAAAAATCCCCAAAATACAAAACTGTCTAAAAAATTAAATACTCAATCAAATTGACTGATTTTTGTTTTAACATGTCAATTTTAACTGAAAATAATAAAGCAAAGACAGTTTTGAAGGATGCCAAGTGTCCAAGGGGCGCCACATAAGATGCCAAGTAACCAAGGGGCGTCCAAAAGCAAACAGTCCAAAATTTTGACTCAGAAAAGACAAAAAATCTAAATGCAGACCTGCTAGACTATCTGCGGCGCCTTGCTGGAAGGATAATAGCAGAATATCTTCACCAAAAAGGAGGGCGCACTTTTATTTTCAGACAGCAAAATAGATGCAGCAGTGGCGTCCCAAAAAAAAGGGCACAGTTTTGAATTTTCTCCCAAAAAAGAGTGCAAACCTTGACGCCGTATGGCTTATGGCTTGGCTGGAACTGACTGTGGCATGGAGTGGTAAATGACTGCAACGTTGATTGCTGTTGGAGGGCGCTGGAAGGATAGAAATGTGGCATCAGAATTGGCATTGGAGCTGATTTTGTTGAAGGACAGAAGCTTGGTGCAAGACTGAAGTTTGGCCCCTAGACTAGAAGAGCTGACTGTGAGGAGTGCTCACTGCTGCTCCTCCCTCTGCTCCACACAACAATGGCACCTAAGCTAACTGCTGAACCAGCCCTTGAAGTGAAGACACCAAGACACCCAAAGACAAGGATTTCCAAAGAAACTAACCAAAATTGATATATATATAATTTTAGACCAAATCTAGAATAAAAAAAGAAAATTCCACTCCTCTTGATTTCAAAATAAGCTAAAAGCATATTCACACACAAGATTATTGGGTAGGCTCTGATACCATATCGGAGTTGTTGCTAGAATTCAGATAACGCGAGTGCAATGGAGACATGATCACATAAGATGAACAAGTGCACACCACATAGATGCTAAAGCAATTTGAAAATAACAAGAAGATAAATTGCACAAGACAAAAATGGAGAAAACCAAAATTTGATTAACATGAAATGGCCAAAATAAAGAATACACATAGGAGAGCTAGAAAGTAACTCCTCTACAAATGGTGGTCAAAGCACCCCAAGAATAGACTCCTCCACAAAAAGTGGTCAAAACACGCCAAGAATAGACTCCTCCAAATAAAGTGGTGATAAGGTGCTAAGAATAGAGAAGTAACTCCCATACCCAGAATAGCTGGTCAAAGGAGTCACTTATGACATTCTTATGACACCTTATGACACACAATCTCCACATAAGCTAGCCTATCCCACGAATGTTGGAAAACTCCATGTATGCACAAATACATAATATTCTCTAATTAATAAATATGGAAAAATAAAAACCTACACTAATAGTAGTAACATGATGTCATGCAATAACATGTTATTGGATGATACCATGTTGTTACATGATAACATGGTACCAAGTGGTGCCATGTTATTGCATGATAGTATGTTATCTAGTGGTATCATGTTATCACACAATAGCATGATGCTAGACAACATGATGCTACCAAGCATCACTATTCTACCATATGACAACATGGAGTCTAGTGGTAGTATGTTATCAGGGAGTAGTATAATGCCACTTAGGAATATGTTATCACATGATAGTATAATGTCATTTGGAATCATGATGTCACTGATAGCATATTCAATAACACCACTTGACACCATAATATCACCTAACAACATAATGTCTCTCGATGCAATAATTTCACCCAATGGCATAATGGCACCTGGTAGAATAATGCCACCTAATAGTATAATGTCACCTAATGGCATGAAACCACCTAGCACCATGTTTCAACCTAGTGCCATGGTGCGCAATTCTAAATGTAGTCACCATCTCTAGAAACATAATATCACCTAGTAGTATAATGTTGCTTGATAGCATAATGTCACCTGGTAGTATAATGTCATCTGATAGCATAATGTCACCCAACTTCATAATGTTTCCTGATAGAATAATGTTGCTTGGTAGTATAATTTGGCTTGAATTCACTCTATACCATGTTATTGCCATCATTATAATGTACAGTGTTATGTATAGTATCACCCCAAGCTCTAGTTAGATGCTATCAAGTAATTATGTGGAAAATAAACAAGTTTATTTTACCCCTCCTCTACACACTTAGATTCATTAAAGCTATGAATCTGATTCATCTAAACAAACCTAGGAGGGTTTCCATCATAGGCTCTTAAAATTAATCCTACCTTTTGTCTCCACTCCTCCTTCATCTCAAGTGAGTCCACCCTCCATTTCCACTAGTTTACGTGTGTTAATAAGTCCATTGCCCACAATTAAATCCTCTCAATTGGATACTTAAGTCTCCCCTAAATTGGACACTCAATTTTC
This sequence comes from Torreya grandis, assembly GCA_037957365.1. Classification (NCBI taxonomy): domain Eukaryota; kingdom Viridiplantae; phylum Streptophyta; class Pinopsida; order Cupressales; family Taxaceae; genus Torreya; species Torreya grandis. The sequence continues at coordinate 5,707,494 of JARHVA010000361.1, read as the reverse complement.
CATTCCACTTCCCTCTTCCATAATCTCACTCCCCCTTCCATAATTCTTTCCATCTCATCTACAATTCCTTCCATTCCCTTAATCACCAACACTACACAATAATATAAAGCCATGGATTCAATCATTATGACTATAATTCCACTAGCCATCCTAGCCCCTAGGATAACTATTGATTCATCTCCCTTCATATTTCTTACTTTACCAACCCTAAGTGTCCCTACCAATTTGATTGACTCACTCAAGGTTTTGGAATCCATGTTTCTATAGGTTCCTTAATTCCAAATCCCTATGTCTACTCCATTGATATCATTTCCATCTCCCACACTCCTAGTAGACACATCCATTTTTATTGCCTCCACCTCTTTCACTTCTATAATAACCCCAACCTCTATAGAAGAGGTAGAGATGGAGCAAGACACTGATACAAATTTGGACCCTCAACCCATAGATGGGGAAGAGTGGTAAAGACATCTATCAAATAATCAGTGGAAATATCTATAAAAGATACAACACTTGTCACAATGCTCACTAGTGCAACATCTTCAGCTATAGATTTGCAAGTGATAGTGTCATCATAACAAGATGCTACTCCTAGTTGGTTATCACAAATAGTGGGGAAGAAATGCAAGCAGATGGTTTCCCCTAACACATTAGATTTTGGTCTCACAGATGCACATGATAAATCCAAGAAAACTCCTCAAACCATTTTAAGAATATTGTATGATTTAGTAGGGGAAAATTATGTTGATATTATAATCCCCCCACTAGACAAAAATAAAGAAGATCTAGTGTTAGGGGATTACCAAATATCAAAAGTTCACCTTGGACATCCTATAAGAGAGGGATTAAAACATGACATTTAATCTAGCATTAACTCTCTTTTTGAGAAAATGGATAGTGACAAGATCACTAAGGATGATCTAAAATACAAGGTTGAATAATTAATCACTACATTGAAGAAATTCATCAAGCCCACTGCTCAACCAACATAATCTATTACTCAAATCATAGATCAAGCAACACTTGATGTAGTGATAGAAATTGGTATAATGGAAAGGGCCATGAAGGAATGGGCTAAATAGCTCGTCTCAAAGGGAAATAGAATTATAAAACTAGTAATGGACCATTATACCACTCTAAGAGAGAGAAATGTCACCCTGAGAGAGCAGATCAACAAGTATGAGGAAGAGATAGAAAGTTTAAAACTTTTCGATCCAAAATTGATAGTTTTGGACTCAATTGATGTTGGTATCCTCCTTGTAGAAAACATACCAAGAATTGAATCAGAGTAAGAAGAGTTGGATAGATCAACTCAATTTAGAATAAAGATACAAATAGTGCCCATAAGGCTAAATTTTCACATGACAAAGCAACTAATATGGTATATGACATTAAATATTTGTTGAATAAATTATCATGATAGGAAACAAATTAGAAGAACCAGGTCTTTTTAGTGTAGAAATTTCAAGATAAATGCAAACAAGTAGTAAAAAGAGAATCGATAAGAGATATAACATTCAACTTAATCTCTATCCACTATTTCATCAAGTACCATAACACATTGGATTAGATGGAAAAAGATAATCAAGAATATAGAGCCTTTAGAAGGTAACTCTTCAATACAATATCAAAATGTGTGATAAGCCACTTCTACTCTTTTGGTCCTGATGAAGATAAAATCTTGGAGATCTTCCTGACTTTTGATGCATATATTGAAAGACATAGGGGAAAAAGGACAAAGAGGTTTTAGAAGTGTTGGATATAGATTAATTCTTTATATCAAAATAACATTCTTGTATTTATATTTTCATTATTGTAAAAGTATTATAAAGTTGTAAATTTTAACTTATAACTATCATTTTGATAGCTCTTTTTGAGAAAGAGCAATGTGTAATGTCCATGTTTCATTTTGATAGGTTGAAAGTTGTAAAAAGCAAACTTGTAAATTACACTTTCTATTTTGACAAGTTTGAGTTTCTTAAGTTGTAAAAACACTTATTGTAAAATGCAATTCCAATTTTGTCAAGATTGTGTGACTTGAAATTTCTAAAAGTCCCAATTAAAAATCACAAGTTAGGGTTTTGTAAAAAAGTAACTTAAGTTATTTAACGTTATCTTTTGTTCTAAAATTGGAGTTTCACTTTGGTGCCTCATTGTATGAATATAAATTTGTAGCTCAAGTAGAGAAGAAGAATGGTAGTGCATGAAGTTTCCACTCTACCTCTATCATTTTAGATCATGCCCATCTCTTGTATGATCTTTTACAAAACTTGTTCACTTCACCAAATATGCCACTAGCTGAAGATCATGTCTCTATTCGTGGAGTTTCTAGATTTTTGCATGTTCTTCTACTAAGCATGGATTTCCTTGTTAACTACATCTCTTTTATGAGTTTTTTTATATAAATTTGATAAATATGGTGTAGCCCATCTATCTTTTTGTTGCTAGAGATATTATTTTGTATTTTGAATAACTTGTCTACATGTTATAACCTGAAGAATAAGAATAAATTGAAGATTTGGCTTCCATGTCTATGTAATATTTAAGGTTATTTAAATATTTATGGATGTTTTAATTCTTATTTCAGTCAAAAAATTTCACTTGTGGTATTCTTTACCCTTTTGGAAGATTATTTGAATAAAAATAAAGAATCTTGTCCCTTGCATGAAAAATACCCAATATTACCTTTGGTCTCACATTTGCATGAGTTTATGCTCCTACATATTTCAATATTCATTATTATATTGTGTTAATTATATCAAACATTAAAATACACTAAATTTTTTTGGTACAATCACCATTTTCAATTTTACAATTTCATTTTCAAAACTCTTTTAGCTAGTCAAACCCTAGTTTAAGAGCAAGATCACTATGAAGTAGAATTTATACATAAACTGGTATTTTATTAGTTACACCAAATTTAGTGAAAGGAATGTGCCCTTCTCCAGAGGTTCACCTCAACTTTCTAAGTTCCTATAGCTTGGAGGATATCTCACTGTATGATTATATTTTTACACAGTGAGCTATGACATCAAGAATGCGTGCAAAATCTATGTGATAATAACCATCATAAAATATCATTATGTAAAGCTTGATATAAATCTATGTATTCTAATATGGGAATAATTTACTAAAGGGGATGGAGGAAAAAAACATGCCCCATTATAGTAGAAATAAATGAGATGGATAACTAATATGTCAATATCAAACTATGTAGTATATATAAAATCATTTAATGTTCAAAATAGGAAAGTGTTTATCCTCATATGATGATGGAATTAATGGGTGAAATTAATATGCCTCAATGAATGTTTTGTATGTGTAAGATATGTATCATGATAATGACACAAATAGATATATAAGGCTATGATGCCTCTAATGACAAAGCTAAATAGGGATAAATAATATGACCCAATATATCGAGTGTGTCTCTAGTAGGGATAGATAAACCAATGAGTAATACAGAAAATTAGTGTGCCCACATAGATTCATGGTAAAGACTGTGATACCAAAAATAACATATGGATGATATAGATCATCGAAATAATCATATAATATCACATAGTATATCACATAAAATCTACACAAGTATGTAGCTACATATCTAAATACATCATGAAAGGAAATATGATGGAGCAAAATGAAAACTAAAGGATCCTCTATAGACAATGACAAAAAAGGCATTGAAAAAACATACACAAGAATACCCATGTGATTAATTTACCAAGCATAGGCATGCACTCAAAGAAAGAATGTAAAAAGTTTAGTGTATCCACATAATATAGATATCAATGTAATAGACAAGATGTAGGTTCTATAAAAATATAATATAATCATTGTTATTTAACTTAATATGATAAATAAAAATCAATAAATATATTATCATAAAATTTGATATATAGAGATGCCCCTAAGGTAGGGCATGCCATCAATTTTATCATGCCCATAATGGAGTGAATAAGATAGCAATCATGCACCATTTAGAAGTCCATAATCATACATAACCTATAGATCATGCATCTTACCTAGTCAAATAAATACCATGAGAAACACACATGTAAGGTATGAATGTGAAAAACTTATAACATAAGCATATAAGTATGAAACACATCTATTGATAAATTATTATTATTATTTTTATTTTTTAATAATATTTTCACATTTTGATAATTTTATAGAATAAATAGTAATATAAGAATACTCCAAGGGGAGAACGCAATAATATGCAATTGAAGCTCAATCAAATAAAAAAATTCAAAGGACACAATTAAGTGTAGAATTTAAATAGGAAACCAATGGGCATAAACAAATAATAAGAAGAGGAATATTTATACAAATTTAGATGCATAAACATCTAAGGTGAATGGGAAATATTTTGTTACAAAAAAGTAGTTATTGTTAAGCACAAAATACACTAAGAAGGGGGGCAGGGTGAATTAGTATATTATATATATTTTTACTTAATCTTATTTGTTTTATTTAACCACTTAATCACACATTCAAGATATGCATTAAAACTAATAATTTTCACCACAAGAGAGAGAGAGAGAGAGAGAGAGAGAGAGAGAGAGAGAGAGAGAGAGAGAGAGAGAGAGAGAGAGTAGATTTTTACATGGAAACCCAAAGTGGGAAAAACCATGGAGAACAATCTCAAGTATATGAATGAGCACCAACCCCTTTGTCAAGCACCAACCCACAAGAGCAGCAACCCATTTCAAATATTTGTGAGCACCAACCCATAGGAGCACTAACTCCTCTTGTGTATAAAACACAACTATCTCTCAATGTTGCTTACTCAATAAATGATAGAATTCTACAATATCTTCTATTTTTCTTTCTTCAAAAACAAATACAAATCATGCACTCTCTTGCATATTACAAATGGCTTCTCAAGCCTTTATTATATCTTTCCAAATGACCTTTGGCATTCACCCTTTGTGACTCTTCAATCTTCATGGAAAATGGTGCCAAACTTGCATGACCCTTTGTATCCTTGCATTTGTAAAGTCAAATGGTGACCCTTTATAAGCAAATTCATCCTTTCCTCTTTTATCTTTATCTTGGTGACTTTTCATATTCCTTAAAGTGTCCCTTCATGGAAAAATACACCATACCTCTTTTGTCTTCATATGGTGACTCTTGGAATTCCTCAAGATGACTCTTCATGAGAATATGCATCCCATTCCTCTTTCATCTTTTACCCCATGACTTTTTAACTTCTCCATGGGCCCTCTTTTGATTTTATGCAACCAAAATAATATTCATTAATATTAAATAAATATTAACATACATTAGCCAAGATATGAGTATTAAAAACACCATTAAATGCAATGGGGCCTTCATCACCAATAATGCTAGACCTTTGACATCAACGAAAATATTTCAAACAATCTCCCCCTTTGTGATTGATGGCAACCTTGAACTGAAACTACCAAATTCTAAAACCTACACATACTGTCATTTGAAAAATATATAGTAACTCCCCCTTAATGTAGCAACTTGTACATGTTCCTTGTATCTATTTTAAAACCTATATCTGTACCTATTATTCTCCCCCTTTGACATCAATGGCAAAGGACCTACCTAGAGCTAACACTTATCTCCCCCTCAACCGATGATGAACCTCAATGGTAGGAAGTAAAAGAAATTACTCCCAAATTCTCTCGTAGATACTCAAATGTGTCTTTCGATAGTGCCTTTCTGAAAATATATACAATCTACTCTATAGTATTGATATACTCTATCTTAACCTATTGATCTACAACTTGATCTCTCAAGAAGTCATATCTAATGGGAATATGTTTTTTTATTGAATGCATCACTGGATTCTTTGAAATATTAATAACACTTATGTTATCACAAGAAATATAAATAGGCTCATCATACTTTACCTTGATATCTTTCAAAGTTTACTTCATCTAAAGCACTTGAGTAAAACACAATACTGTTGCAATATATTCTACTTCAGTTGTAGAAAGTGATACTAAATTTTACTTCTTGCTTAGCCATGATACTAAGCTATCACTAAGGAAGAAATCTCCTCCACTTATACTCTTTCTATCATCCAAGCACCCTACCTAATCTGAATCTATATAAGCAACCAAAGTGAAATCTCTACCTGTGGGATACCATAATCCATAATCCAATGTCCCCTTGATATATCTGAATATTATTTTCACCAACTAAACATGAGTATCTTTTAGAGATGACTGATATCTTGCAACCATACCTATTGCATGCATAATGTCTGGCCTTGATGCTATCAAATATAAAAGACTACCAAGCATAAATCTATTTAAATATTGATCTGTAATAGGTGAATCTTCATCCTTACTCACCTTATTTCTTGTATGCATTGGTGTGCCAACTAGTGCACAATCCTCAAAACCAAATTTCTTCAACATTTTCTTAGCATATTTACTTTGAGATATGAAAATTCCTTTATTTGATTGAAATATTTGCAATCCTAAGAAAAATGACAATTCTCCAAGCATAGACATCTTAAATTCTTTTTGCATATTATCGAAAAATTCATTTGTCATCTTTTTAATATTTCCTCCAAAAATGATATCATCAACATATACCACAACAATCAATTGATTCTCACCTTTTGTTTTGATGTAGAAATTACTATTAGCAAATCCTCTCTTAAAACCTTGATCTTGCAGGTACTTATCAAGTCTTGCATACCAAGCTCTAAAAGCTTGTTTTAATCCACACAATGCTTTGATAAATCTACATACATGGATACTAATATTTGAGAGAATAAATCCCTCATGCTACTCAATGTAGACCTCTTCTTCTAGATTTCTATTCAGGAAGGTAGATATGACATCCATCTAAAACACTTTGAAATTTTTAAATACTGCATATACAAGAAACATTCTAATAGCCTCTAACCTTGCCACTGGTACAAAAGTTTCTTCAAAATATATTCCCTCAATTTGAGCATATCCTTTATATACTAATCTTTCTTTATTTTTAGTTACTTCTCCATTTTCATGTAATTTATTTTTATAAACCCATTTTGTTCCTATCACATTGTGATCTTTTGGTCTAGGCACTGATTCCCAAGTATCATTTTTTTCTATCTGATTTAATTCTTCATCCATAGACTTTACCCACTACTTATTATGTCTAGCTTCTAAAAAAAATTAGGCTGAATTTTGGATAACAAAGAGAAATTAACTTGCTTAGATTCATTTACCGTCATTCTTCTAGTGTGAATTCCTTCATTTATGTCCTTGATGGTGTCATTACATTATGATTTCTCTGAACATATTTGGATGGAGTTTTGGTGTCCTTTTTCTCCTTCTTCTCATCTTCATTTAATTCTTAAAAATCTTCCTCTTCAATTATTTTAGAAATGTCTACTAGATCATTGATTCTTTATGTTTCATCTTCTATCCTAACACTTGGACTTTCAACAATTTTCTTGGTTATTTTGTTATAAAATTTATAAGCTTTACTTTTTAAATAATAAAGAAGAAATATACCTTCATCTGCTTTAGATTCAAACTTACCAAGTTTTTTATCAATTATCTTTATGAAGCATCTACTGCCAAAAACACTAAAATAATCAACTATTGTTGGTTTGTCTTTCCATAGATCATAAGGAGTCTTGTCACTATTTATTCTCAATAATACTCTATTCTAAATATGCACTAATGTAAAAACTACCTCTCTCCAATATTTATTTGATATCCTAGATTCATTTAGCATTGTTGTCATCATCTCTTGAACTATTCTATTTTTTGTTCAACTACTCCATTTTGTTGTGGAGTTATGGCTACTGAATAATGTCTCTTTATTCCATGGTCTTCAGAAAACTCAATAAATTAATTTGAAATGAATTCTCTTCCTTGATCTGATCTTAGACACTTAATCTTCAAATTGGTTTTAGTCTCAACTAATGCTTTGAATGCTTTGAAATGTTTGAAAGCTTCTGATTTTTTCTTTAAAAACATTAGCTAAGTCATACGTAAAAAATTATCAATAAGCAACATGAAATATTTCTCACCTTGATTAATTTGAGTTCTCTTAGGTCCACATATATTAATGTGAACAAGCTCTAGCATCTGAGTGGTTGAGTACTCTTTTGTTTTGAACCACCTTCTAGCATGCTTCTCATGCTGACAAGGTTCACAAAGCGTGTCAGATGGCTTTGTAATATTTAAAAGATTTTTGACAGCTTGATTTTGCTGATGTTGACAAGATTATCAAAATTTATGTGCCCCATTCTCCTATACCATATCCAACTTTCTTCAATCTGACTCAAACAACATCTTTGACCTTTGATGTCTGATAGCATATACAAGTTAGTGCTTGTTCTTTGAGCATCTATAACCAACAAATTTGAATCTTTTCTTATAATTTTACAACCTTATACATAAAAATTTAGTGTGTTCCCCTAATCACACATTTGAATTATACTCAAAATATTATGCTTAAGACCTTATACATACAAAACATTTTCAATTTTAGTTCTACCATTATCCAAACTTAGTGTACCTTTTTCAGTAATTTTGGTAGTAGTATTGTCTCTAAATTTCACTATGCCACCATTTATCTTCTTCAAGGTTATAAAATTTCTATTGTATGCTATCATGTGCCTTGAACATCCACTATTAATGAACCATAGATTTTCTTCATTTTTTACATGCAAAGTTATCTGCACCAACATAGATTTTTTAGGTTGTTTCTTTTACTATGAACCTATTTAAACTTTTTTCTTGATGAATGGAGCCTTGAAACTTTGGTCCTTCTTGATTGAATCAAACACACTTATACACTACCAAGATATGTGTCCAAAGTTATTGCACTTGTAACATATTATGGCCTCTTCATTAAATCTTGACAGAGGAGCAAAAGAGTTGTGGCTTCTGCTTGACTCTGCATGACTTTTCTTCTCCTTATTTCTGAAACTCTTTGCTCTTTTTTGACATTCTAATTTTTTATAACCATATCCATTATAATAAAAATAGTAACGATAAAAATAGGACCTTTTTATGTATCTTTGACTTGATTGTCTTTTGTAGTTTTGTTCTCTCCAACCTTCTTTATTTGAGATGTCCTTTATATTCTTAACTACTTCTTTTTTTATTTCTTCTTTTGTAATAGCTTCATCATAGCTCTTTCCTTTTTCCTTGTTTGTGAGATTAGCAACCTCCTCTTTCTCTTTTTAAAATCAAAAACATGTCTTATCTAATATTGATCTTTGATTTTCTAATATCTTATTCAACATATTAGTGTTATTCTCAAATTTTGAATCATTGGTTGTTCTATCATTGATTTCTTTATTTGTTTTCTTAAGATCTTCTTTTAAAGAAAAAATTCAATAACGTACCTTTCACATTCTTTACTTACTATTTTAAACTATGTCATTAGATCTTCTTCATTCTTCTTGGCTTCTTCAAAGTGTGCTTATAGATCTTCAATTATTTCCTTTGACTCCTTTTTATTTTTCTCGATCTAGAGCTTTAATCTTCGATTCTTATTTTCAAGAGATTTTAACTCTTCTAAGCCAAAAATGAGTTCTCCTTCCATATTCACTTCAGCTTCATCTTATTCTTCTTCTTGAATATCTATACTTTTGCTTGCCAAGGCATCTTCATGTTTGGCCATGAATAGAATATCTTCTTCTTCTGAGTCACTGACTCCACTATCTTCAGTTGAGATAGGATCTTTAGAATAAAAAATCTTCTTCTTGAATCCCTTATTGAATTTACCCTTGAAATTATTCTTGTATTTAGACTTTCCTTCTTCATTGTCATCATTACCTTTATCTGGGAATTTAGCTTCAAAATGTCTAATCTTTCCACAATCAAAACATTTAAAAAGTAATTTTCTTTGATATTTACCTGTGCCCTTTTTTGGATTGTGGAGGAATAGAGCTCTGTTGTCATCTTCATCATCACTAGAACTATCACTTGATTCTTGAATCTTAGCCTTCTCTTTCTTTGATGTCTTGAAATCATCTTCTCTTTTTGAGGGTTTATCTTGTTTAGTTTGCATCTCACATGTTATAAGAATATCATAAAGCTCATCCATCTTTAACCTGGCTAAATTCTTCATCTCTTCAATTGCCAAAACTTTTCAATCATATCTAAATGGTAGAGATCTTAAAACTTTTTGAACCACATTTGATTCTTCTTAATTTTCTCTAAGACCTTGAATCTAATTAACTATTTGATCAACCTGCAAAAGATAACTTTCTATATTTTCTTCTTCTTCCATCTTCAAACTCTCAAATTGTCTTCTAAAAGTCTAAATTTGAGCTTGCTGAACCTTGCCATCACCTTTGTAAATATTCTCAATTTTTACCCAAGTTTCATGATCAGATTTACATTGCATAAATTTAACAAATTCTAATTCACATAAACCACATAAAATAGTATTTAAATATTTAGTATTATATTGACTTACATTCTTTTCTACTAGAGTAGTTACAAGTGTCTGTGGCTCTTCATATTCCTCCACCACTAATTGCCATATGTCAAATCCAAGGGCCATTAAATAAGTATTCATCCTTATGCTCCAAAAACCATAATTCATCCCATAAAACAAAGGTTCCTTATTTGTATAAAATCCTTCATGTGATCCAACCATCATGCTTTCCTAATCTACCTTCAAGTTGTAAAACTTTTTCAAAAGGAACCTACTCTGATACCAATTGTTAAGAATGAAATATACTGAGAGAGGGGGTGAATTAGTATATTATATATTTTTTTACTTAATCTAATTTCTTTTCTTTAACCACTTAATCACACATTCAAGATATGCAATAATTTGCACCACGAGAGAGAGAGAGAGAGAGAGAGAGAGAGAGAGAGAGAGAGAGAGAGAGAGAGAGAGAGAGAGAGAGAGAGAGAGCAAATTTTTATGTAGAAACCCAAAGTGGGAAAAACCACATAGAACAATCTCAAGTATATGAATGAACACCAACTCAAAATACAAAGTTCAAAAGCACAAACTTACAAGAGCACCAACCCCTTTACCAAGTACCAACATAACAACTATTTGTGAGCACCAACCCACATGAGCACTAACCCACAATAGCACCAACCCCTCTTGTGTATAAAACACAACTATCTCTCAATGTTGCTTACTCAACAAATGATATAATTATACAATATATATTGATTTTCTCTCTTAAAAATAAAATACAAACCATGCACTCTATTGCATATTACAAATGGCTTTTCAAGCCTTTATTTATAGCTTACCAAATGACCTTTGGCATTCACCCTTTGTGACCCTTCAATCCTCATGGAAAATGGCATCAAACTTGCATGACCCTTCATATCCTTGCATTTGAAAAGTCATATGGTGACTCTTCATAAGAAAAATCATCGTTTCCTCTTTTGTCTTTATCTTGGTGACTTTTTGTATTATTTAAAGTGTCCCTTCATGGGAAAATGTGCCATACCTATTTTCTCTTCACATGGTGACTCTTGGAATTCCTCAATATGACTCTTTATGAGAAAATGCATCTCATTCCTCTTTTGTCTTCTACCTCGTGACTCTTTGACTTCTCCATGAGATCTCTTTTGACTTCTATGCAACCAAAAAAATATTCATTAATATAAAATACATATTAACACAAATTAGCCAAGATATGAATATTAAAAATGCCATTAAATGCAATGGGGCCTTTATCACCAATAATGGTAGACCTTTGACATCATGACAATATTTCCAATAATTATTTCAAATGATTATTACATTTTATTTTTTTGAAATTTCATCAAACACTTAATATATGTAATGTCTTGGTTGAAATTATTTGAGCTACCTCAATAAAAAAATGATGGGTTTTATATGGAGATGGTGTGTCAATATTTGTTTATAAAACTAAAGCTTAGTTTAAGAATTACAAACATAAGAAAATGAGCCCATCAACACTTAAAAAGAGAAAAAAAACATTTTAAATGAATTTTTTTCAAATTTGAATATTAGATGAGTTTAATGGATATCCAAGCCTTCTATAAAAATATATCAAAGAATAGATTTTAGGGTATTAACAAGAAAAATAGAAAAATAGTAAAAAAAATAAGGATGAAAAGTGGCAGTTTTAGGGCTATTCAAGTTAGACCAAATGGTGAATCCATTAAAAAATGTAAAATCATATTTGATTTTAGATTTTCACATACATGGTGTACAAAAAAATGTACAAGGATCATCCATATTCTATAGTGAGAATTTGAGCTTTTAAAATCTATGTATATATGTTTGTTAGATTGCCTAAAAGCAACTTGGGATTAATATAGTTCAAATAAAGTTTTTTGGAGAATTTAGTATGTTATTTTTAATTGCTTATGGCTTAAAGATTATGTAATAATAAGAATAATTTGTTTTAATAATTTTTATTGGGATTTAGGTGTGTTTTGGGAAGGCCTAAAAATTGTATGTTGGCCAAAGCATTAGTTTAAGTTTTGTGTGAAATTAATTTTAGGTTGGGAATATTATAGAATAAGATAACATATTTGTTTTTATTATTAATAACTTGTATATCTTCTCTCATTCAAATATATTTTGAGTTTAGTGAAATTTTTTTTACTTACCAGTTAAAAAAATATTTAAATGATGGAAATTGTAAATCTCTCATAAAAAGCCATTAAAATGATGGTAATAGCATATAAATTGATAAATAAGTGTGGGGAAAGTTGTAAGGATTATATGACTAAGGTCATCCTTCATTAGATCCATATCCTAGATCACATCACTTGGTTTAGAGCAAGATTTTTACCTTGTTGGGTGTTGTTTCTTGCATAACACACCCTCATTTCTACCAAAATTAGAGTACCCCTTTTTGCTTTGATCTTGACCTCACTTGTTGTAGTATATTTGAGTCTCAATTTTGATTTTTTTTGGTTGGGTGTTTTAAAATTCATGAGGTAATATTTTTGGAATATCTTCGTTTACATATCCCTAAAACCCATCTCACTACATAGACCTTGTTAGCATGATAAACTCTCACAGTTTGCACTTAGCCCAAAAATGAGTTATTGACCTCCATTTCATAGGCACAAAAGTTGTGCACGACATGAAAATCAGGCACAAAAGTTCAGCACAAGATTTATTTGTGACACATAATTTGTGAATGGCATGAAATTCATGCACAAAAGTTGGCCATGAAATTTGGGCATGACATGAAAGTTGGGTGCAGTATGAAAGTTGGGAATGAAAATTGGGCATGACACAAAATCCATAACACATAAGTATTAATGATGATCTCCCATTAAACTTATGTTAAGAATGTATATTAAGCATTAAGGACACGCACACACACATGCGCATGCGCATGCTCTCTCTCTCTCTCTCTCACACACACACACACACACACACACACACACACACACACACACACACACACACACACACACACACACACACACACACACACACACAGATATATATGTGTGTGTACATAAATACATACATACATATAAAAAAATAAGGCTTAGTTTAAGAATTACAAACACTAGAAAATGAGCCCATCAACACTTAAAAAAGAGAAAAAAACATTTTAAATGATTTTTTTTTAAAATTTAAATATTATATGAGTTTAATGGATAGCCAAGCCTTCTATAAAAATGTATCAAAGAATAGATTTGAGGGTAGTAACAAGAAAAATAGAGAAACAGTACAAACATAAGGATGAAAAGTGGCATTTTTAGGGCTATTCAATTTGGACCAAATGGTGCATCCATTAAAAAATGTAAAATAATATTTGATGTTATATTTTCACATACATGGTGTATGAAAAAGTTTACAAGGATCATTCATATTCTATAATGATAATTTGAGATTTTAAAATCTATGTATATATGTTTGTTAGAATGCCTAAAAGCAACTTGGGATTAATATAGTTCAAATAAAGTTTTTTGGAGAATGTAGTATGTTATTTTTTATTGTTTTTGGCTTAAATATTATGTAATAATAATAATAATTTGTTTTAATAATTTTTATTGGGATTTAGGTGTGTTTTGGGAAGGCCTAAAAATTGTATGTTGGCCAAAGCATTAGTTTAAGTTCTGTGTGAAACTAATTTTAGGTTGGGAATATTATATAATAATATAACATATTTGTTTTGAGTACTCATAACTTGTAGATCTTCTCTCATTCAAATATATGTTGAGTTTAGTTCGATTTTATTTACTTACTATTTAAAAAAATATTTAAATGATAGAAATTGTAAATCTCTCATAAAAAGCCATTAAAATGATGGTAATAGCATATCATTGATAAATAAGTGTGGGTAAATTTGTAAGGATTATATGACTAAGGTCATCCTTCATTAGATCCATATCCTAGATCACATCACTTGGTTTAGAGCAAGATTTTTCCCTTGTTGGGTGTTGTTTCTTGCATAACACACCCTCATTTCTACCAAAATCAAAATACCTCTTTTTGCTTTAATCTTGACCTCGATTGTTGTAGTATATTTGAGCCTCCCTTTGATTTGTTTTGGTTGGGTGTTTTAAAATTCATGTGGTAATATTTTTGGAATATCTTGGTTTATGTATCCCTAAAACCCATCTCATTACATAGACCTCGTTAGCATGATAAACTCTCATAGTTTTCACTTAGCCCAAAAATGAGTTATTGATCTCCATTTTGTAGGCATAAAAAGTTGTGCACGACACAAAAATCAAGCACAAAATTTTGGCACAAAAGTTATTTGTGACACATAATTTTGGAATGGCATGAAATTCATGCACAAAAGTTGGCCATGAAATTTGGGCACGACATGAAAGTTGAGTGGAATATGAAAGTTGGGAATGAAAATTGGGCATGACACAAAAGCCATAACACATAAGTATTAATGCTAATCTCCCATTAATCTTATGTTAAGCATAAAGGACGCACACACACACACAAACACACACACACACACACACACACACACACACACACACACACACACACACACACACACACACACACACACACACACACACACACACACACACACACACACACACACACACACACAGATTGATATGTGTGTGTGTGTGTGTACATACATACATACAAACATATATATAATATTGTGTGTGTGTGTGTGTGTGTGTGTGTGTGTGTGTGTGTGTGTGTGTGTGTGTGTGTGTGTGTTATTTTATTAATTTTTCAATAAAATTAATATATTTTTTTGAAATTCCCTGCTCAAAGCTCTAAACTACATTGAAATACATTTTTGTCGATAACATTTTCCTCGGTGCTCAGTTTTCTGAACTATCAGTGGCATCATAAATCTCACATTGGTAACTCTATGATGTCATGTGTCTTGCATGGATAATTTTTAAATTTTAAAATGTGTCATGTCACATTTAAATTATCCTCTTTTAAATGTCACACTTATTGTAATTTTACATATTTTTTAATGTGACATTTATTATTTTCATGTTGCAAGATTGGATGGAAGCTAATAAGAGACACCCACTTGGAGAGGATTAATTCACTAAAAAAATCCATTATCCCCATTTAATGCATAAATAAATAGGTGCCAAAACATGAGAGATAAATATATACATAGCATGGTTCACACAAAAATAAAGTGGGTTTCACATGTTGTTTATAATGTTGGAATGTTGGTTCCATCCTCTTCACAATAATATAAGGCTTGAATGGTATAATTGCTTGACTTGAAATTTGTTCAAGTTTTTATGTCACAGTTTTGGTGTTGGTAACTTAAACATGAGGGAGTGCATTTTTCATGATGCATTTACAATAAATAGTCATTATAATTAATGTTTTCATCCTACACTACTAGGAGATGCCCCTCTTCTTCAAAATTTCCCCATTGGTGGTTGAATCACATTGAATATATTTAACCACTTTAGGAGGGAATCCGCCTTTTTGGTCAATAGATTTGAAATTTTATATATAGCCAACTAAGTGGCTTTGTAAAGGGCTTATACATTTGACATTTTTCATTAATATAAAGGATTAGACCACTTATTTTTTAGAAATTTCTTATTTTTCTAGTTAGTTTTCTCTATGAGCAATATTGTGATGAATCTTTTTATATATTTCATCTAGTTATGGTGGATCTAATATTGTGGTTTTCAAGTACTACATTTAATACAAATGTTTTGAAGACTATTGTTAATTTCCTATTCATATCTATAATGGATTTATATTTTTTATTCATAGCTAGAACCCTAAGACTCTTATATCATATTTGTTCATGGTTGTTTGAATAATTTTCAAGAAATAGATTAATTTCTATTGGTATATGCTTTTTCCCACCATGTGGTTTTACCTACATGGTCTAGTTAGCTTGCTTAGGTGTCACTTGGGTGTTTAATAAAGGTCATTGGGGAAGATAATCCCACATTCATGAGGATATAAGGACATGTTTATCTTCCACCTATTTATGTACCGTTACTAAAGTTATTTTGATAATTAATCTAGAACTAACTAGGAATGTTATTCCATTTGAATGCTTTTGCACATTGTGAAGTTTCTTCCTCTCATGTTTTCATGATCTCATTATTCCATATAGATTCACCTTCATGCATCCAATCCTATCCAATTATCTATCCTCAATTATGGCCGACTTTGACATGCTATCAGAGTATTTTTGGTAGCCTAATTCCATTATTCCTATTTTCAAATCTTGATTTTTAGCTTGCATGTCATATATCTACCATTCATTGACCTAAGTATTGAAAAGTCACTTTTTCATATATTTTGTACTTATTCTAGGGTCCTTTTCTAATCTAGGTTTAGAAAAAAAATAAGAGAAAGGTGTCTCTTATTGGTCATATTTCATCCTGTAGGTTTTCATTCAAAATAGCTAGCACCATCAAATTCAAAATGTGCCAAAACTTTAAGATGGGCTGTAAACATGACTTAGTTTTGTGATAGTTGATTTTGACCTTTTTAGAGGCTTCTGGGGCTTTTTTGGTGATTTCACGCATATTTATACCACTAAGATCTTTAATGGAAAATATTTTTCTAGATTTTTCTCTATTTTTATAGTTTTTGAAGATCCTTAGTGGGTCTTTGGTGGATTTTGTATAGCCATACTAGAACTAGGGCTTTAGACATGGCATAAATTTCAACCATGTTTTCACTTATTAAAACTCTTCTTTTCTTGTATGTTCCCCATATCCAATAGCTACATGAGGTCTTGCTACTCCTGACACCTCCAATTTTGACATGCTAGAGTTTTAGGTCTTCCCAACACCTATCAAAACTTCCACATGCATACTTATCTCAATTCTAGATGTTAGAAGTATAGACTACATCAACAATATAAAAACCTAACATCAGAGTTCCTAGCTACATTCATAGCCCAAAAGTCTGACATCAAACTTCTAGACTACCTCAACAATCAATAGTTCCATCATTAGATCTCCTTACTGCATCCATAGTCAAAAAATTTACTGCCAAAACTCCCAACTACATCTGTAATCAAAATTTTCAATGTCAAAACTCCTAACTACACCCACAATCAAAAGTTACATTATCAAAATTATCAACTTCATTAGTTGTCCAATGTTCTACCTGATGGAACTTGTAGTTGTTTGTACAATCCTGAAAATCGATTGTAAAAAGGGTCAATATCTCTAATGGTTATATGCCTCAACTTTAAGTGTAACACACAACTATAACTATAAATAGAGACTTTAATCCTGATAGGAAACTCGATCAATTATGAGGGGACTCTAAAATTTTTATGATGGCCATGGAAATGTCAAATTTAAGCCCATGAATTGTGATACTATTCATTGGTAATTGGATTAGAGTGTCATCACTCTCCCAACAACATCACAATGTAAAGTGACATCATCAAAGGGGTTCCCTCATCTTATACATTAGCCCCTTGTTCACAACTAACACAAGGGGGATTAAATTTTTCCTCATAAATTTGGGACAAACCATTTGCACACAAAAATTTATACAAAGTGGAGGAATATTTTTACGATAAAAAAGTCATCAAACTTCCATAACTTTCAGTCAATAGCTCCTTTTTAGGCACCTTTTTTTTTCAAAGTGTGAGTTATTTTGAGCTCTATGCATTTGTGTTATTTTTTAGACTTGTAAAATTAAGCATATAAACTTTCATGTGGGTTTCGTTTCTTCTCCTCATTCACCACATGTGTTACTTTTTATATGTGATGATTATATACACACTCAATTATAAAGTGCCAACCTATGCAATATCAGGGGGAATTCGGTGACTATTACAAAGATTTGGCTAAATCCAATGTCCATCACATTGAGAGTATATGGTTACTTGTGGTCATGTTGACTCACCTATCTCCAATTGGGAGACACTATATGAGTATAATTGATTATAATCTAATGGTATATCTTGGAAACACCAACTATGCTTCGTGGTGGATGTGCATAGAACACTTACTCATGAAACATTACCTTATTCCATTTCTATATGTATAGATTCATGTTCCCAGTATCTCTTGTTAATATAATGACTAGGCCAACTCTTGTGACTGTGTCTATGGTCACTTATTGATGCATGTTTCATGGGATCTACACCATGATGTGGAGTAGACAAATTATCCCTCCACTATTTGGAGCACTCTTTAGACTCCTTTTAGAGATCCTATGAGATTTAGATCACTTATCCTCCTCCTACTTCTATTTCTTGTGATGACACATTCTTGATGGACAATGTTCTTCCTTCTCTCGAGCCACCATTATAGGAACAATTTTTTATAGACCTTACCTATCATATTACAAAATCCATATTCATTCCTATACAATATGTTTAACTTATAGAGCCATCAAATATTTTTTCTTCACAACATAAAAAAATTATGGGATGTGAAGCATAGTCACATGACATGCATTGAGATTCCACCTTCCCTTGTTGCTATTATAGAGTTTAGATTTGATCCTTCAAATGTTTCCAATGATTCTTTGCAATAGGATTATATTTGTATTCTAGATTCATTTTATTAAGACACTTTTCTACAAAACATCTCTTATTTATTTGTATAGTCTCACATTTTAAATCTAGATGACAACATTAATAAAATTTGTCTTCTCTTTGATGACATCTCTATTGGAGTTACATCTTCTTATCTAGATGTAATGAAGGTACTTATAAACCCTGTTTCACTATCTCCTTCATTTTATGCTTCATTATGACCATATTCTATAGTTAGACCTGTGATTCTTGATCAGAGTTTGGTACATTTGAGCATGAGTTTAGAGACATTTGAGCATTTGTGAGAGATTCACATCATGATTCCTACATGTGTTCCACATCAGTGGGAATTCAATAGTTTGATAGCTTGAGGTATCTTTCTTCTGAAAGGAAGAGACGTCATTTTTTGTATAATGACCTACTATAGCATTCTCCATGCAACATTATGCACTTAGCTTCTCTCTTCTTTATGGAGGCACACATTCACCATTTATTATATGATATAGGTTGTTAATATGAAGTTATAGAATCTAATGGGGATTTTTAACCCACTCTTCTTTTCTCTCTTTTTGGGGAGACATTTTTACTATAGGTTTTCTCTTTTTCTCTACTTTATGAGAGATTTATATGTACTTTTGTACTTGATCAAGCCTTTATGTCAGGACCCAATTCCACTACCCACCTAAGTTACACTTAAGGGGGTGTTGGTGTACATGGTTTTTACCACCATGTGTTTTCACTTACATGGTCTAGTTAGCTTTCTTAGGTGTCACCTAGGTGTTTAATAAAGGTCATTAAGGAAGATAATCCCACATTCATGAGGATGTAAAGACATGTCTATCTTTCACCTATATATGTACCTTTCCTAAAGATATTTATATAATTAATCTAGAACTAACCAAGAATGTTATACCATTTGAATGCTTTTATAAATTATGAAGTTTCTTCCTTCATGTGTTCATTATTTCACTACTCCATAGAGTTTCACCTTCATGAATTCAATCCTAACTAGTTATCAATCCTCAATTGTGGCCCACTCTGACAATTTTATGATGTCACCTAATCAATGAATCAGATTTACCTTCACTACAAAACATTCTTAGTCTTTCATCTTTACCTCTCTTTTGTTCTTTTTTTATAATTTGTTAAACTAAGTAGATTGGGTCTATATGCAATATGTGCTTATGAGTTTGATTTTGATTATAATCCTTATTTATTGATGTGTATGAATTTTTGAATCTATATATGTGATGGACATGTTTTAAATTAGTTACATTTTCATGCTAAATTACCTATGTTGATTTCTTGGGCAATAAACCATACGACTTGCATCATCTTTCATTTATCTAAAATTATTATAGAGCCAACAAAAGGCCCCTTGAATATAATAGTAAACATAAGATATCTATTATGCCATGAACTGGTGAAAGATACCTTTGGGGAAGCATTTTGTATTTCCTTTTCAAGAGAGGTTAGGTGTGCATGTGTCCTGCTTAAAGTTGGTAAGTCATGCCAAATGGACCATCAATAGATTGGTGATAGAATTAGAGATAAAGTGGATTATTTTAGGCTTATAATTTATTTATTTTGATAGTTATGATTGATTTTTTTTCTTTTGGCCATCCTTCATGCTTATTTCCCACCCTATTGTATGTTTAAAACACACATCGACAAATTGGTACTGGGAGGGTGAATAGTAATATTTATTATATCTATGCTTCATTATAGTATTTTTTCCTATATTATACACTTCCATTAACTATTTGATGCCTAAAAATTGATCAATAGGATGTAAACCCACCAATGGCCTTTGCTTGGCTGGGTGAAAGTGGTTATCATGCAAACATTTCAGGGCTTGCTCATGACTTGCCTAAGAATAGTGATGAATTTTACCTAAAATATACATGTATGGTGGTATTTGGATGGTAGAGAAACACATTAAATCATTAAATTATTCCATAATTATGACTCAGATCTATCATGAAGATGTAGCTTGTCAGTTGTTTCCCTGCTCTCTAAATAAGGATGTATACAACGAGTACCTCATATTTGTGGATGGGTGCAACACTTCATGGGCTATCTTCTAAAATGATTTTTTTCAACCATTTTAGCATGACCATTAACCATTATATCCCATATTATTAATTTTATATATCCCTTAAAGAGCCTAATGAATCCATTGCCACAATCAATGTTCACTTTCTCAAGATCTACAAGAGGTTGAAAGACCCATTCCTGCAAATAAAATATGTCATCATTGGAGTTTACCTTAAAAATTAGATCCATTGAATATTATGTTTATTCATAGGTCTCTATCTACTTTAACATCTCTATCATCAACTTATCAATAGCCTTTCACAATTGAACAACAATCAATATCACATGACTATTATGTGGACCCATTTTATTCACTTGAATAGTCAGGTGTTTACACAAAAAAATACTTCAAATTACTTTCTTGTAAGTCAAACCAATGGAAAATTTTCACATTTTAATGAATTATTACATCAATAATACAACCAATCAAACTTCCCTATGACAAATGAGAACCTTTATTATTTATTTAATGTTTGTTGTTATGGTAATTCAACATTTATTCACTAGGTTGTTTCACCTTGCTTTAGTGATCAAGCATATTTTAGTGCTTTTGATAATCAAGTTCCATTTGTTATAGGATATTCCTAATTATCAATACATTAACTATCTTTTGAGACCACATTCCTAAACTCTTAACTTGGGGTCTATGGATATGGAAACAAGATTAGTGTTGAGACGGTCCTATTGATCGATAATGTACCCTTCTATAGACACAAACCAATTCCAAAAACAAATGATGAATATGAGTTAGATTATTAATGGTAGCAATTGTTTCAAGAAACCTATTAGATAAAAATGAGAATAATAATTAGTTACCCATATAAGATGAATAAATAAACATATCTTGCAACTAGTTGAAATAATAATTAGAAGAGTTAGAATAATTGGATGAAGAGGGTGCACATTATGAATTTGATATATTCTTACCATATACCATTGTCCCTACCCTTGGAAAGCTAATTCAAGATGATAATAATCTCAGTTGTATCAATTTGAATTCCATCACCTCATTAGAGGTAGAAGAAATACAAGAAATCAAAACTAAAATTGGTTGGTTGCATGAGAAGTTGAATTCAAAGGATTCAAAATGGATGTTCTCTCACCTTAGGAAACCCTTGCCTTTGATCTAATTGGCTTGAACCTAAATTTTGAAGCCATGAAATTCTTCACCACTTAAGAGAATCACCTGTACATTACTAATGATATGTGGAAAGAACAAGAAAATGATGTTGTTTTCCTTACTTCTAAGAATTTGAATCCCTTAAAACATCATAGAGAATTTTATTATATTATCCTTATGCTTCTCATAGTATTGTAGGTAGCTAAGTTAAAAATTCATGATCATGATCATGAATGACCCAATGATGAATAAATTAGATCACTGGAAGATGGATTTGAAAATATCTTGATCCAATGTAATTATATGCACATATCTGCCACCGCATACAAACTTAGAAGGTCCTTGACATGGGAAGAAAAAATCATACACATTTTGAGTGACAAAGATAACAAAGAGGATGCTACCAAAAAATATCCATATAAGTAAAGGAACAACCAACAACGGGTTCACCAAGTGGCCACCATGAATATATCTCTACTAGATTGGGTGGACAAGTCATTATGGTATGTGTTGATACGCACCCATATCCCTCACCACAATTAAATGTATGGGAATTAGTCTTTATCAAACCCTATCCCAAATGATTTCTACAAAGTAAACTTAGGTACATGTCTAAATTTTATAGCATAATTTTTCTTAATTTGCATGAAAACATCATAAATAAGAGTTTGTCAAATAGTTTGTATAAGAGAAAGGGTCAATGCCATCATAACTACAACATTATTTGGCCTTGAACATAGTTTTGAATTTGTGTATAATTTTTGTTTATTTTATTTTCATTTGCTCCTTTTTGTTTTATCTTTTTTTTATTTATTTCCTTATTTTGGTTATTTGTGTATTTAGGCATGCACTAATCTTTGTTCATAACTTGAAAACTCCCTTTTTTTAGTCTAGTTGGTATCTCATTGACCATGAAAATAAATTTGGGTCTATTTCTTAGTAGTGACAGTGGTGCTTTAATGATAAAAAAAAATGTGTTTTTTTATTAAAGATTCTCCTTACAAGTTTTGTCTCAAAGGTTTACACGATTGCATGTGTTTTAAAAATTTTCATGTTTATGTGTGAGCATAAGTAAACTATTTGAATTCTAAATATATTCTCTTAAAGCCTCACACAAAAGTACACTTTAATTATTTATGGGTTTTCTTAGATGAAACTGATGCAACCAAGGTGTAGAGTGAAAATTTATAATTCTACATTTCAATTGCCATGGTGGTCCCCAACATAGAAATGAGATTGTAAAGATAAAAAGAGAAGAGAAAAATATTATCATAGAAACTCAACTTTTATGTGATTCAATCAACCTCTATCAAGGATATATACTTTTTAATTGTAGTAGATCAATTCCTTGAATGGGATTAGATACATATTCATCAAGGTTATGGATACCTAGTTAGCAGTGGAGCAATGTCCAAATAATTGCCTTAGGGTACAATTCATTAGATTAATGATCTAGTTTATAGTATCTAGTCTTTGTGAATTTCATGCAATATAATGACCACACATGTACACACTATCCAATGTGAATGTTATATTTCATCTTGCATCCACTTTTACCTTACCTTTTCACGAGCTTGTTCATGTTTCATGTGTTGTCGTAACCAAATATTATAGTTTTATATACATGTTTATTTAATTTCAAAATACTCAAGAGTATTTCCCATTAGAGTCATCATTTTTTGTTGCTTACTCAACATGCCATAATTTATATCAAAATTATGGTACATCTTTTTTACTTTGATCTTGGTCTTACTTATTGTGGTCCACTTGAGTCCCCCTTTGCTTTTTCTTGGTTGGTTGTTTTATCATGCATGTGGTCATATTTTTTTAATATATTGGCTTGCATGCATTTTTAATCCTTGAAACCCATCTTGTTACATATACCTTGTCAGAACGGTAAACTTTTATGTTATTTAACCTTAAGATGAGTTCATGACCTTTTTTTTCAAGCATGAAAGTTGGGCGCAACATGAAAGTCAAGAAAAAAAGTTGGGCATGAAAGTTGGGTACAAAATAAAATTTATATTTAACACAAAACTTAGGCACAAAAGTTGGGTGTGATATGAAAGTTGGGTGTAGCATGACAGTGCAGGCATGAAAGTCAGGCACAAGAGCCACAACACACATCTTAATGTGAAACCCCCATCAACCTTATTCTAAGAATGCATGTTGATCATGAAGGCACATAATTATTTAATATTTTTTCCTATTACTTTTAATTTTTCAATAAAATTAATATTTTATTTGAAAGGCCCCTCAAAGATCTAAACTACTTAGAAATATGTTTTTGTCAATAACTTTTTCCTCGGTGCTCCATTTTATAAACCGTTAATGGTGTCACAAATATGGCATCAGTGAATCCATGATGACATGGGACTTGCATGGATATTTTTAAATTTTAAACCTATCATGTTACATTTTAATTATGCTCCTTTAAATGTCATTTTTATTGTAATTTTCTATATTTTTCATAAAATGCGAGATTTATTTTTTCATGATGTAGGATTGGATGGGAAACAATAAAAAATACCCACTTGGAGAAGATTAATTCACTAAATTACAAAACCTGTCTCCACTTGATGCATGTAGAAATAGACACCAAAACATAGGAGAGAAATATATATGCAGTGGGGTTCACATATAAATAAAGTGTTGATTAATTTTTCAACCATAACTTTCAAACTATTTCTCTATTTCACATGTCATTTACAACATCAAAATTTTGGTTCTATCCTATTCACAATAATATAAGGCACGAATGGTATAATTTCATAACCTAAAACTTGTTCATATTTTCATGGCAAGTTTTGGTGTTGTTAGCTCAAACAAGAAGGGAGTGCATTATTCCTGATGTGTTTACAATTAATTTTTTTAGCCTATAGTGGCATGAGACACCCATATTCCTCTAAATTTACCCCTTATTAGGTGAATCACATGGAATACATTCAACCATTTTTGGGAGGAACCCCACTTTTTGGTTAATAGATCTAAAGTTTTATATATAGCCAGCTAAGCAAATTTGTAAAGGGATGGTCCATTTAGCATTTTGAATTATAATATAGGACCAGAACACTTGTTTTCATGAAATTTCTTTTTTTTCTAGTTATATTTTACTATGAGAAATTTTGTGTTGAAGGCTTTTTGTATTTCACCTAGTTATTATGGATCCAATACTATGCTTTTCAAGTAATATCTTTATTACAAAGGCTATGAAGACTATTATTCATTTATTATGCATGTAAATGATGGATTTATATTTTTTAATTCGTATATGGAACCTTCAAACTCTTACACCATATTTACTCATGGTTATGTACATACCCATCAGGAAAAAATTGATTTTATGCGTGCAACCTAATCAATGAATCAAATTTACCTTCATTACAAATTTGGATAACTCTTTCTTCTTTACCCTCTCTCTTTCTCTTTTTTATAATATATTAAAATATGTAAGTTAGGCCTATATGTAATCTATGCTCATGAGTTTCATTTTGATTATAATACTTATTTATCATTATGTATGCATTATTGAATCTGTATACGTGATGGACATGTTTTGAATCAATTGCATATTCATGTTAAATCCACCTACATTGATTTCCTAGGCAAAAAAACCACAATACTTACATCATCTTTCATTTATCTAAACTTATTCTAGAACTAACACAAATCCCCTTAACCAAAATAATAAACATAATGGTTGTTAAGGTATCTAGTATGGCATGACCTAGTGAAAAAGACATTAGGGGAAGCATTTCATGTTTATTTTTTAGGAGAGGTTGGGCCCACATGTGCCAATCTCTATATTTGGTGAGTCATGCTAAATGGGCCATTAACATCACATTATGTGTGTGAAGGCTCATGTTAATTCATTATCAAGTTGTGAAAATAAGCTTGAATTTATTCCAAATGTGAAATAAGTCCTCCAATTTTAGAGAGAGTGTGAGAGGCTCTTGTTTAAATCTATTAAATTTTTTGAAAGAGAATATTTTTTTGGAGAAGATATAGAACACAAAAGTGTAAGATCACTATGAGTAGAATATTGTATAGATGTGTTAGAGGAAATTCAAGAAATATTGGATATTATGGATATTTCAAATTATAGATGAGCTATGAAATACATGAGAGAAGATGAAATTGATGTACCAAAAGTTTAAAATGAAGATAAGGTTCAAAATATGGTAAAAGTAAGAACTAAAAAAGTAAAAATTATTTCTATTGATAATAAATATATAGGGGAAGGTGTAGGTAAAATTCTAAATGTGAGTCAACCCACACACAAAAGACAATACAATTGTATTCTCCATCATGAATCGATAGGAAATGATCAAAGAGTGAGAGATTTGACTTGAAAAATATTCAATAAAGAGATGAAAAGTGACTTAAAGTCACATATTGAAGCAATGTAGAGGATGTTAGAAGAAATGGTGTCCAAATTAAATGGCTTCAAAAGAATACTAGTTAGTAGATGAAAAAGACAAGTGTTGAGAAAAATAAGTTCATAGAGCCAAGGGAGAAGATCCTAAAATAGGAAAGAAACCAATAGAGGTCATGTTGAGATTAAAACATAACCCCACTAGTAATGTTTTTTTTTGGTGGTAGAGAGAGAGCTCAGAGGAAATTATGAAATGCATAGTTAAGTGAGAATTAATTTTTTGAAGAGAAGAGTGTAGAAGACCCCATGAGGGTCAAGGTTGAAAGAAAAAGGCTAAGTGATAGTGCAGTTATGTATTGAAGAGGCCTCCAAGTGATAATATAATCATATGGAAAGAATAAGGAGATAATTTGGGAAAATATGGTTTCAAATTTAATGGGTCATGTTATGCACCCAAGGTTACAAAAAGACTGGCGAAAGAAGCTCCAAGTCTTGATAATTGAAAGAGAAGAGAAGAGGATTGCCTTCAGAGGAAATATGATAGTGAGTTTTCCATGTGATAATCCCAAGTTTGTTTGCAAAAATTGAAAGGAGAAATAAATATGTGAGAAGTCCATAGAGGAAGGAATCCTCATGGAATAGGATATGGAGGTGACATATTGTTCTACTGAAGAAGTAAATCCATTACTAGAATATGGGAAAGAGTTTTTAGTATCCCATAAGTGGAAAGAGGCAAACATATCCTTGGATAAGAATATAAACTAATCTAAGTTGTCTCTCAAGGTTTTTTTAGTGGAAAATCTTTGTTAATTCATGAATATTTTGTTTTTCACAATCTAGATTTCGTTATTTTTTTAGACCTAGAAAGAGTATTAGGTCATCAAAAAATTTAGGTTGTAAATATGATTTAGAGGTTGGCTCACCTACCATTGAAAACTAATTCCATAATTTTGACTATAAATCATCATGCCATCGAAGGACATTCTACACTATTTCACTAACATATATTGTACACCACATATCTAATATATTAAATAGGTGATCAAGATCAAAAATTTAAGCTAGCCCCAAATGACCACATGAAATTGACAATGGCCACATGCTCTAGGTGGTGAATATAAGGCCCAGATATGGACTAGAATTAGAAGGTGTCCATAATTTTTGGATGATGTGTATCAAGGATGGATGGTGACTAGGTAGACTAGACGGTACCCACAGGGTTTGGTCACCATCCACAAGGTCTGGGTAGTGACCAGACATATTAGACATGATAGACAAGGTTTGGTGATGAGGCCAAGATATGCCTGATAATTGTATAATAAATGACCTCATCTTACTCTCTCTTTCTATTAAGTTTGATTGCATTTTGTAACTTTTATTTTGATCTGAAATGAGTTAGGATGTGATTATCCATCTTTTGTTGACTGTGATTTTAACATTTTAAAAGACCTATAATTCCTAACAAGTGTGTTAGAAAATTCTAGTTTTAAAATAAAATAGGTCATCATCAGGCTAAATAACAAATGTGAAGTAGATTGCATGTTTTGGAAGCATTGGACTCAATTCAGATTTGTTCTGAAACCTGTAGAATCTATTCTAGAATCATCACAGTTAGTCTCAAAACCTATAGAATATGTTCTGGAACCATCATAGTTAGTCCTGGAACTCCACCATACTATTTCAAGTCATCACATTTTTAGGCTTAGCTCTGGAACTCTATATTTAGCTCCAGTACTCTTATAGATAAGCTCTGGAACTTTTGTGACTAGATATGGAACTAATGAAGATCTATTCCAAATAGTTGGTGATCTGTCAGATCAATGATCCCATTAAATTAGGAACAAATTCCCAATTTTCCAAATTTGTAGAATCAAGACATGTATCACACAACTGGACATCCAACCACATCTTGATTTAGCATCTAATCTGGGTGCGATTCAATTCCATCATATCTTAGTTCTATCATATCTATGAAGTAGTTACAGCCATCAAAGCATCTATACATACAGACCTAAGAATATATAAAGGAGAGAAAAAAGTAGAAAATCATTGAAGAATAGAGAGATAAGGACAGATTGGTACATTTTGTAATACAAAATATTTTATCAATGAAATAACCCTTTCTTTTTTGAAAGCAAATTAAATTTTTCAAATCCCGTTCTAGGTGGAGCAAGGGCCCACTCCTCCAAAGAACCAAGATCTTTATTTTTTCAGTATTTATATTTCTATTCACAAAAGTAAATAGGTAATTCTGTTAAATTTATAAATACTTCCAACTCCTTATAGTTAAGATTTGTTGTAAACTTGTTCCTACAGGCATTTTTAGATTAACTTTTCATTTTTGCAACATGTATTTGTTTCCAGCAATCAATTTCATTTCTACAATGTGTGTTTGTTTCCAGCAATCAATTTTATTTCTGCAACATGTGTTTGTTTCTATCAACCAATTTCATTTCTACAGAGTGTGTTTATTTCCAACAGATTTGCATAGTTTGATTCCAATAAGGTTTTAATCAAGAAATCCTCAAGACATTAAAATCCCCCAAAACAACAAAAGAAAAACACAAATACCCCCATCCAATTACTAAATTGCTACGATTCCTCTTATTGCATATAGATTTAGACACAACCCTAGTTAAATATGACATCAACAGAAAGTTGATTAAATGAAGGGGATGATGACACCCATCATTTTTGGTGCCATTGCCAGGGATCACTAGTTAGAATTTTCTAATTAGGTGTCAACAAGAGCAACAATCATTCATTTAGTAATTAAAGAAATTTTCCTTAATTAATGAGTAGACCACAAGATTCCAAGGGTAAATTTCTCCCCAAAATATTTGAACAAGAAATTCCATCATCCTCTAGTTTAATAAAAGACCTTGAGCAAGAATTGGAGGCACCATTATCTCCTACAAGACAAGAAGCAAAATTGCAATTTTTGGAATTTTTGGATCAATCACCAGAACCAAGTAGAACCTTAGGGAGGAGGATTATTTCTCAAGATCCATTAAGGGAAAGTTTTGATTCTCAATTGAGTAGTCAACCTCCTACCCCTAACTTTTCACCATCCCCAAAATAGACCACATACCACATTGACTGGGAAAAGGGACTAGAAAATACTAGAGAGATGGCATGAGAAGCTGGAAGAGAACCTGAGAGAACATTTAGCTATCCCATTTAGATTGAGGATGATGAAACCATTATGAAAAACATTTCACCTGCACATTTGCCCACATTTAGAGGAATGTCATCTGAGGATCATGAGCAATTTTTTTTTGAATTTAAAGTACTATGTCAGACCTATGATTACAAGACAGATAATCAAAAACTTAAGTTGTTTCCATCTACTCTGAAGGATGCACAAATGAGGTGGTTTATGAGATTAAAATCTAATTCTATTACCAATTGGGAACAAATGGAAACTATCTTTCTAGACAAATATCAAGATTATTATAAAGGAAGAAATCGAAAGGAAGATTTTTTCAAAATCAAACAGGAAGAAAATGAGAATATGGAAGATTATTTGGATAGATTCCTCTTTGTAAGTAAAAGATGTGGGTTTGTACTTCAAGAAGATTTAAATAAACCCATTTTTCTCAAAGGTCTAGATGATGAATCTAGGGAAACCCTTTATTTAATTGGTGGAGGAAATATTGCTCAATTAAGAATGGACAAAATCATAGGAATTTGTAGAAACTATTCAAGAACAAGGGGTGGACCTCGAAAAGGGAAAATGTTTAAAATTTTTAATCTAGATATGAACAAATTGATGGATGAACTGGAAAACTTTAAAACCAACATATTAGTTCAATTAACCTCCACCATGGATGGATTGCAAGCTAAAGCAAATGCCCAACTTGAACCATTAGCCATGTATTGTCCTAGATGCAGGAAGAAGCACACTATAAGGGAATGTCCTTTGAATAAAATAGAAGTATGTCTTGTCTGCGAATCTAAAGAACATGATACTCATGCTTGATCTCTTCTTCCACTCATAAAAAATCAACTCAAACAAACCAATACATCATCCACTATAGAATAATTAAATTTTGTTTAGAGACAACCTAACCAAGGACAGTTTATGCCAAGAGCAGCTCCTAATCCCTAGATGATGTCATGGGCAGCTCAAATAGTACCACAAAGTTGGGGATAACCACCTTAGGTAACTCAACCCACATGGAATCCTGAGGATTGGGCAAGTCAATCTTCGTATACTCAAGGACCTCAACAACCTTGGGCTGGACAAGGAAATCCTTATGCTTGGCCACAACCTAGATGGAGCACTAACAATTATGTGCAAGGAAAAACATATCCAAATCAGAACCAACAAGCCATAACGGGACCTCCAGCACAAAATTCACAAGTTGAAAACATAATCCAAACATAAATGCTAGCACAACCAATAGCAAACCCAAGAAACAAACAAACAACTCCTGTATATGAAATAGAACCAAAAAAATTAGTTGATTTAAATATAATGGATTGTAAAAACATTCAAATCAGATTTGGCAAAATCATTAGCAGTCCACCTTTTATAATCACAAAGATGATAGAAGAAGCTAGAACCCCTAGCATAGTTACACCTAAGGAAGATGACAAAGAAAAAGATAAGGAACCAGAAAGCAATTCTGTTGAGATTCCATTTCCAGAAAGACTTAAAGAAACCATAGAACTTAAGGAATCTAAATTGGTGTAGGAACTAAGAAGATTGAACATTGAAATACCATTGCTACAAGTAATTAAGGATATTCTAGAGTTAAACAAGTTAATCAAACTATTATGTTTTAAAAAAACTAGAATAAAGAAGCAGTACCCCAGGACTATTCAGGTAGACGAGAAACTTGCTGATTTATTAGTAGGAAATCTCCTACTACCCAAATATGGAGATCCTAGAAGCCCTATTATTTATGTTTCTATAGGGAATAAGGATATACATAGTGTTTTGGTTGATTTGGGCACAACTATCAATGTAATGATAGTGGACACTTTGAAAACATTACCATTAATAGGCATACAACCTACTAATATGATATTGTAGATGGCAGATCAATTTGTAGCAAAACTAGAAGGAGTTATTGAAGATGTGGTAGTAATGGTGGAATCATGGGAATATCTAGTTGACTTCCTTATATTTTATCCAAAAGGCAAAACACTTGGTTATCCCATTATTTTAGGGAGACCATGGTTAGCTACAGTTTCTGCCTTAATTGATTGTAGGTTAGGTGATATGACTATTTCAAATGGTAAGAATTCTAAGCAAATTTCATTATATCCTTCTGCATGACCTTTTGTTGATAATCAAGTGAAATTATGGGTTGATAATCTTGATATTAATGAGCAAAATCTATCTTCTTTGGCTATGATAACATTGCAGGATCATGTATGGGAAATAGATGATATGGTTAATCCTTCATTAAATGAACATCAATCATCATTTGAGCAGCCAAGATTAGTTCTAAAACCATCACAATTAGTTTTGAAACCACCACAGTTAGTTCCAGAATCACCACAGTTACCATCACATTTAATTCTAGAACCTTCATAGTTAGTATTGGAACCACACCAATTTTTTGCAAGTGAAGATAACTTTGCTCTGGAGGAACATGATTTATCTTGGGGAGAGGAAGGATCTGTAGCATCAGCTTTATAGATATCAGGAGATGGTGAATAATTTTTGGAAAACAATAGTAACAAGGAGTTTAATCTACAACAAGATAAGTATCATAACTCTTCCTGTTGTCCTTTGTCCATCATTCTATCTCAAGGAACTTTTAGAGATGTTGCTACATATCATATGTTGTTACCACATGCATGCCCACTAAATACCTTAATGGAACCTCTTCAACAAATTAGTTCATCATATCCTAGAACCAAACATGTTGAGATTCAACCAAGAATTTTTTTGAATTTTAATAGCTGGTTAAAGAATGAAGAAGAAGCCAAACTATTTGATGTTTTGAAGGATCATACTAAAGATTTTGCTTGGTAATATAGAGATATGAAGGGAATTCATCCAAGTATTTGCACCCATCACATTTATACTAAAAATATTAGACCAGTTAGGCAACCTCAGAGAAGGATTAATCTAGCCTTAAGGGATATAGTCAAACAAGAAATTGAAAAACTATTACATGTAGGTTTTATCTACCCTATCTCAGATAGTCAGTGGGTGTCTCCTCTTGTAATTGTCCCTAAAAAAATGGAAAATGGAGAATTTGTGTTGACTATAGGGAACTAAACAAAGCCACATGGAGAGATTATTTTCCCTTACCATTCATAGATCAAGTCTTAGACAACCTTTCAGGTCAATAATACTTTTACTTCTTAGATGGATTTTGTGGATACAATCAAATAAGAGTTGCTATTGAGGATCAAGAAAAAACTACATTTACTTATCCATGGGGTACCTTTGCCTACAGGGTATTTCAATTTGGACTATGTAATGCTTTAGCAACCTTTTAAAGAGCTGTATTAGCAATTTTTTCAGACCTAAAAAATGACTGTGTGGAGGTATGCAAGGATGATTTTACTATGTATGAAGATACATTTGATGATGCCTTAAAAAATTTGGATAGAGTATTAACAAGATGTGAACAACATCACTTGTCTCTTAGTCATGAGAAATGTTTACTGATGGTTGATGAAGGGATCATATTAGGGCACCATATTTCAAAAAGAGGAATTCAGGTTGACCAAAAAAAATCAAGATTATTTTAGACTTGCCTATTCCTCAAACTCTCACAGATATCAAATAATTCTTAGGACATGTTGGATACTATAGGCAGTTTATCAAGGATTTTAGTAAAATTGTTTCCCCCATGTTTAAATTGATTACCAAGGACTGTGAATTTATTTGGGATGAACAGTGTCAACATGCTTTTAAAGAAATTAAAGATAAATTAGTAACTACCCCAATATTACAAGGACCTAATTAGGAGAAACCTTTTCACATCCAAACTGATGCCTCAAATACCTCAATAGGTGCAGTTTTCAGACAAAAATATGAAGAAGGAAGAATGTATGCTATTTACTATCTCAATAAAAATCTTACTCCCACTAAAATAAATTACACTACCACTAAAAAATAATTTCTGGCTGTGATCTATGTAATCAATAAATTCAGACATTACATTACAGGGTACAAAAAATTTGTACATACAGATCACTCAGTAATTAAATATTTAATGAACAAACCAATGGTTGGAGGTAGAATAATTAGATGGTTATTAATTCTAAAAAAAATTGATATTACCATTATGGACAATCTAGGAAAATGTGGTAGCTGAATTCTTGTCAAGATTGACCACTACAGGGGAGCAGGATCTAGTCAAGGATAACTTTCCAGATGAACAATTGTTTGTTAATTCAACTAGCACACCATGGTTTTTTGACATGGAAAATTATCTTGCAACAGGGAAGTTTCCTCCTTTCACTAAATAAAAAATAAAAAAATTAATTAAAACCAGTGCACAGTTCAAGTGGCTAAATGGAATGCTATTTAATGTGGTCCTGATTTGGTTTTATGCAGGTGTGTAAGAAAAGATGAAATTTTTGACATCCTCTAGGCATGTCATGATGAAACAAGTGGAGGACATTATTCAATGAAAATAAAATCTCACAAGATAATTGGCACTGGTTAATATTGGCCATCTCTATACAAAGATGTGAAGAGATATATCAGGCAGTGTGATCCTTGTCAAAGGATGGGACAACCAACCATTACTAGTGAAATGCCTCTACAACCACAAGTAGTGATTGAACCATTTGAGAGATGGGGATTGGATTTTGTTGGACCTTTTAATCCTCCTTCAAAAGGAAAAGAGCACTTTTTTGTGTGTACTGATTATGTAACAAAATGGGTAGAAGTGCAGGCTTTAACAAATGCCACTGAAGAAGTAGTTGTTGATTTCCTTTGGAACAAAATTATGGTAAAGTTTGGAGCACCAAGAATCTTAGTTTTAGACTAGGGACCACAACTTATGTCCAACATGATCCAGGCCTTCACAATGTATTATTAGATCAATCATAGGAAGTCATCTCCCTATCACCCACAAGTAAATGGACAAGTTGAAGTAACAAATAGAGAATTAGAAAACATCCTCACTAAAACAGTTGAAGCCAAAAGAAGAGATTGGGTAAAAAGACTAATTGAAGCTGTATGGGCTTAAAATACAACTTGGAAAACCACAACAGGGTTTTCACCATATGAGTTAGTCTATGGGAAAAATCCCTTGTTTCCTATTGAGTTTGAACTATAGACATTGAAGACAATATCTAAGGTGGGAATTGAATTGGATGTAGCTCAAAAGGAGCGAATCCTTCAACTCAATGAATTGGATGAATTCAAAATGGAAGCACTTCACTAGATAGAATAATCCAAGGTCAAAGGAAGCAATGGCATGATTCACATATCAAGGAAAGACAATTCAAAGTAGGAGACTGGGCATTGTTTTTTGATTCTAAGTACCAACAATTCAAAGGTAAATTAAGAACCAAATGGTTGGGATCTTACCAGATCAAGCAGATATTTGACAATGGTTCTATCTAGTTACTTCCCATTGATGGCAGCAGAAGAATTCTCTTGGTCAATGGACACACGCTGAAACTTTATAGGAAGCCTCCTACTAAGGATGAATTCTTGAAGCAGATTGAAGAAAACAAAGAATTTGATCATATGGAAGAACCCAATTCTTCCAAAATGATCAAATAATCAGATGAAAAGATCCAAAATAAAGGGAAAAGGATGAAAACTAGTAAATTGCATTCTCTTTTCCTAAAAAAAAAGATTAATTGAAAACCAGTGATGGTAGTTGATCTTCTCAAATAAATACCTATTTCAAATAAAAACTCTTTTTTTGAATTATAACTATTTTCTAACCATTTTTCAGGAATGATGAGTCATCATGATGGAGGGATTACATCATCAAGGATGGTAATTATGTTTTTAACTTGTTAAAGGTTTGATGAAAGTTTGCGTGTGTGATTAGACTTGATTTAAAAAGAATAGTATGATGAGTCATTTATTGTACATCATGGTTAAATGTGCAAAATCATGAGAAGGATATTGATGATGGAATGAGTTGGCAGATAACCATAAAGAATAATTCTTATGATTGAAGCAACTGAATCCACTAATTCTACAGCTGGAATTGATAAGTTCTACAGCTGAGTACAGTAGTTCTATAGTCAAAATTGATAGGTTCCACTGCTGAGTATATTAATCCTGCAACTGAATCTTCTACTTCCGTAGTCAAAATCATCAATTCCACTGAGATGAGAAGCAATTTTCAGCTATCCTGTGAAATATTCAAAGAATAACGAATCATGGGAATCAAAAATAAGTCAGAACTAGACAATGATACCCAACTCCTTGTAGACAAAGAAGTAGCAAATATCTTTCAACAGGCAGGATGGCTAGAATTTTTGAAGAAATTTCCCAAATACAATGATGAACTGGTAAGAGAATTTATTATCAATTTAGAACAAATAAGAACAAAAATTAGGAAGGTTTTCATTCCTTTTTCTATGAATATCATAAGTGAGATGTCTAGAATATCGATAATGCATGTCCCAAACCCTGCCAAAGGGGCATTGAAAGACTTGAATAAAACCCTATTGAAAGAAGGGGAAGCTGAACCCCAATATATTTATAATACAAAGAAAATCATTAAGGGAGTCAAAAGGGCCACCCTGCCCAAACCCTTTGACAGAGTAGCATTTTGGGTAGTCAAATATTTAACCTGTGATGGACAATTTGGGACAGTAGGAAAAGAAGTTCTAAAAATCCTTATACACCTTAGGTATGGAGCCAAAAAACTATAATGTAGAGTAAACCTTCCTAGGTTTCTTTTTGACTCAATCCATACCATGGCCCAGAGGTATTGTTGGGGTGTAGGAACTATCAGACACCATTTCCTTTCCAAGAAAAATGGGGAAGAAATGTGAGACAAATTTCTTGGTAAATTTAGAGAAAACTCTGGTATTCCTAGAAGAACAATAGCAACTCCTCCTACTTATTCAGTTCATTCAAAAAATACTACCATCACTAAGGAAAAGAAAAGATTAGGGGAAGAGGAAATACCCAAACGAAGAAAATCTAAAAGAAAAATTCAAATTGCAGACCCTGTGCCTTCTCATGAAATTTTTGCTGCTAAAACTATAGAAGAAATGATATCTGATAGTGAGTCTCAAGAAATAAAATGTCATAAGATGTCTAAATAAAGTTTAGAGGAGATAGAATAACAAGAAATGTTGGAAACTAAAGCTGTTGATATTTTGGGTAGCATGGCCATGACTCCTCCTGAACCAAGCCAAGAAGAATAGGAAAAAGAAGATGAACAAAATGCAGAGACAACAGCAAAATCACATGTAGAAGATAAACAAGATGCTGAGACAATAGAACCATCACATGTAGAAGATGAACATGCATCTTGGAGAAGAAAAGGGAAATCCCCCATGGTGGAAGAGGAATGTTTAATTCCCCAAGAAATTTTAGAAAAAGAACAAAACTAGCAAATTAAATAGGCTCTATTTTTGTCCAGAGTATAACTCATTATCAAGGAAAAGGATGAGGAATTGAACTTCATCAAAATCAAGTTAGAATAGAAGGAAATGCTCCTTGCAAAATTAACAACCTAGTTCATAGCCAAGAATGAAGAATTAGCAGAAACTAAAAGGCAACTAATGGAGAATGAGGAAAAGTGTACAAGATAGACCCCTGTATCAACAATCTCTGCACATAATGAATTAACTTATTTGTCACTCAAATAGTTATGGGATGACACATGTAGAGAACTCAATGAAATCAAAGCATCCAATACACACTTGAAAGGCAAACTAGCAGAAGAAGAGAAAGCAAGGAAGGAATGGGAAGACAAATTTTATAAGGAGGAAAATGATAAGTATAAATGTCTTGTGAAAATACGAATAGTTTGTATGATGAGTGAAAAGCTGCTTACATGTAGAAGACCTTATCTTGTTTATAGCATGTTTTTATAAGAACAATTCATCCGATGGTAGTTGGCAATGATAGCATGTGGCTTTCCACATGAAATAAAAGATGAAGTTGATTTTTTAGCCGCCTACTCAGATAATATAGAACAGAAAAACCTTCTTTGTGAATTTTACCTCCACAATTTTATGCTAGAAAGAAATATAGGTTTTATGATCAATTTTTATGTAGGAGAAAGCCAGCTTAATGCATTCATCTCTATTCTTCAAAATCAGATTGCATGGAAAGAAATGGAGTCAGAGCATTGGTCAAAGGCTAGTTCATCTGGTCTCTATTTGAGAATTCACTATGCTAATACATCCACCTTTGCTACATATTTCCAATCCCATGCATTTAATGATAAATTCAAGGGACCTTATCTTTTAAGTTTACAACAAAGCATGGATGTATTCACCTCTTATGAAAGGGAAAATTTTGATAATATCTATGATGCATGTTTTAAAGGATGGGAATTTCTCTCTGTAGCATTGAAAAGAAGGGAAGTGATATCTCCTTCCAATTTGATCTGGAGTTTAGAAAGAGTAAAAGCTTTATGCACAATAATTCCCTAGATCAATGATATTCCCTTAAACATATGGATATGAATGTGGACAAGGACACCTCTACTTCTCACCCCAATGTCTCCTTGGTGAAATAGAGAACCTCAACATCCCACATGATTTGAGGAATGGAAAAGAAAAGTAGAATCAGGAGCAGGGTATAGTACTTCTAATTCAAAGCATTGGGATATTCAGTTTCAGCCATTTGATCTAAGAAATCAAATGGAATGTAGGATATACAATCCCAAATTTGAAGAATAAAGTTTTTAAAGGGAATTACAAACAAGCAAGTATGGGAGAAATGATGAGGCCAGGATATGCTCAATAACTATATAATAAATGACCTCATCTTACTCTCTCTTTCTATTAAGTTTGATTGCATTTTGTAAATTTTATTTTGATCTAAAATGAGTTAGGATGTGATTATCCATATTTTGTTGATTGTGATTCTAACATTTTAAAAGACCTATAATTCCTAACAAGTGTGTTGGAAAATTCTAGTTTTGCAATAAAATAGGTCATCATCAGGCTAAAGAACAAATGTGAAGTAGATTGCATGTTTTGGAAGCATTGGACTCAATTCAGATTAGTTCTACAACCTGGAAAATCTATTCTAGAATCATCACAGTTAGTCTTGAAACCTACAAAATCTATTTTGGAACCATCACAGTTAGTTCCAAAACTCCACCATACTATTTCAAGTCATTGTATTTTTAGGCTTAGCTTCGAAACTCTATATTTAGCTCCGGTACTCTTATAGATAAGCTCTGGAACTTTTGCGACTAGATATGGAACTAATGAAGATCTATTCCAAACGGTTGGTGATCTATCAGATCAATGATCCCATTAAATTAGGAACAAATTCCCAATTTTCCAAATTTGCAGAATCAAGACATGTATCACACAACTGGACATCTAGCCACATCTTGATTCAACATCGAATCTGGGTGCGATTCAATTCCATCATATCTTAGTTCTATCATATCTATGAAGTAGTTACAACCATCAAAGCATCTATACATACAGACCTAAGAATATATAAAGGAGAGAAAAAAGTAGAAAATCATTGAATAATAGAGAGATAAGGATAGATTGGTACATTTTGTAATACAAAACATTTTATCAATGAAAAAGCCATTTCTATTTTGAAAGAAAATTAAATTGTTCAAATCTTGTTCTAGGCAGAGCAAGGGCCCACTCCTCCAAAGAACCAGGATCTTTATTTTGTTAGTATTTATATTTATATT
This sequence comes from Torreya grandis, assembly GCA_037957365.1. Taxonomy (NCBI): domain Eukaryota; kingdom Viridiplantae; phylum Streptophyta; class Pinopsida; order Cupressales; family Taxaceae; genus Torreya; species Torreya grandis. Next base: position 5,668,195 of record JARHVA010000361.1, on the reverse strand, counting down.
CATAAAAGTAAATAGGTAATTCTATTAAATTTATAAATACTTCCAACTCCTTACAGTTAAGATTTTTTGTAAACTTGTTCCTGCAGGCATTTTCAGATTAAATTTTCATTTTTGCAATGTGTGTTTGTTTCTAGCAATCAATTTCATTTTTGCAATGTGTGTTTGTTCCTAGCAATCAATTTCATTTCTGCAACATGTGTTTATTTCTAAAAATCAATTTCATTTTTGTAGAGTGTGTTTATTTCCAACAGATTTGCATAGTTTGATTCCATTAAGGTTTTAATCAAGAAATCCTCAAGACATTAAAATCTCCCAAAACAATTATATATATATACATACATATATATATATACATACATATATATATATACATATATATATATATATATATATATATATATATATATATATATATATATATATATATATATATAGACACACACACACACACACACACACATACAAATACCCCCATCCAATTACTAAATTTCTACGATTCCTCTTATTGCATATAGCTTTAGACACAACCCTGGTTAAATATGACATCAATAAAAAGTTGATTAAATGAAGGGGATGATGACACCCATCATTTGGATGAAATCCATAGGGTCTAGATGGAAACCAGATAGGTTGGAATATGTTCACATGGTCTAGACATTGTCCATAGGGTCTAGATGGTGACTAGATAGACTAGACAACATATATAAGATCTATACATTATCCACAAGGTCTAGATAATGACTAAATAGACTGGATAGTATCCATAGGGTCTAGATGATGAACATACCCTATGGACACCATCTATAGGGTCTGGATGATGAATAAACCTTTTGGACACTAGATAGACTAGATGGCATCCACGAGATCTAGATGGAATCTACAAAGATTGGGTGATGACCAAAAGTACTTATTAGTGCTTTGCATCTACATGAAATCTGAATAGTAGCCACATAGAAAGAATGATTGACTACATAGTACCAAAGGTGTAGGTTGCAACTTGTCTTGTAAAAAAAGTTTATAATTTAATTTGGTGATAACGACAAGAGATCGAGCCAATTATCAATGATAAAGAGCATATTATCTTATTTTAGGTATCCAAAAAGATCACCCAATCAAATTCAACCTAAGCCCACTCAAAATATAGGTACTAAATGATTTACAAAAGTTATTTACTTATTTTTAATAACTATTATTTAACATTTGAACATAAGAGAAAAATATTTATGAATGTAGATCCCTCCATTGAGTGTAGTTTTCCAAATAAAATATTTAAACACAATATTATTTTACCATTTGAATATATTATTGATGATGACATGCCACTACTTGAATATATTCTTGAATATGGCATGGCTATAGTGAAGGACAAACCAAATGATATGATACAAACATTAAAAGAAACTTCTAGATCTCATAAAATAACAACTTATATTACAAATAAAAATCCAATTTTTTTTCAATAAAGATGAGACTTGAGGACATTCCAGATGATGGGATCAATCTAACATAACAAACTTCTACTCAATAGACACAAAATTTAGCCGATAAAAGTACTCAAAAATATGTAAAAAGAAAGAAAAGTAGATGGATAATTAGAAGGTCTTTTCAGTTTGACTGGGTAGTAAAATTTATTTTCATTGAATTGGTAGAGTTATAAAATAGTAATGATACCTCAACTAAATTTAAATGAATGATATGTTATTGGAAATTAATAAAGGACCATAAAATGCAACTTAAGTTGGACATCATTATGAAACATTGTGGAAAATTTTATGTGTTAGTTGAACAAGATGGACAAATTCAAAAGACTCATAGATGAAAATATGCCAATGAATTCATGTATGTTAGATATGCAGTAGAGTATGAAAAAAAATAAAGACATATGTGACATCTTGTTGAGAAAGGAGGAATAATTACAACTCAAATAGGAAAAGTTATTCAATCTAATCAACATGCCAAAAAAATATAGTTCTCAATGATCTACCACATTATTAAAAAAGGTAGACCTATATCTAAATTTTCAGATTATAAAACTCTATTCCCTGTTTTTTCTTTCAATTTAGTACATGGCCCATAAAATGAATCTTGCATACAAAATTATAAGAATGTTTGAAAATGTTGCAAAAGTGGAGGAACTTATCCATGATTTACATGCTTACAAGTCAAGCAGTTCAAAAATATTTTGAGTTTCAAAATTTTGCCATTGGGGTTACCAATGGTAAAAATATTCTATTGATACAATATGGATTTACGTGTATGATCATGCATGTAAATTTTTTGAAGAATATCCATCGCTGGCAGGTTTTATGTTTAAATACCATATGGAAGGTGATAAGGTAAAGGATCTATTATATTGTTTAACAGATTTCGAAACAGTTTTAACATTGAGTATCCTCCCAATTTTAAATACACTAAATTATTTGATGAAACATGCCAAAAGAGAGATTGATATATATTATAGACTTACATTTGAGAAAATAGGTTTGTCAATCTCTCAATTTTTTATACTCAGGGAAAAATAGTTTAAAGCTACTTATTTTTGTTAGTTGTAAAACTTTAACAAATATTAAGGATCCAAAATCCTATTTAAAATTAAATATTACTAATCATATTTATATCTTTGTGAATGTAAAGTAAATACCACTACACACATTCAAAAAATGAGTTGATTTAGTAGGATAATAAATTGAAGAAGTCCCTATAACACATTATTTACAAAACTGTGATACTAAAAACATGGATAAAATTGAGAAAGATAAAGGATAACTTATGTAAAATATAGAACATTTTCAAAGGGATGAGTTTCTTGAAGCCATGGCAGTGGTGAATCCCATATTTTGGAGAGCTAAGGATGGTAAAGAACAAATTAATAATTTATTTATTAGATACATGGGTACTCTTATTAAACATTTGTATAAGTTTGTAGATATCAATGGAGTTGAAATTCTAGATATTCTGTGGAAAGATTTATTGATAACATAGTCTACAATTTATTTCTTAGACACATGGTCACTCTTATTAAATATTTTTATAAGTTTGTAAATATCAATGGATTTTAAATTCTAGATATTTTGTGAAAAGATGTATTGATAACATAGTCTACCCATTTTGGAATCATAATGATTGATCAATTTAAGTGTCTTAATGAGCCAATTGAAAATGGTGATATTACAAAAAATGAGTTGATTTAGTAGGATAATAAATTGAAGAAGTCCCTATAACACATTATTTACAAAACTGTGATACTAAAAACATGGATAAAATTGAGAAAGATAAAAGATAACTTACGTATGGAAAACCACTACACACATTCAAAAAATGGGTTGATTTAGTAGGATAATAAATTGAAGAAGTCCCTATAACACATTATTTACAAAACTGTGATACTAAAAACATGGATAAAATTGAGAAAGATAAAGGATAACTTACGTAAAATAGAGAACATTTTCAAAGGGATGAGTTTCTTGAAGCCATGGCAGTGGTGAATCCCATATTTTGGAGAGCTAAGGATGGTAAAGAACAAATTAATAATTTATTTATTAGATACATCGGTACTCTTATTAAACATTTGTATAAGTTTGTAGATATCAATGGAGTTCAAATTCTAGATATTCTATGGAAAGATTTATTGATAACATAGTCTACAATTTATTTCTTAGATACGTGTTCACTCTTATTAAATATTTTTATAAGTTTGTAAATATCAATGGATTTTAAATTCTAGATATTTTGTGAAAAGATGTATTGATAACATAGTCTACCCATTTTGGAATCATAATGATTGATCAATTTAAGTGTCTTAATGAGCCAATTGAAAATGGTGATATTACAAAAAATGAGCTGATTTAGTAGGATAATAAATTGAAGAAGTCCCTATAACACATTATTTACAAAACCTGTGATACTAAAAACATGGATAAAATTGAGAAAGATAAAAGATAACTTACGTAAGGAAATACCACTACACACATTCAAAAAATGAGTTGATTTAGTAGGATAATAAATTGAAGAAGTCCCTATAACACATTATTTACAAAACTGTGATACTAAAAACATGGATAAAATTGAGAAAGATAAAGGATAACTTACGTAAAATAGAGAACATTTTCAAAGGGATGAGTTTCTTGAAGCCATGGCAGTGGTGAATCCCATATTTTGGAGAGCTAAGGATGGTAAAGAACAAATTAATAATTTATTTATTAGATACATGGGTACTCTTATTAAACATTTGTATAAGTTTGTAGATATCAATGGAGTTGAAATTCTAGATATTTTGTGGAAAGATTTATTGATAACATAGTCTACAATTTATTTCTTAGATACATGGTCACTCTTATTAAATATTTTTATAAGTTTGTAAATATCAATGGATTTTAAATTGTAGATATTTTTTGAAAAGATGTATTGATAACATAGTCTACCCATTTTGGAATCATAATGATTGATCAATTTAAGTGTCTTAATGAGCCAATTGAAAATGGTGATATTACAAGGTTATGGAAAAAACTATATCCCCATACCATCCTATAGGAATATATTAGTGAATATTTTTTATTGTATTAACTCTAAAAATTTTGGGTTCTGTGGAAGAGGAAAGAGTCTTTAGTGCATTATCTTTTGTTAAATTTAAACTTCATAACAGATTGCACAAAAATCTAGACACATGTTTGAGATTATATGTTTCACATTATCCATTGGATGAATTTCCATATGATATAGAACATCAAATTTGGAATTCATTCAGTCAAAGAAGAGGATTTACCAATACATCAAATGGCATAGCTAATCTAAATATTGAGACTCTATATGTGTCAGATACAATACATATAAATGACAATTATCAATAAAGGGCTACTCAAAACCTGTCTCAACTATTTGATTTTTAGTATGTATGTTTCAAATTTGAATTTCACAATTGAATTTTTATATTGTCATTTATATCATAAATCATTGAAACATTGTTATTATGTAAATTTCAAGATTATTTTAAAATAGTTGTGTTATATTGAAATTGTTTAAAATTCAAGCTTTGTTAAACAATATATTTAAGTTATATGTGTGGAAAATATTTATTTTACCCTTCATTTTCGATATAAAGTGATTTTTTCATGTCATTGTGAATATTATACATCTATTAATTATGATATTATAACTATACATCTTAAGTAGTAAATTTATAACATAATAGAAAACTTGTCATGGACAAAATGCATAGAATAAAATAGAAACATATACTTATATTTAAACTTGAAAGTTTAATTTATAGTGTAAACTATTATATTTCAACATAACATATATAAAAAATATCATTTTCATATCCCAAAACCCATATGCATTAAAAAGAGATACAAGTATTGAATATATATCATTCTAAATGAGGAGTTCCAGCTTGTTGTTGAGAAGTGCATGATGCTATCTCAACTTCCCCTTTCCTTGAATCTAAATGTAAAACACCTTATCAAACAATATCCTCAAATGTAGTATTAATATTTACAAGTATTGTCCTTTATTTGTGTGTTGCATCTCTTGTCAATAAGATAAAGGGATATGCATCTATTTTATCCTTCATAAGAACTTCTAGATCCATGTGATGCTCTTTGATAATCCTCCTCAGTATATTATTATGTTTGTTTACTAGCACAAGTTTTTTCTTCTATGAAATTATTGAATTTAAGATTTTCCACACTTTTTCTAAATGAATATTAAGTAATTGTGCTTATTTACTTAGGTTTTCATATTTTGACTACAATTTGGAAATTAAAGTGGGTCAGATAAAAATTTAAAAAGTGCGATTCAAAATGGATAAAAATTTAATTACCTACAAAAGCTTTATCTCTCTCTGCATTGGTAAGGTGGTAAAGGTTTTGGTCTCTTACCCATTTTTTCTAGTATGCCTATGCCTCTACATTTAAATTTTCCAATATATTTATAATGACATCTAAAACATTATCATTATAGGGATTTGCCACTATAATTGATCCCAATTCAGCTTGATTCACTAAGACATCAATTTTGGATGGATCATTTTAAACCATAGAATATAAAGAATATATTTGTCAATGGTCATGATAATGCTCATTCATTTCCTTTACCAAAGCCTTGCCCTAAATCTCCCACTATTTCAATAATTTCAAATTAGTCTTTACTATGTCATCTAACAAAGCTAAAACATTATCTACAACAAGATTATTGAATGGAAAGGATGTCAAGTCATCAAAATATTTATCCTCATCATTCCATGGCACAGGCAGTGAACTAGAAGAACCACATCTAATTAATTTTTCAAGAGCCTAGAATTGAGATCCCTAAATAATGTTATGCACAACAAATTTGTATATAGGCATGGAATCAATACCCTCAAAGAAAACATCATCAAGATTAATATGCTATCACCTTTTGTAATCGACACTCCACCCATACTAAGAACTCTGATGTTATTATATGCGTTGTTCCCCTTCTACCTATTGGCATTACTAAATTCTTTCCCCTAGTTTGTACAATGTGAGGTGGTGGCATATCATTTCTTAATGAACATTTCCTGGTAATAGGCAATTTTATAATTAATCAATAAATAAACTTTATCAAAATTTAAACTAAATTAAGTTGAAGTTTAGAGACATTAGACTTAGGATCCATAATTGAAGTTGCCAATATGTTTCACAGTGGTGGACATGTTATAAGAGAAGGTGAAGCTTCAATTTCTATCAAAGACTCAAACAATCAAAATTTCAATTTAACATGTTGAATTTCATGTAATTTAAAAATAACATAATTATAAACATGAAGTTAAATACCTTACACTAAAGGTGAATATTGAATAGGTTGATGGAAAATGTTTCCAATGTCAGATGTCACTAATAAATTAAATGAAACATCAACAATTCCAAAAAAAATTGTTGTTACATAAAATTTTAATAAAATTTTAAAACTTAGATTTAGGGATGTGCCTAAGGGTCCTACCTGACATGCATTAGTAGGTGAGATAGATCTATGTGTCTTCTTTTTACTTATCAATGGTGTATTTTACCATAAATTATGTCATTACCCCTATCATAATGAGAATCCCTAGAGCCCTCGATGGGATGGTATTTAATTAGTGCAATGTCTCTTCATAATTGAGAAATAGATTCTCTTCTTTATTACAATGAAACATACAAAATTAATTTGAATTTTAATAAGCAAATAACATAAGAATTTAATGACTTAGAAGTAAACTTCAAACTTACATCTAACTAAACAAGGGCCACAAAATTAGATTTCATTTTTTTTCATACAAGATAGTTGGAATAGTTGTTCCCTTCTACTCATGATACACCTTGTAGTATAAACCAAAATTATAATTATAAATGAAAATTGTGTGTCACTTTGAAAGGCACAATCCAAAATATTTCTTATCTCATTCAAAATGAATGTACACCAATCTAATTTTTTCCACCAAGAGAATAGACAATGTATGCTACAGTCCAAAAGGGGATGTCTACAAGTCTTCTCTGTTAAACAATCCTCACTTAGAAAAATTCAATGAGGGCTTCTAGATATGGGTTTGTTATATTTTGAACTAAAAAACCCCTTCTCAAATAATTAGGGGTGATTATAATGAAATCAAAAAGTTAATTACAATCTTTAACTAGGATATTTACTTTCAAATTTCATACATAAAATAATGAATATTAATTAATGAAAAAAGATTACCTATCGAGGAGGATGTATCTACAACCAAATGATTTTCTAGATATATTTTGTCTTCATTAGATAAAATAGATTTTGTGGACACAGGTTTGATGTTTTTATGTGGAAAGCCTAACAAGTGATCAATATTTGAAGGCGAGGTGACGAAATTAAGATTTCAAGAGTCAAGGGTAAAAGAAAACTCTCTGCAAGTAGGTTTGTAACTAGACATGAGAATGTTCAAAAAATTTGTGTCTCTCCCATATTGGGTCATGTAAATGAGGCCTCTTAAATAATATATGTCAATCTAGTCACTGTAAGATTTCTCATCTTCTAGAAGCCTCAATATTTTTAGGCAAATAAGATTTTTGTAGACAAATTTATGAATGGCAACATAAGATATAGGGTTGGAATCCATTTATGAGATTGAAAGTAGAGGATGAGGTTTAGTGTAGAGGATGATATCAAGGTTTGAACTAAGTGTACAAGATAAATGAGTAAATATAAGTGGTAAGGGATATGTATAGGCATTTCCCACAAATTTTTATCATCATCTAGAATAACTAGATGCCATCAAGATAGATTGGACATCATCCACATGCTCTAAATAGTGACCACATAGTCTGGATGACATCCACATGGTCTAAATAATATCCACAAGGGATAGATACTATCCAAAGTTTTTGGACTTCATCCATAAACCCTAGATGGTGTCCACATGCTCTAGCTTATGTTCACAACCTTAGAAACCATCCATAGTGTCTATATGTTATCCACAAGTTTTATACACCATCCTCAAAGTCTAGACACCATCCACATAGCCTATATTTCATCCATAGACTCTAGATGACATCCATAAGCTCTAGATAGTGTCCACATGATTTAGATGGAATCCATAGATTCTAGATGACGTCTATAATCTCTAGATAGTGTCCATACATTCTAGATACCATCCATAGAGTCAAGACATCATCCATAGGCTTTAGACATCATCTAGAAACTTTGGATGGTGTTTACACAATTTGAACAACATCCATATGCTTAATATGATGTCCATAGGCTCTAGATGGTGTCCATAGAGTCTAGACAACATTTATAGGATATAAATGGTATTCACAGGCTTTGGATGGTGTCCATAAGCTTTGGACATCATCCACATAGTTTGGATGCCATCCATAAATTTTAGATGCTACCCATAATCTCTAGATGACATCCATAAAGCCTAGATGATGTCCACATGCTTTGTACATTATCTATAGGCTCTGATTGCTCTCTAGAGACCCTAGACACCATCCATCAAACTTGGAACCTATCAAGAAGGTGATACATAGGCTTCACCTTCCTGACAAAACTAATTTCCATTCAATTCACCTCTATTTCAAAATTAACTTTTCAATATTTTCCAAAAAATTACATAGGTATTTTTCCTAGGGGGGCCTTAAAAATAACCATAGTCTCTTATATAGGGAAAGAAGGTCTAGGATAACCAAAGAAATCTACATGTTTCTTTGTTGGAAAAAATACAAGCGAATGAATATGAAAACCAAGAAGAATTTCAGGTTTTCATGAAGTTAATAATGGAGGTGGATAAAGTGCATGATAATTCACATGAGGAAAGTATGGTTGGAGACTGTCAACATATGGAATAAGATAAAAATAGAATGAATAAAGAGATATTACAATAGTAGTTTTTCAAGGAGATGAAGGTGCAACTGAGGTACCAATCAAGAAAAATAAAATGGGAGATTACAAATTCCATGATTATTTTAATGTTTATTTTTTTATAGGTAAATAAGGGTGCAAATCAATAAATGAGAATAAATTACAAGTTAAATTTGTGTGATAAAAAAATGACCCCTATAGTTGAATACATGATTTTAAATTTAGCAGTCGATAGAGGGAAGAGAAGACTTTGACAAAATATATTTAAAGAGATTCACAATAAGGATAAAATACTTTTCATAGGATAGTAGTCGATAGAGGAAGCTATGCTTTCATTTTCCATCTTGATATATGGTTAGAGAGTGAATTTTAATAAGGACAAGCTAAATTTTTTCTGATCTAAGTTGTTGTAAAAAAACATTTATTCAACAAGAAGAGAGGAAGAATGTTACTTGTGTGGCATATAGGAAAAAAAATGAGATAAAGATGGTGTTTATATTTATCCCAAGGAAAATGAAGGATGCACAACTTTGGGTTCATCCACATAGGAGTTGAAGGAGGGGCTCTCATGAGTCAAAGGTTACCCTATTTTCATATGAGAAACATGAGTGCAATTATATTTATACATGGGATGCTTGTGAAAAAAATCATGATGTAGATGATTAGGTGTATAAAATCATGACAAAAAAACTATAAAAATATCTAATGGAATTAAGTGGAAATGTATCATAAAATGCATGATGCCAAACTATCAAAAGATGTGTTTTAAAATCCTATAATATGATATGTGAACTAATAACTAATAATGTTTTCAATAATTGAATCATTGATATGGATAATATGTTAACACACATTTATGTTCAATTAAAAAAATTAAGGGATACTATTATAGAACCATTATGATATGAACTAATATCTCTAATGTAAGGATATATATATAAACAAATTTATTTTACCTTGGAGATGTTTAAGTAGATGATTTCCCTTTTTCTGGTTGAATTTATTCTTGTTGGAATTGCTTCTTAGGTACCTAGTATTTTTGAGATGTAATAGGATCCTATCTAGGATGCTTTGAATGTTGTTTGTCATTTATTTTATCTCTTTACATTTTATATTTAATTTATGTATATTCAAATGTAAAATATTTTACTATCAATTGTGTCTTTTATTATTTTTAATCATGTAACTCCCAATATATAATTATAATGAAGCAAAGATGATATAACATGAAATATTTTGAGATATCTTTAGGGTTTGATAGTTATGGGAAATGTAATACATCCTAAAACTACTTATTATGACAAATAATGTGATACTTGAGTTAGATGTTCTTTGTCATATTCAACTGTCTAAAGGAAAGTTATTCTACACACAAAAAGAAATAGCTTTGTTATCTATCATGATTCATTATCTTTGGTTTTCCATATACTCACTTTTAAAAAAAAAAAAATTACATGAAAAAGGTGGTCTCTATAAGATCATGTGTAACCATTATTGTAACATTATAATTCTTATGTGTTTCTTTCTTGATGACCTCTTTCTTAGAAAGTATTTCTTACTAGATGGCACATTATGTGAAATTTGTTTCTCAATATTAGAATATATACTCTAAACTTGTGGTTTTTTAATAGATATATCCAATGTAATATCACCAATATCCATAAGATTTTATATTTCATGTTTCAAAACATGAAAACTATCCATTTTATGACCATTTATTTGTTGATATTTAAAAACTAATTTGGAATGAAATATCTTTGGTACATAAACCCAATCAAAATGTTTAATAGAAGGTATGATAATCATATTTTTATCAAGTACCTCTTAAATGTCTCATTTTGACTTTCTTTAAGATTTTAAAATTGTTGTGATTTTATAAGGAAAGTTGTGTGTCTCATTGTGCCTTTTAAATATTAAACCAAGGGTTTAGGATTTATTTGGATTGGTGTACAACTAGTGTTGGAAATAGTATAAAAAAATGAAGAATGAGCCTTGTAATAAAAGATACGTGATCCTAAAAAGTCTTACTCAAGTGACATAACCTTATAGAAAATATATTTTAAATAATCATAAGCATGATCAATAATTTTATTTTTAAAAGGAAGCAAGATAATTTTAATAAATATATATATATATATATATATATATATATATATTAAAACTTGTTATCTGATGTATCAAATGATGTATGATATTATTTAATCATAGAGTATAATCATGAATAGTCTCAAATTGTTTTTATAAAAGAGATTGAATATGTTAAAATGTAGAAAGTGGACACATATTAGTGATAAATAATTATTAAAAAAACCCATTCCGACTTAAGGAAGGTGTATTAGGAGCTACTAGGCATAGTGTGAAACCAATATAAATCATGAAACATTGAGATTTTAAGAAATATTTTAATTAATATTTGATCATTAGAAACATATTTTTTAATAAAAACATGACATTAATTAATATGTAAAAACATATCCCCATATCCATTGAATAAAAAAATTGTATTCACTGTAAAACCACATGGAAAAGAGGAATCATAAATCTTATACACTATAGGCTAGCCATATCTAGCATTAGAGATAATCCAATCATTGGATGCAGAGTAATTTAGAGGTAATGCCTATGAATTATAATAACAAGCTCGTGTTCTAACACAACTATAGTATTAATAATTTAATTCATACATTCCATTTGATTATTTATTTCAAACATGGAAGTCTCATTGATCACACAAGAATAATTCCTAATAGCTACCTTGTTTGTAATTTCATTGATGAAAGAAATATTTTTTAAAATATGTTTTATATTTTCCACTTTATAAGAATCATAAGAATGATTAAAAACATAATCATTTTATTTCATATAATTATTTTCAATATTAATATTAAAATATTCAATTTTAATATCTCTATTCAAATGAGGAGTTAAAAACAAAACTTTTCATCATTTGCATTATACTCACATGTGTGTGAGTGCATGCGCGTGCACGCGTGCACGCACACACACACACACACACACACACACACACACACACACACACACACACACACACACACACACACACACACACACACACACACACACACACACACACACACACATACACACACACAATTTCCTACTCATTAGGGATAAAAGAGAGACAATCAACATCCAAGATATTCATAAATTATCATTTTCACATGGTTAAATAGGGTTAAAATTAAATTGTGATATCGTTTTATCCCCACTATCATAAAAATAAGTTTCATAATTAATCATAATTTTCATTATTTAAAATATAATAAATAAAAATTATTAATGTATTAATAAGAATTGGACCATGTAATTATATGCAATGAGAAATGCATCATAAATCAATCCTAACTCGGAGAAGATATATACTACTTACACTTCCAATTGGGGATACATTATATAATTTGGGTCATGACCAATATAGATCTACGAAACTGAATTAGGGGATCTCTTACCACAATAATATCACTAGGGAGAGTTCCAAAGCCTCCAATCAAGCAAAACTACACAATAAACATAACTAGGTCCTATGTTTTCATATTCACTATACTAATAACAAGTAAAGAAAAAAATCTAATATAGTACTCACCAAATATTGTGGCACAAATGGGGGTAATAAACACTAAAATTAAACATGCATAGAAGACATATACTCATGTCAATGTATACATAATACTAATTCTTAGAAGAGAAGTACAAATGCATATCTATCTAATATTAGAAAGGAGGAACATAGTTAAGGATACTTATCTTTAAAGATGATCCTACCAAGATTCAATCTCTCCCTTGGCTAAGGTGATTCACAAGAGGTTGTTGTGCTATGTAAGGATGACAAGGATAAATCATCTCTAGGCTACACAACCTATCAATCCATCCAAAAGCCTTCTCCCCAAGACAAGATCTATATCTCCAAAGAAAGTATGAAACCCTAAGCTTTATCCTCAAGTAGAATGATGGATAAGTAGATGCACAATATATCTTTATTATTATTCTCTTCTCTTAGAAATGAAAAAATTAGTGTGTTTATATAGGTGGATATAACCCTAAACCCTTCCAAAAAAATTAGCTGACAAGGTTGACCTGATCGACCTAGTATCATAATTGACAAAAACTCACTAAATCAAAGACTAGGTTGGCCAAGGGCTAACCTAAACCCTTAATAAGTTTTGTTAATAAGAGTACAACGTTGACACGGTCAATATAGTCATGTAAACTATCAAAAAGAGGTTTAGTTTAGGAAAAGGGATAATTAAGGTGGTAAATGACTAGAGGAGTGTGCAAAAGAGAAGGCCAAGCTTAGGGGAATGGTTTTTAGGAGACAAGTGTGTAGATATCAAGTGGAAAAAGGGATAACAATCCTACAAAGCAACAATGGTCTACCCACCCCTTTCCTAATGCATCTTTTAAGGCATTCACATAGAGAGATTGAGACTTGATGGGTTCTTATAAGATAGAGAGTGTCAATAATTTATTTAAAAAAACAAAATATTATGTGTATACATATGCCCCATTTAAAGCTCATCACATGTCACATAGGTGTAACACAGGATGGTGCTTTGGGAAAAGAACATGATGATACATAATGTTGATGCTAAATAAATCACCATAAGGAGAAAGTAAGATAAATGAAAGGATATAATTGAAAAACACATACCTTTACTTACCTTAGTATTGTATATAAATAAGGAGATGTGAGAAATATGAAGCTGGCCAATGTGAAGAACATTAGGCAAACCTATAGAGATTAGCAAAAAAGAGTACAAAATCAATTTTTTTGAAACATAGGCATATAATAATTATAAAAATTCTCTACAATGTTAGAATTCTAGAACTTTTTAATTTTTGGAAAATGAGTTAGTAGAGACAAAGATATGATCAAAATAAGAAATCTGGAAGTAAATTTTTAAAGGGAAAATCATTTTGAATAGTAAATATAAATAGGGTGAAAAAGAATTCATTTGCTATTATTTTTTATTCTAAGAAAAATAGAGCTCTAAGAAACCTAGTGAGAGTAAAAAAGAGCCAATATGGTGAGGGGATGATAATTGAGATGGGGAGGACACATAGCAGCCACAACATAGGTAAATAATTGAGCATTTCAATTTTTTTGAAAGTTTTGATTTGAAATTGATGTTTTATATAAATTTGTTAACTAGACAAAATCTAGAGATCAAAATGAACCCTAAGAAATTTTTAGGGAAACCGGGGGTTAAATAGGGTACTAGGTAGGAAGGGGTTAGAGCAATGAAATCCCAAGGCATTCATATCAATTAGTCAAAAAGTCATCACAGTGAAAGAATAAGGTCAATCGAGTTGACTTAGTTGGTATAAAATAGCAATTTGAGTGGGTCGACTTAGTAGGTCATGGCCAACTTAGTTTGTTGGGAAAATGGGTTGACATAATACTATATGTTTGACTTAGTATGTTTTCTAAGTGGCTGATATAGTACTATTGAGGGAAAAAGAGGGATGACTTAGTTTGTTAAGTCTAAGGTGGTTAACTTAGTACTATGTGGCTGACTTGGTTTCTAAGTGGTTGATATAGTACTAAAATGATAAAGATGGTTGATATAGTACTGCTAATACACAGGGTGGTTGACTTAGTACAAAAAGGGATAATTTAGTTAAAAAGAGCTCAAATTGGTTTAAAAAAATGAATAAATTAAGACAATTTAGTTTATTTATGTGAATTTTGAAAGAATGTATTTTAATTATGAGTGACATGGAGGTCTAATACATGTTTTATTATTTGATTTTGGTAGAGACATCAGAGATTTTTGCAATTAGTAGATACATCATGGATACTTAATCTACTAGAGTGCTTGATAGATGTAGATAGAGTGAAATTGGTCATGTTGGGCTTGGGAGGCATCATGGAGATTCTATAGATACCACTTAGTGTTAATCTTATGGTCATGATCTTAGGATCCTAAGAATGTTTGACCAACACATTTAAATAGGTGGTGGATGGGGATACCATAGAGTTTGGTATCACTTTGAAGGATTTCCATGTGTTACTTGGACTTCCTATATGGGGACACTAGTGATCACAAGGACACCAGATGATTAGGAGGAGAGATAAGCATTAGCATGATGGGTGATGTGCTTAGATAAGATTTAACCATGACTAAGGGTGAGTTTGTTTGATGTATATATTACATAAATTCTAGATATCCATAAGGATATGATAGGAATTGTGATAGTAAAAGTGTTATGTCACAAGTTGGATAGCACGGTACTAGTGTATGTGATTGCCTTATACTAGTCCTTATTGGACCAAGGGGAATTATATGACTTGGGTTCTATCATCTGGGTTCAACTCATGCATGATATGTATGGGATGTTGTCTAGAGGGTAAAAAACCATGGGAATAGTGGTATTAATAAGTGCCTAGATATATGAGAGGTTCCAGATATAACAACTATTTGGGTTACCCCATGTGGTCGATGATCAGTTGGCTTGGGTTTTGAGATGGAGATAAGATCAGGTGGCATAGGTTGTGCCTTATATGTTATTGTTACATATGGTCACATGAGCAGAGATTATGTGGTAGTCTTATGCACATATTATTATAATTTGGTTGAATTGAGTAACTATGGCACCAAAGTTAGCATGAGTATGGATCACAAGCCACTATAGTTGGTGGGTAGAGTCACATCTAATGGCACACTTACCAAGATAGTTTAGAATCCCTTACCTGGTGGATCTTATAGTGGTGCCTACATTTTGGGTTTTCCATGCAAGATAGACAAAGAGGAGAGGATGAGGAGGAAGAGCACCAATCAGGGGATTGATGATCAGACCATAGATTGTGAGACCATGAACTAGTTGAGCATGATAGCTAGTAGTTGGAGAGGGCATAGACATGGATGTAGGAGTGCCATAGGTACCATGTTTAGAACCATAGTAGGAG
Source organism: Torreya grandis (assembly GCA_037957365.1). NCBI lineage: Eukaryota > Viridiplantae > Streptophyta > Pinopsida > Cupressales > Taxaceae > Torreya > Torreya grandis. The sequence continues at coordinate 5,651,937 of JARHVA010000361.1, read as the reverse complement.
GATTAATGACCACCTTAATTGTGCCATAAATAGAGATTCTAGTGATGGATATGCTAGTGATGAGATTGAGCATAGAGGATGGTCATTCAGGATGACCCATTTGTCAGCCCAGGGTAGAGTTGGTCTATAAATACACCATTGAGGAGAGGCCCAAGGTATACATGGGTGGTAACCCTAGGTTTTATGTTGATTGGGAGGCATCCCATGGATGAGGTGGTTAAGGATGAGATGATGGAGAGACTGTGATCAATGATTGAGAAAATGGGGAGATGGTGATTAGTGACAGTGAGATAGGTAATAAATGTTGTAATTTTTAGTCTTTGATATATAATACTAGTTTTATATGATTAGAGATAGATTTTGAGATGTATATATGATTTGATATCTATTTTGTTTGAATTTTTTAGATTATACAAAAAAGAAGAGGTTAGATAGGGATCCCTAGTTATGGGAGCACACCATGATATTCTAGATGAGATGTTAGCATTATATGACCCCACCACATTAGATGATCCTATGGTACCATTTGCCCTAGCTCAAATACGCTAGTTCAGACTAGTAGGGGAGGCTATGAGGTAGTTACATGCATGCATGGATCGTATGTAGCCACTAGTAGGGGTGGGAGTAGGATAGGTGTAGGCTTGGTAGGCCTTGGATCATAAAAGAGCCATGCATATGGCTTCCAATATCCATTTGGGACATGTACAAGCCTAGGTGGCCAACCTATAGGGACAGGTAGCAGGCTTGCGATCTTAGACAACTTATTTATGGTGAAATATTCATAGGGGATAGTCTAAGGCATCTATGGGTAACATGGATAGGCCATGAGGTAGACATGATGGAGCCCAACCTTATAGATGGAGAGATGTATTTGTGTACTTTATATTAAAACAATTGTGATATATATATATATATATATATATATATATATATATATATATATATATATATATATATATATAATTTTGATAGTTGGATGTTGATCTAATGTGTTATATTTTGGTTTTGGTTGTGGATGTATGGATATATTTATTCTTAGCACATGTTTTTTCTTTTGTTGTATATGCTATCAGAAATATATGTGTGGTGTTTTCTTTTCTAGAATTATGTAGTACACATGCATGGTTAAAAATAAATAGACAAAAAAGATTTGTAAAAGTATAATTAATCAAACACAAATGTAATACACTCTATATCATGATCAGAAATGTTTAATAACAAAATATGAGTAACTATAATAAAAAAAATGGTAAACAAGAGGGGAAAAAATGTTTTTAAACCATGAAAAAGATTGGCACCAAACTAAAACAAGTAAAATCACACTAAATCACATTGGGAAGTATGAAAATAATGTAATAAAATGGAAAGCATGTAAAAATAACAATGGTACAAAAACAAATCAATTAAGTCAATCAATCATACTACATCACATTGAGAAGTATAAAAGATAAACAAAATTGGTAAAATGGTCTTAAATTAATCACACTAGTTCAAGTTTGTATTTATGAAAAACTTAAGAAAAATGATTGGATTCTAACATGTAATCAAAAAATAAGAAGATAAAAGTGAAAGATTAATAAAGTAATCATAAACATACTAAATCAATATTGTAATCATGTCAATGACATGTAACTCATAATCAATCACATCTTATCTCATCTTTGACACATGCAATTTTGTTGTGACTTGGGTATTGGACTTTTTTTTTAGGAAAGTCAGGTTTTATCCATGATCTTACACTAAAAATCACAAAGGGAACACAAATAAGGTGGAAATAATGTTAAAATATGATAAAATGGGATTTTTTTAATGGTAAATTTGAAAATTTTGGTAATTTATGAGGAAGGCCTGGTCTTATCCATGGTCTTACAATGCAACTCACAAATGGAATCCCTAGGGGAGTGATAAATAAAAAAAGAAATATTTCTCAAGGGGAATTATTAAGGTTGTATGGAATGAAAAAGGGAGTGTAAGAAGCATAACTTATGCATCTTATGATAAGACCTTAGGAGATATGAAGCACACTAAGGAAATGAGAAGACACTAAGTGACTAGTAACCATCAATATATAGAGGATACCTATTCGCTATAGACACAAAGATGTGTAGGCAAATAAGTGTGTTACTAATATCAAATAATGTTGGAGTATTTTAAACAAGAAAATTTAAATGGACCTACCTTCCCAAAATGTGTTCCCCATTCCTTAAGACCCCTTATAGATCTATCGTTCTACTACAAAGATTAGGTGCTTGTGTGAGAAAGTAGGTAGCACTAAAAGATTTTTTATTCTATTTTTATAATTTACTAGCCTATCACAACTCAATGGACCTTGGCTCTATAATTAGGCAAACTATAAAATTTGAGATTCAATTAAAAATATAAGTTATGCTTAGAATCACGTCTTTTAGTGGGATTTGACTTTTAAAATTTTTGTATGTTGCCTTTTAGATTATTGCCTTTTCTTAAATGATTTGTCATTTGAATATTTTATGGATTTTAAGATTCCTCCTCCATAAGGACTTGGAATGATCAATAGTGAGAGATATAGTGATAAACACAAATGATCTTTAGGCTTTGGCTAAAGGAAGCTAAGTATCCAAATACATGACTGACTACATCACTTAGGCTTAACTATGAGCCAACATGTTATCTTAAGTTTCAACCATGTGTATGCTTACTTTGTGTAAAGGAGTAAATGGAATTAAGGGAATATCCAAAGTGGATCAGTAAGAGGAGATTATAATGATATTAATTGTGTAGACACCTAAATCTAGCCACTAATGACCATCAATCAGTATTTTGACCAATTTCCACCAAAATGCACAATTTGGCCTAAAAACACTAAAACACATTAAATGAGTTGAAATTGATATATTCAAGTACTGATTTTGGCCAAAGTATCCTTAAATTTGGAAATTCAATTTATGAATTAGTTAACTTTTATCAAATCATTTCGAGTCAAAATGCCAATTTTCCACCTGGGTGCTCTAGATTGCTCTTTTCTATCAAATTTATTATAGGAGACACGTGCCTTTGTTATTTTTCATTAAAAACATCCTAAATGTAATAAAGGTTACAACACATCTAACATCGACTTAAAATTCCAATTCAATCAAAATTTGAGCCAATAATATGACATTTTGACCAATTTGATTAATTTGTGCACAAATTGCCAAGGTTTTACATCAAAGTTGACTAATCATGTTTAAGGTTATTTAGACCAAATCAAGAGCTTAAGTTAATTTTACATGGAAATTTTTGAATATGTATTTTTAAAAATTTATTTTCATTAACTATGTCATCAAATGACATCATCCTATGGGGTAGCATCCACAAGCCATAAATACCATAAATATTTGAATGAATGCCTCTCATGCCTCATTAAGACCTTCCATGCATTGTTAATGCCCCTCTATCCCAAATATTGATGATATTATTTATGAATTTTAATTACATAATTAAACTAATCCTTAGCCACACATTTTCATCTTTAGATGGATGGTTCAGGTTGATTCTAAACCATTCCAAAAATCTATAAATAGGAGGCCTTGCCTATTGAATTTTAAGCTCTTTTATGCCAAACTTATAATACCCAAATGAATTCAAAAATCCATTTCAATTAGTGTTATAATGTAAAATTATTGATCCAATCCAAGCTAAGCCAAAGCCAAACAAGGTGCCAAGGAGAGATGGAGGTAGCCACACTTCATTGATGCAGATTTCATGAGCACAAACCAAGCAAGCCACTACAACAAGCACTTTAGAGCATCCAAGGGAGGTGAAAGAGGTTTTATTTCATCTTTTAGTTTTTTTTTCATATGTATGTTCGTTATCATGATCTTCCTTAGTGTTTAGGCCTAGAGATGTATACTTTTTAGTGTGTTTCTTTCAATTTGATTTCATTTCGAAACTAACACAATACTAACCACCTCTCTTGAGTCAAATTCCTAGTCTACATAATGACACACCCAGTGGGACCTGGCCACAAAAATTTAGTCAAATTTCACCTACAAGAAACATACTAACCATTATCATGCAGGATCTTGGAGTGTGGAGGCAAACAAGATAAAAAATTGAGCAAAAATCCATTTTTTCTAAGCCATGGTTTTATTCTCGAGATTGTGCATCCCAACTCACCTATCCAACCTAACTCACTTGTCCAACCCAAATCACCTATCAACTCAGCTTGCCTACCAACCTAGCTTGCCTGCCAACCCAACTCACTTGTTAATATAACTCAATTGTCAACCCAACTCACCTATTAACCCAACTCACCTATCAACCCAACTCGACTATCAACCTGAGAGCTAAATTCTTAATGTCATTTGCTCAAACTCCTAAGTACTTAAAACCAAGTCATTTTAATCTTGTTTTTTTAGGTTGAGGGGGTAGTTTGGAAGTATATTTAATTGATTTTGACTAACCATACACCTTTCAAATTGGGTTTAAAAATAACTTGATCAAAAATCATGCACACTTCAAATTTAACTTAAAATGAATATGTCATGTTTCTCACGCATTTGAATTGGTGCCTAAAATGAACCTAAGATTCATCTAAGTCTTAAGTAATTTTAATTTAGTGCTTAAAACACATCATAAATATTGTAACATTAATCATGAATCTAAGCTAAGTCTTGAATTTTCAACTTGGGTTTAAAATGAACTTAGGTTTTTATTGCTTCATGTGGTTATTTTGTGCAATATTTTCCATTTTTGTACTAAATTCAAATGGTTAGTAATAAATCTAAGCAAACATTTTCAAATTTGGTACAACAAATCAACATCACTTTAATTGTTTGTAAAACTTGCTTATTGATTGTTTTAGTGAAAAGAGACATGCATATATGCTCTCTCATCCATACCCTTTAGGGAAATTTTGGGATCAAAAGCACCATCTCATCACAATTTGAGCCCATTCCAAGGAATAAAAATAATGTCATCTAAATCACTCTCCAAAAAATCATAATATTTTGGGTGATCTTGAAATGACCCTAAATTCTTTCTATCAGTCATTTATTTTATTACATCTTGGATTACAAGGGGGAATTCATTACCTCCCATAAGTTCTATAGGGAATCTTTGACCTAAAGTTTCATCTCCTAAAATCAACTTCATCACCCCTACTAAAATTGGAGGTTTAATCAATTAAACCACCTTTTAGTGTCAAGGTTAAACACCGAGACGTATCTACACATTGGACATTGCACTATACTGAGCAAGCAATAGATGTAGTGGTTGAAAAAAGGGAAAGAACTTTTTGTAACAATCCAAGTGTCATGGGTAACCAATTAAAGTGTGTTTCTTTTGTGTCATTTAGCATGCAAGTTATTATGTAATTGATCCATTTGAAACATTCACAAAATAATTAATTTAGTTAACCCCACTTTTCGATACCTTGTTAGTTTAAGATTATAGATGCTTAGTTAGTTAGTTTGTCTTTGTCTTAGATTAATTTGTCTTATTTGAGAGTCAAAACTTGGTGTTAAAAAAAATAATTAACCAAAAACATGGTCCCCAAATTTATTTGAACAATGAGGCATTATGTTTTCCAAGTGAAAACATATTTTTCCTTGTTCAAATTCATCATCATACACGTTGTGTCATATCTTCTAATTTGGTGTAGTTATGTTGCCCATTTGAGTCTAGACCTTTTGCCACATTTTGTTTAAGTCCCTCATTGATAGTTTAAATTTGAAATTGGAATCTTCTAAGTTTTAAAAGTTGATGTGTTAATTGGGTCTAGCACTTTGCACTTGACTTGTTTTAACTTGAGTTCAATTTCCAATTTGAATTGAGGGCCATTTTTAGACTCAAAATCACTATCATCATTTGATAAGACTCAAGTCATATTACATGTTTACTAACTCTTTGAGTCCTAAACTTTGACTACCCATCCTATTTTGCCATTTATCCATTTGATAGCACACTTATGACTTAGAAAATTTATCCAACTTTGTGTATGGGTATCATTTAAGTTGAGGAGAGTAGTATTATGATGTTGAAATCATGGTAAACCATTTCTACCTTAACATCTTGAAACAAGTATTTATCACACCTTTTGAGAATTTTAGCATTTTTATGCTACTCAAATTATTTTAAAAATTGCTTCATAGGATTATTCACATAGATTTAAAGTTGTTTCAAAGTTTCAACTATTTTGAGATTTCTTTGAGAGTCTTTTGTCTAGCATAGTTATGCTATTCACTTTTGTCTAGTTTATTTATATAACCTTTCCTCATCATTATTTGTACCTTTATTTGGGAGAACATAGCCTTTTCCATAGGTGTCTTTTGCCTTGTTCCTTATACCAATTGATCATATTTATTTTTGATTCCATGTGTTGATACTATGTCAAATCCATTTCCAAACTTGTTAGATTAAATAAAATCACATAAATTCTTTGTTTCAAGCCTAGATTTTGACATCATTTGGCTAAAATTCATAGCAAAACCTATTTGAGCCTAGATTTTGACTCTATGTTTAGACAAAAGACCTAGCAACTCTTTTCCCTTTCCTAGTTTAGACCTTGTTTGGAACACTTTAACATGCTAGTTTTTATTCAGATGTTTGAAATTTTGTGTGTATGAAATTTGATGTTAGACTATTTTATGCCAAGTCTTAGCATAAACTAGTTTAGAGATACAATTCCATGATCAAATCATTGTTTGGAGATACAGTTCCACTTTTAACCAAGTTAGACCTAGTTTGAACCATTTATCTTTTGAACATAATTTTTTAGAGTTTTCATAACTCTAATCCTTTTATTTTAGATCTTTTATCATTTATGTGGAGATATATAGATACACTTATAGTGGAGTCATGTACAGTCTAACTTATGATAAAATGGCTACATAAAATCCCACTAGGAACCCCTATAGAGAAAGATTTTCTAAGGACTTTTATTATTCTCCATACAATACTCCATATGGGGAACATAGTAAAATCCACAAAATCCAAATCAAATTACCAATTGGGATGATATGGTTTATGAGGATGACTTTGGATCCAACTATAGATAATGTTGTTTGGGATATGGATCCATACCCTCCTTACAATAATTAGTACATTCAATAACTAGCTTATGATCCAAATCAAGATTAGGATGATATGGTTTATGAGGCATACTTAGATGCTTTGGCTTATGTAAGAAATCAAGCTTCACAATGCCCCTTCATCATTTCAAGACCTCATCCTTTGGCTTATGCAAGTATCCAAGCTCTACACTACCCTATCATTACCATTTTAGGACTTCATCCTTTGGATCATTTGAGAAGTCATGTTCCCTAATTCCCCACCATTATCCAATCTCAAGCCATTCCTCATTCAATACCAATCCAATCAAAACCTCAACCCGTCCAATCATTTGAAAACCAAGTTATGTTCAAAATTGGTATTTTCCAACTCATTAAAAACCAAATCCAAGAAAACCAACCAAATTCAAGATATTTTTATTGAACCAACCACTTGTGATAAGTTGACCTATGATGAATCACCTATTGATCCTTTACTAGTTGTCAAGGAGTCTCACTCTAATGAGCTAAAATTTGTTAAGTCACTTCTTAATGATTATAACACCTTTGGGAAAATCATTACCTTGACCATATGCCTATTTTTCAAGAGCCTCTTATTGACAAGATAATTTATGAGGAGTTGTCTCTTGACCTTTTTCCCATCTCAGAGGAGTCCCACTCTGATAAACTAGTTTTTATGGAGCCCATTATGCCATCACAGACTATTACTTATCCACTACCAAATATTTGACAAGACATCATTGTAATAGAGTACACATCAAATGAATAATAATAATTAGATTTAGGTTATATTCTTAAAATGGCATCATATTTAGCATTAGAATCAACATTAGTCTCAACATCAGATTCATAGTCCATTGAGTTGGAATTAGATTCAAAAATAGAATACATTCACAACTATTACAATATTGGTTATGCATGCCTCATAGATCAATTTGAATACATTTATGGTCTTTCTATAGTTTTTAAAGATGAGTAATTTAGCTTTGACACAAGTTATCCTAGTATCTTCTACAAGGATTGTGCAACCTCTCCCCATTCCATTACCATTCTACAAGCCATTACCATCAACCAAAATAGCCATATTATTGACATTCCATCTCCCACATGTGTCGATTTAGACCAATAGAATTACACTTTATTGAGCTTCATCCATGGTGATATATAGTATAATAAGAGTAAGAAGGCCAATAACACATTCATATAGCATAAGAACACTTTCCTAGTGAAACCTTTTTGGAGGCACTAGGAGACAATCAAAGTTCAAACGTAGCATCTTCTAGTGAAACTTTGTTAAAATCACTAGATAATAATCAAATTCAAAATCCAATTTTCATTAGTAAAAAATTCTTAAAGGTGTTATAGGATAGTCAAGACAAATTCATTGGTGAAAACCTCATAGAGGCACTGATAGCTAAGCAAAAAAGTTCTTCACTACTTAATGAAGACATTATTCAAGATCAAATCAAAATAGCTTGTAATATATAGTCTAGTCATATGGTAGCTACTCTCAAGATCAAATAATAATAAAAACTGGTACTCACATAAAGATCATATTTAGAGGTCTTCAACATTACCACATCTAAAGTTATGTCTAATCCATCATCAACAACATTACATGTGACTGAAGGCCCTGATATTCATTTGTTTTCCAACTACTACACATTCCATTATCATCGACCATTCCATTTCACAATCAAACCTACCAGCCATTATTTATCCATATTTACCATACATGATGACACTTTCCTTTATAAAGGCTACAAATATTCCTTGTCTTGATGTTTTAAGGAATCAGAATCAATGACCAATAAAGATCACAAGAACTTTTTTAGCATCCAAATCTATAGCTAGTTCTTCATAGATCAGATATTAAAATGAGGTATGGGATATAAATTAACATGATTGATTATTATATTTTTTGATCAAGATGTGCATCTCCACTTCAGTAGAAATAATAGAATCATATGCCATTTTACCATACCCAGGACAAATAGGAAAAGAACCAATAATCACCTAGGCTAGAAACATGTACCATACCATTTCATTTGTCATATCCATTTTCCATTATCACATAATCCTTCCATTGAACCCATCACTTGGGGGAAATTATCTTTCCATTTTATCCAATCTATCAAAACCCATCATTATCCTAGAGCAAGACCATGCCATCCTATCATTTCATTCCTATCTAGACCAAAGCCTATTTTTAGTCATCCTACCCAATCCTATTTTAATCTTAGTTCCTTTGGTTCTTATCACACTTTTCATGAGGGTATTCTAATCAATTTTCAATAATCAATCAAATCCATGTTTCAATAATAGTCTATAAAAGTAGTGTGATAGTTGATTTGGTAGGATATCTTTCATTTTCCATCCTATATCAAAGTTGGTTTATGTGAACCTGATTATAACCACCTATGGGTAAATCAATGTTTCATTGGTCTTTCTGCTAATTATAACCACCTATGGGAAAATAGTATCATTGATTTATGCCATTGTATCCTAGTTATAACTACCTATGGGAAAACTAAGGGAAACATTTGTTTATCATGCATTACCATCTCACCTTACCATTACTATTTTCATTTGACTAGCCATTTTTTAGATATGATAACTTGTTGGGACCTAGTTGATTTTTATATCTACCTTTTGTGTGGATGGAATTACTGTGACTTGAGGTCATTTCAATACTATCTTGGCCATGCTTAATTTATGTTGAGGTCACCTTAGCACCCTAAGCCAATGCTCTCACCATTTTGTGAGTAGGTATCTTGTCATTCTCTAACAAGTTGATATACCTCAAAAATGCAAAAATAATTCATAACATTTCAAAAATATAAAAACATTTATCATGTCTAATCATAGTCAGTTATCCTCAATCCACCTTACTAGGGCATGCTCATTATTATGATGCTTTCTTTTGATTTTGTTTTCAATATTTTTATTTGTTTGTTTATTTTAGGTTATTTATTTATTTGTGTGCTTTTTAGTTGTTTCTTTATTTGTTCACTTGCATGTACGTTTGTTTTTCATATTGTTGCCTTGACTTGGTCTATATGTATGCAATGGTTGATTCCTCAAACACATTAATCTTGAGTCCATCCATATTCATATGTCAACATTATCATCATGGTTTTTATCATTGGTGCATTGTTTTTTAGTGTTTATTAAATCAAGAGTTAGTCCTTACACATATCTTAAGATAATCTTCATGGTGTTCTATCATGATGCATACCATCACATGCCATAATAAAAACCAGCTTCAAGAAGGTCTACAATAAATGGAGCTACATAAGTTTCTCCTTGGCACCTTGTAAAATCCTATCACCCTTTATCAAATCAACCCATTGACCATTCTAGTTGTATTATTACTAACAAGGATGAGCATATCCTCATTGGTAGGTACAACTAAATCATTTTTATTGATCAATCTTATTCTTCTATTCATCTCTTTCATCACTTTGCATCCGCTCAACATTAATCTATATTACAGGTTATATCCTTGACTTATGCTTTTTAATCATTCCTAACTAGGGTAAAATTATCTTTAACCAATCCAAACCCTCTTAATGATTATAACCACCTATGGGTAAATCATTATTTTGACTTTTATTCCTGATTATAACTACCTTGGGAAAAATTAGTAATGCTTTTTACATCAATTAGTAATCCTTTTTAAATCAATGCATGCAAGCATTTTCTGATTTGGATTAATCTCAACCATGGTTTAATCCCACCTTTAATCTTCCTTATTTTTTAGGGACCATCCATAAACAAATGTGATGTCCACTCCCTCAAGGGGACATCATCATAGGCTTCATAGACACTTTTTAGAGCTTTTTCTTCAACCATCATCTTCTTTTTGGCATACAGGCCATCTCTTATTATTTGAGAAGATATTACTTTGCCTATAGTTTTTAACATATTCCCAAATAGGGGCAAACTATAGACACATAAATTAGGCTATTAATAACCATCAATCAAGCTTTTGACCAATTTCCACCAAAATGCACAATTTGGCTTTAAAACACTAAAACACATTAAATAAGTTTAAATAGATATATTCAAGTTTTGATTTTGGCTATATTATCATTAAATGGGGTAATGTAATTTATGAAGTAAATAACTTTGATCAAATCATTTCAAGTCAAAATGCCAATTTTGCACCTGGGTACTCTAGATTGCTCTTTTCTATCAAATTTTTTGTATGAGATGTGCCTTTGTTATTTTGTGTTGACAACATTCTAAATGGGATAATGGTTCCAACACATCTAACATCAAATTATAATTCCAATCTAGTCAAATTTCAATCCAATAATATGACATTTTGACTAATCTGATTAATTTGTGCATAAATTGCCAAAGTTTTACATCAAAGTTGACTAATCATTTTGGAGGCTAATTAAACCAAGTCAAGAGCTTAAGCTAATTTTCCATTGAAATTTTTGAATGTTTATTTTTAGAAATTGATTTTCATTAACTGCATCATCAAACGACATCATCTTATGGGGTGGCATCCACAAGCCATAAATGCCACAAATATTTAAATTAATGCCTCTCATACCTCATTAAGACCTTCATGCCTAGTTAATGCCCCTCTATCCCAAATATTGATGAGCCTATTTATGAATTTTAATTACATAATTAAATTAATTCTTAGCCACACATCTTCATCTTGAGATGGATGGTTCAAGTTGATTCTAAACCATTTCAAAAATATATAAATAGGAGGCCTTACCTATTTAATTTTAAGATATTTTATGCCAAACTTATAATGCCTAAATGCATTTAAAAATCCATTAAAAATATGGTTATAATGTCAAAATATTAATCCAATCCAATTCGAGCCAAAGCCAAATAAGGTGCCAAGGAGAGATAAAGGTAGCCACACTTCATTGATGTAGACTTCATGAGCACAAACTGAGCAAGCCACTACAACAAGCATTTTTTAGCATCCAATGGAGGTGAAAGAGGTTTTATTTCATATTTTAGTTGTTTTTTTCATATGTATGCTTGTTCTTATGCTCCTCTTTAGTATCTAGGCCTAGAGATGTATGCTTGTTAGTTTGTTTATTTCAATTTGATTTCATTTTGGAACTAACACAATACTAACCACCTCTGTTGAGTCAAATTCCTAGTATACAAATTGTTTTCTAACTAATCACATGCTAAATGAGGGATGATTAAAAGGATAAAGTTTTCATAACCAAGTCACAATAATAATTATCTATGTTTAATAGGGATAAGATAGCAAACACTCATGAGAAAGAATAAGGTAACCATAATAAATGAACTCAAGTAAAAGAGGTATGTAATTTATGAAAAGGAATCCATAAGAGAGCATAAAAAAATAACAACATCATAAGCAATATGAAGGGTGAAACAAAGACCACCATGTAAGATAGATAAGAATTTTACACAATGTTGAATTCTACAAAAATAGATAAATGTAAAGTTGGAGCACACGCCTAATCTAAATTATAAAATAAATGTAAGAACATCATGCTTGTGTTAATAATTAATAATATATTTTCCCACACACATTATCCATAACATATGATAAGTCTCTATTGAGTTGAATATGAATTACAACTAAATTCTCATTGATATTTAGAGAAAGTTGATAAAATACTTCATGTCAAATTGCTCGATGGAAAATATAAGAGTGACTGAAGGATCATGCTGATGAAGGCTATTGTGCAAGGGATGCTTAGGAGAAGGAATGCAAGTAGACTATATGGGAGATGAAGAGGTCACCAGTGGAGAATGGAACACAAGTGAAGGAGTAACTGGTGGAGAGGGATTCATGAGTGAGGGAAGGTCCATGGGTGATAGATTCATAAGAGGAGAAGGAACCATAGGTGGTGGAGCCATGGGGGGAAAACGGGGACCCTTCTCACAAGTGTGACCTATTGGAGGAAGGTTAGAAGGTGTAGGAATGGTTATGAGGTGATCCTTGATATTCTATTAAAGGATTTAGTATCTATCAATATGATGTGTACCACATTATTGCTAGAGACAATATACCTCTCCATATTTTTGAATATTTTTAGGTAAAACTTTCATGGGAGGTATAGCCTTGTCTATGGGATGAGGAGTGGTGGGATGCAAGGTGTTGATATATTGTCATAACTTATGACAGTGTGTGGATGAATGATTATCTGTGTCATGGAAGTAATAATTACACCTATGAGTAGAATTGGTAGATGTAATCATAAGAGGAGTATAAATAGAAGCTAAGGAAGATTGGCATAATTAATAATCTCAAGTCTAATGATTGAAAAATTTATGGATATCACAATAAGGCTAATCAGCCTATTTGGTGGAAAAAGTAGCAAGTTGTGGTAAAGGGAGAAAACCATCACCAAGAGAAGGTGGGGATTGTGGAGAGACTAGGCAAGGCTTGATAGAAGAAGCAATAGGATTGAAAACAAATAGAGACTTAGATATAGAGGGAGTGGGAATAGGATATGAACTAGGCTTAGTTGAGGGAGAGGTGAGATCTACTAAACACTAAAGGATAGTCACAAACATCTTAGGGATAAGTCAACTAGAGGGGTATTGGTATCTATCAAAGTGATAAGGAGTAGTCATAACATGATCCATAATCATACTCCTATGAGGTTCTTCATAAATTAGAGGTGTGTGAATCATCTTTACCTTACTATCAAGAGGAAAAATGCTAAAATTAGGAATGATATAGGATGGAATAATAGAAGATATACTGAAAGATTGAAGCATAGAGGAATGATAATGAATAATTTTTTCCTCTTAGGCCTAAACAAGACCTCCTAAGAATGGATCATCTAAGGTATATCCATTATCATAATTAAATGTATGAATATAAATTGCATATGTAGGGATGACCCTATCATCTGATGTGGTATGGTGAATGGAATGTTGAGTCTTAGTTAAGATAATAGGTATATCATCATAAGTTGGTCGATGGGAATGAGGTTACAAGGAAAGAGTAAGCTAAGAGATGATATGATGTGAGAGATTTAAGGTTTCAATCTTGATGTTGATCTTATCAAGATCATCATCATTGAAATTTAGGAGGTTAGGAAGTATATTATTGATGAGTTCAAGGTGACCATTATAACCTTAGGTGGAATTGATAGGAAAGTTTAACCATTGAGATTCATGAAATGGAATGACTGGCAAAGGTTCAAGGGTAGAACGCTTGAATACACCACAATATTGAAATTTTTCAAAATTCCAAGGATTAGTGTCACCCTAAATCCTATAGATGGATCTATTATGAGTAAATTTGACACATTGGCAAGTGAAAGAGGTAACTACTCTCATGCAATGAGTTTATGGCCTGCCAAGTAGAATGTTATAGGATAGAGGAAAGTTTAAAATCATGACAACTTGACATGAATGTTGATAGGCAAGATGGTAATGGGGAGAAACACATAAACTAAAGGTGGTATTTGCCTTCAGTCATAGTCTTGACATGTGCTACATGTGGCTTTGAGATTACATTTGAAATATACAAGGGTTTTGATAAAATCAAGAGAGGCAACACAAGTGATGGAACCTTTATCAATCAAGTCATTCTTGACTTGGATATCACTAATTTAGACACTAATAAAAAGAGGAGGATCATTTGCACATATAAAAATATCATTAGGGATCATAAAAGTAATGGATAATTTGAGGGAAAGAGAAGTATCCATTGTTTCATCAACATGTGTGGACATCTCTTTGCATTTTTGTAAAATTCTATCTTCTAATCTGGATAAGGTGGCTTCACATCCTACTCGTGGAGGATGAGGGATGTTCATTTTGAATAAGAGTTTCATGAGATGATTATAATTCCATGGGGAAGTCCACATAAGTTCAATAAATGGGATTTGAGATGGGAGATTAGTAAGCTATGTGATAGGATTATATTCACCATAACCCATAAGAGGATTGTTGGAAAGAGATGTATAGTATTGAAGGAGGTCCTCGAAAGGAGGAGCTGAAGTGCATGTGAATATATGTTGATAATATGTGGGAGGTTTAACTAGAGGAAAAGGTTATTGATTGTCTTGATAATATGGGTTAGTTGATGTAGGTGCACATTGAGAAATATTAGAAGTTTTGCTATAAGTTTGAAAATCATTAGTGATAGGTAAAGAGATTGGAGGAATGGTAGAAATGGTATAGAAATTTTATCCAAGGGAGGTGTTGTAATTGGTTCATCAAAAGATATAAGGTATTCTTACCCCAACTTTTTTAGTGAGTTGGAGAAGAGTCTTGGATAACACAAATTGTGTAAGATAGTTTAGGGGTGTGGATAGGATGAGGATCAATGAAAGAAACCATCCTTCGCACATTAGTCATATTGAATACATTATCTTTAGGATTTGGGTCATTAATACTATAAACATTATTGGTATAAGGGTTAGGTTTGTTTTGGTTATCTTGGTGATTTGGAAGAGGATCTTTATAGATGGCCTAATAAGCATTAGCCTGGTTCAAATCTTGAGATTTATTTTGTGTTTTATGGGATTTTGAAGGAAATTTCATAGGCTTATTGATTTTTTTGAATGATAAAATCATGGTCAAAATTGGGACTGAGAAGGAAATCCATAGCCAAATTATGAAGTTGCCTACAAGTCTCATGAGAATGATCCCAACTAGCATGAAACCAAAAAAAAAATTAGGATCATGCCAAGACTTCATAGGATAGGTAGGATCAAATTATCATGGGAGAGGCCTTGGTAGATGTTTTTATAATTCTACTAAGGATAAAGGTTTTTGAACATTGATGTTATTGGTTGAAGATAAATAAAGATTAGTGATGTGATTAGGAGGGGAAGCTTGTTTTGGAGTCTGGTTGGGAATAATAGTTTGAATAATATGAATGGTATCATAAGATTTGGTGACACCATTGGTTTTAGAATGATGATTCTTATTATTTATCAACATAAAAGTAACCATATAAGGTTTTGATGACTCAAATTGATTCATAAATAAATCTTGATGCTTGGCTTGGTCAATAACCTCTTCCAAAGTATGTAGAGAGAGAGAGTCCAAACCCAATATTGTAACTTGGGAAAAAGAGTTTTGGTAAATATATGGAAGAAGTTATCATCTACCATATTATGTTCACATTTTTTAGACAAGGTCTTCCATCATTCATGAAATCTTGTGTGGTTTCAATCTCAAGTTGCTTATAATTGATAAAATGGGCCAAAGTATTCTCGAGGAGGTCACTAGTTTGGAACTCTTGGACTAGAGCATTGAATAAATATACCAAACTAGTGATGGAATGAGATTTGAGTTAGTTGTACCAATATAAAACATCACTTGTGAGAATATTTTCTAATATATTGGGATTGGCAAAGGTATTTAACTTAACCCAATCTTTGTATAGATTTCCAAATGTTTTTAAGTGAAGAGTAGGATTGGTTGACACATTGTAAATAATGGTAGGGGTGATAGTTCCTATAATTATATTATCAATTTGATATGTAAGAGGTTCATTTTGAAGGTGCTTAATTATTTTTTTAAAAGGGGAGGTTAAGGGATAATATTACCATGGGAATACCAAAGAGGAGGTGTGGGAACATTTTGGTTATGTGTGTCCCATGGCATCTATAATGGGTGGGTTTGAAGAATGATAAGATGATTTTGAATTTTCAAATTTTGATTTGGATTATTATCTTGGAAATAATTCATTTGATTAATTGGAGTTAAAGGGTTTGAGTTATATTATTGGCATTGTGTGAAGCGTTAGAATTGGTAGGAGTGGCTTGGGTACCACTATGGGTGTTAGTAACAATTTGAGAAGAATTGTTGGTGAGTGAGGTGTTAATGGCATAATTTACTTGTGTGAAAAAATGTGTACTAGTAGAGGGATGAGAAGAAGTAGCACTAGAGGCATGGTTACCATGGGTAGAAAATGATGCACTAGTGGAAAAATTAAGAAGAGCAGGTATGGGAAGAGGCCCACTAGATGTAGAACCTTCCATGTTAGTATAGATAGTAGGCATGGAGGTGGATGAAATCAAAGAGGAAAATGTCATGGTATGAGAAAGGTTAAAAATAGAGGGAAGAGGATGAGAAGCAAATAATCTAGTATTTCTAAATTTGTAAGAGAATATTAGAGAAGGTGAATGGGGTTCCTTGAATTGACCGTTATCATGCGATGGTAAATAGTAGAAGGATTCTTTCCTTGATGTTGAGGAAAATAATTGACTAAGAAGAGAATTTATAGGGTATACTCTAATTCAGGTTGCTATTCAAATGAGAAGAGAGGATTACAAATAGAAAAAGAATGAGGAAGGATCCCATAGTTTGTAATGTGAGTGGAAACATGCACATTACTTTCATCTAGGGTAGGAGCCATAAGTTGTTTATGGGAAAAACTATTAAGGTGGGTAAGACTCATCATATCTATTGAATTCAAATTATTATTATCTTCACATAGGAATTTCATTATGAAGGAGAGAGATTAGGAAAGGAAAAGATAATGCAAAGAAAATAGATATGAAGGACATAGATAAGAGTACAAAGTTGACCAGGTTGACCTAGTATTATAAATAGGAAACATAAGAGTACAAAGTCGACCAAGTCAAATTAGTAATGTAAACATGATAATAGTTAGCCTGATAAAGATACAAAGTTAACTAGATTGACTTAGTATTGTAACCAAATAGGCAAAAAGCAGTACTAGGTCAACTAGGTCGACTTAGTACTACAGTCAGGGAAAAAGATGGTATGTAAGAGACTGTGTCAAATAGAATGATAGTGTACTAAAAATAGGAAAAAAATTGTAATGCAATTGAATTAAGAAGTGAAATCAAACACACAAATAATTATATCAATGAGAATGATCTAATTGGATCATAAAACATAAAATAATGCACCAACATTGGCCAATGCAAGTTTTTACAATATAACATACAGTGAGTAGAGAGCAAGTAGTCAACTAAAAATTAAATGCTATCTAAGTAGTCATCTTGAATGTTTTTTAGATTATTATAAATTTTTATTTTAAGTGTGATAAGTAAGTTGGCTATAACCAAGGAACTAGAAATCAATATATGGATCATTTCAAAATGTTTAGGCTAAAAAGGTTCTATGTTGTCAATGGTATTATCTTGGTATTGGGGACTACCCCTCACTTCATAATCTTTTAGTGATAAGGGTGTCAGGTGATTTGAAAATATATACCATTAACCACATGTTTATACATGTCTATCAATCTAAGTTGGCTTCCCCCTTAGTGATGAAATCCAAGTAAGTAGGCCTTGGGTATACAAATGTTTAAATTCATTTTGAAATTATATGATTTGGTAGTGTGTGTAAAAAGAGATAAATAATGCAACTAAATAGTATATGGAAAAACCACCTAGTTAGACTGTGTGAGTTACTCTAAGCATGCAAATAGTTGAAAATGAAAGTGTGAATTAATTACTGTCATATAATTGTTAATTCCCAAATTAATAATGGTATAGAGTTAGTTTAGATAGCACTTTATGCAAACATTATAGAACAAAGTCAATAGGGATAATACTATCTTGTAAAAATAAGAGTCCTTAAGAACTAAGTTGACTAGTTCAACTTAGTCTTTTATATAGAAGATAGACTATAGAACAAGGTCAACCAAGTTGACCTAATTTGTTGTAGGATTGTAGTATTGAAGACTATAAACTTGTGAAAAATAGAAATGTAATGAATAAATGAATTGAAAGAGAGAAAGAAACCTTGGTGGGTTGGAAGATGTTAAGGACTGTGAATTTTTTTTAAGTGACTTGAATGTTGCTTTCAATTTATAGAAACTTTTTTGATTGGCTTAACCTATTTTTATGAAAACCCTATTTGCTAAATCCTATTAAGATGACTGAGTTGACCTAGTTGACCTAGTTTGTTATCTGGATTATAACTATAATACTAAGTTGACCTACATGACTTAGTTTATTATTCTAAAACTAAATAAGAGATTAAGTTGACCTGTTCAACATAATTTTATATCTATAATTGAATAAAAATATTGTGTTCACCTGCTTGATCTAGTAACCTATATCTGATGAAGTCTTACATAGAAAGAATATAATCATTTTTTTGTGACTGTGT
This sequence comes from Torreya grandis, assembly GCA_037957365.1. NCBI lineage: Eukaryota > Viridiplantae > Streptophyta > Pinopsida > Cupressales > Taxaceae > Torreya > Torreya grandis. The sequence continues at coordinate 5,632,828 of JARHVA010000361.1, read as the reverse complement.
GTTAAACATGCACATAAACATTAGAACTATACCATCCTAGTCAACCTAGTATCATAAATATAGAAAAATAATAAAATTATATAAATGAGAAGCATGAAATAAAACTTACAAGGGTTAGATTCATATTGGGTTCATTGAAATGTATACAATGAGAAATGCATCAGATCTACTAGGTATGTGGTCACTAATACATGACATCTTCCTGTGGTCATGATATAGTCACTCATATTAGACATGAATGTAGCTAATCACCCTAGTATACTCCATTTCCACCTAAACCATTAACCCAAAACCCCAAACCCCAAACCCTAAATAGTAAACCTTAAACCTTAAACATTGAAACCTGAACCCTAAACCCTAAACCCCAAACCTTAAAACATGAACACTAAATAATATACCTAAACCTTAGAACCTAAGCACCAAAACTTGAATACTTAATCCTAATACATTAGCCCAAAACCTAAAACAATAATCCATAAACCCTAAACTATATACCTAAAACATATAAAATTAAAATTTTAAACCTTATACATTATACCCTAGACCCTAAACTCTAAAACCTAAGTGTAATCCATTAACCCTAAACCCTAAACCATAAACCTAAAATTCTAAACACTAAACCATAAACCCTTAACCTTATAACTTTAATTTTAAACACTAAACCCGAAAAAAATTCAAAATCAAGAATGTTAAACCCTAAATACTAAACCCTAAACCTTGACCCCTAAACTCTTAACCCTAAACTCTAATATTGAAACCCTAAGTACTAAACCCTAAAACTTGAAAGTTTAACCCTAAACTACAAACCCATAACCATAAAACTTCAAACTCAAAACCATAAACTCTAAATCCTAAAACCATAAATCCTAAACCTTAAACCTTAAATGTTAGAACCCAAACAACCAACCCTAAACACTAAAATATAGACCTTTAACCTTAAACCTTTCACCCCGATCCCAAAAAAATGAACCCTAAACCATGAATACTAAATATAAACACTAAACCTTAAATTCTAAATCCTAAACCTTAAAACCTAAATCCCAAATCTTAAACTATAATCCCTAATCCATTAAACCCTAAACACTAAAACTTGACACTAAACCCAAAACCCTAAATCACAAGATGTAGACCCCAAACCTTGGATAAAAAAACCATAAATTAAAAACCTAGGCCCTACACCCCAAACCCTAATCTCTAGACCCTAAACCATAAACCCATAACATTAAACCCAAAACACCAACAATTAATCTTTAAAACTTTAACCCCTAATCGTAAATTCCTAAACACAAGCCCTAAACTCTAAATCCTAAATCCTAATCTCCAAACCTAAACCCTAAACCCTTAAACTTAATCCCTAAACTCTTAACCCAAACCCTAAAACCATAAACCATAAGTCATAAACCCTAAACATTAACTCCTAAACCAAAAATTCTAAACCCAAACCCAAAACCTTAAATACTAAACCTAAATCCCTAAACCCTACACCCTAAACTCCAAACCATAAAATCTAAACCATAAACACTAAACCCCAAATCCTAAAACCTAAGCCCTAATAGCCAAACACTAAATCCCAAACCCTAAATACTAAAAAATAAGCTCCAAACCCCAAACCCTCAACCAAACCCCCAAGACCAAAACCCTAAACCTTACACCCTAAACCTTAAGTTTAAAATGATAAACCCAAAACCTAATGCCAGATAGCAAACCCTAAAAGCTAAGCCTTTGGTCCCTTGAGCCATAAACCATAAGTCCCAAACCCTTAAGCACAAGATATAAATTATAATCCTTAAATACTAATCCATAAGCGATAGCACTAAAATTTGATCCCTAAATGCTAATCCCTATACACTAAACCCTAAACTGTGAATCTTGAACCAACAACCATAAACCTTAAACCCTAAATTTATAAATCTTAAACCTCTAACCATAAACCATAATCTTGATTTATCACTTATATGGATAAAAGAGAGGGGGCATTGACTAATCCATATCTTGAAAGGATAGGGGTCATTCTCACCTATATAGAGAAAGGAGTGATTAGGGACATTTGTGCAAAAGGCTTGAAGGTTGACTCAAGATGAATTCTTATATAATTTGTGGATTTTTTAATCAATGGGTCCATCAATATGCATAAATGGCTAGCTTATAACATTCAACCTATAGCATACATATAATAATGATACAATCATTCATACATTACATCTACACCATACCTAATACTACATGTAGGTATGTTTTCACTCATTTATGAAATATTCTTGTATTCATGATATAGTCACTCATATTTGACATAAATTTAGCTAATCACCCTAGTACATGCCATTTAACCCTAAGCCATTAGAATTAAACCCTAAACCCTAAACACCATAAACCTTGAATGTTGAACCCTAAACCTAAACCTTAAATTCCATAAATCTTGAACACTTAACCCAGAAACATTTATCCCTAATCCCAAAATAATAATACCTAAACACCAAAAACTAGACCCTAAACATATAACCTTAAAACCTTAAACCCTAGACTTTATACCGTAGACCCTAAGCCCCAAAACCTAAAGTTTAATCCCTTAACCCTAAAGCCTAAATAATAAGCCTAAAATCATAACCATTGAACCATAAAATATTAATCATATAACCTCACTATTAAATACTAAAACCTAAAGACAATATTCAAAATCATGAACCTTAAACCCTAAACACTGAACCCCAAACCCTAAACCTAAAACCCAAAATATTAACCCCTAAACTCTTAACACTAAACCTTGATCTTAAAACCCTAAGAACTAAACCCTAAACCTTGAAATTTGAACCCTAAAACATAAAACCAGAACCATAAAGCCTTAAACCTAAAACCATAGACCTTAAATTATAAAAATGGATAAGCCCTAAACCTTAAAACCTAAATTCTAGAACCCAAATAATCAACCCTAAACACTAAACTAAAAACATTGAACCCTTAACCCAAAACCCTAAAAATGAAACCTAAATTATAAACACTAAACCTAAATAACAAACACTAAACATACATTATGGATACCACACCATATAGGAATGATGCAAGCATTGGTAGTTCTACTCAACCCCCTCTCCACTTTCCTATCATAATTCCTACATAAGTGTAAATATTTTAATGTAAGGAGAAAACATGCCATAAAAAATTTAGTGGCATAAATGATAATAATTTATACTCATGACCCACATCATTCTTTGATAATAACTAAAAAACATGAGAAGGTCCAAAATGATCCAACCCTTTTACTTAATGATTTGTAAATAACTGTGTCTAGAAAAAGGATTTCACCTCATAAAAAGAAAGTACAAAGAGTCAACTTTTATGCTATGAAATTTCAAATAGTATATTATCTTCTTTCCACCATGGAAATCACTCAACAATCTCCCTAGAATAATCCATTATGACCCTACCTAATCTACTAGACATGAATGAGAATAATCACCCTATTACACTACAACTAGAAAAAAAATGTATCAAAACACCATTCAAGATTCATCTAAAAAATATTTTTTAGTATGAAATAAATCTCTACTGACTACTGGATTGGAACATGCTCTACTAGATGAGGGAGTGACTAGGGATGATGTAGTGACTAGGTATGATGAGGGCCAATGAGGGAATGGTTAGGGACAATGAGGGATGAAGATAAATAAGGAGGGAGTAATTAGGGATGATTAAGGATGATGAGGATTGATTAGGGAGTGATTAGGGATGATGAGGGATAATGAAATATGATGAAGGACTGACTAGGGATGATAAGAATGATGACGGTTAATGAGGGAGTTATTAGGAATGATGAGGGATGATGAGAGTGTTACTAGGGATTATGAGGGATGATGAGGTATTATGATAGAGTGATTAGGTATGATTATGGATGATGAGTGATTTTTTAGGGATGATCAATGACTTTGAGGGATGATGAGGGTTGATGAGGGAGTGATTAGTAATAATGAAGGATGATGATAACCAAGGGAGTGATTAATAATAATGATGGAAAATTATAATCGATGAGGGAGTTAAGAGTGATGATAAGTGAATGTGAGGGTTGATGACGGAGTGATTAGGGATGATGAGAGTTAATGAGGGAGCATCTCATGTGAATTTGGAGTGCTAGAATTTGAATTTATTCTACGTGGCTTTAGAATAATGTATGATATTGGAATTGAAGAATGCATGGATTGACCATTTGTTTGACATTTGATTTTTAGTGAATGTTATATTTTTATAATGAATTTTTAATGGTGTTTTGATTTATTCTATTTTAAATGGAGTCCATTAGGGTGACTAGCTACATTCAAGTTTGGTATAATTTATTGTATCATGACTATAGGTAGATGTCATGTATGAGTGAACTTATCATGACTATAGGTATATTACAAGTTACTTGTTATAGGGTAATCATTTATGCATATTTATCAACCAATTGATTGAAAAACCCATAAATTATTTAGGAACCCACCATCAAGCTCGAGTATTCAATCGAGTAGGGTATACTCAAGTAGGTAAAGTATACTCAATTAGGTAAAATATGGGTCATAATAAATGGTATATATATATTAAATACATAACATGATTTTTAACCTCACTTCTCATTCTATCTTCTAATTTTGAAATTTTAAACTAGATTGGATTTTAAAAAACTAACTTCTAAATGGTAACTCCTACAACTCTGAAATCAATTTAATAAGATGTAGAGTGGACCTAATTTTTTTATATTTAGTAAATTAAATTTAAACTATAAGAATATAAAATTTAATATAAACTAAATATAAAACTTTAATTATTACATTTATTTTACTAAATATACCCTTGCAAACACAAAAAAAATCAACACAACAAAAACAAACACCTCAGACTGCACACATAAATATCACCATAATAAAAAACACACATGCTTTCAAATGCAAAAACAACTAGACCTAATTAAAAAAAAAACAAAAAAAATATACATGTCTTTGAAAAGGTAATACACCCTTTCAACATTTCAATATTTCTTTTGCATTTTCCCTCCAAATTTGCTTTGGGTAAAGGCTTGGGGAGGTCCAGACCTAGTTTGAGACTAATCATGGAGCAACTCACTTAGTTTATAAGAAATTTAGTAGTCTTTTTCATCTTTGTCAACAGATATGATCATGTAGATTTTATTATTTAAAAAAAATTATATGGGTTTGTAGAGGAGAAAGTGTAGTTTTAAAATATATAATTTTTTCAATGTTAGAATATTATTTATAATTATCACTTAATGTATACATAACATACCTCATTATGGACTATATACATATCATCACAAATTCCCTTATAAATTTTTTAATATTAATCAAATGTTTATAAAATTTATATCTCAACAATCTACACATTGTCAACTATGCTTTAAAAAAAATTGATTTTCATGAAATTAAGGTCAAAAAGTTGTGTTTGTACACTTGTAGTTTCAATTTTCCAACTGTCTTGACTTGTAAAATTATTTAAAAATTATATATATAATAAAAAATATTCTCAAAAATCTTTGACATTTCACATATCCATATATGAAGTTTCATACAAAAATTTATTCATTTACTCAAAAAAATGTGTTTGTACACATGTAATCTCCTTACATTGTTTTAAAAAATGACCAACTTATTATCATAAATGCATCTATTTCACACACTTTTATCATCTAGATATTGAAAAAAATTATAAACTACATTCAAAATCTCATAATGCATATTCTTATGTCATTATCAAATTATTTTTTGAAGTGTCTCTAACGTTCTCTCCAAGTTCAACTATTATTAGTTTAAGAAAAAAATTGTCATTTTATATCCCCACTTTTGTCCCCCATTACCTGGCATCTACCCAAGTATCAATAGGAATTGTGCTTTGAACTTTAACTATTAACTATGTTATATCTAGTAATTATGTTGGAGTTATAATTGGTGACTGTGAAGTTACTACTTATGGAATGAATAGAGGATACTCATATGGAAGACCCTCAACTTTGACCACCTAATTTGCATTTATGTATTTCAAGCATCTGTACATTGTAGATGGGATGGACCATAACTATTGTATCCATGGCCTACCCAATAATATATCAAACATGTCTGCACTAGGTAATACTAAGAACTGAGTGGATATGTGTACTAATCTAACCTGTAATGGAAGCACAATATCCTTAATGGAGTTCTAAACATGACCACTAAAACCACTAATAATTGTGTCTATAGGTAATATATTTTGATTAAGTACCCCAAATGCTCTACAAGTGTCATAGTGTACATGTTAATTCTTGACCCATTATCATCCATAACATTCTCAATAGGATGATGATATGTGTATGATCATATAAAGAGCTCATGTAAATATGTATCATCATCAACAATCTCCTAGTTTGAGAAGGTGATGAGAAATATCAAGGGAGTACCATTTCTATATTAGTGATGAGCAATTACATTGTATAGAGTACATGCAATGTTATTTTGAGAAGTTATATGGATAATTAACTCAGAGGAACATTACTTTCAATCAATATTACATTTGTTCAAATAATTTCACATCATAATTCAAGAATGCACAAATGTTTTATTGGATGATTAGGATATATATTAACATTAGCATAGAACAAATTTGGATTTTGAATGAGGTAGTACATGAAAAAGGGGAGCATGACAGTGATGGGGCATGTGTAAAAAGAGCCATTTCAAGGGAGGAGATGAAATTTAAAGAGGCTACTAATTTTAATGATGTAAAAACTATGGTTGAATGGTGTTATGAGAATATGTGCCATGGTGTTCAAGAAAATTCCACTATTCATAGACATTTTTGGTTAATTTAAGAATAACACTTAGAAAACTATGAGGATTGTATGACTCTAATGGGATTAAAAGATATCCACTCATTTCTTAGCTCAAATGAAAGTTATTGGACTATTCATATGAAACACTTGGCATGTTTCTATCATGCATGCATGGAATCTATTTGGAATGAGTGTGAGTCACAAGAATGGGTGGATGGCTAGAGTTGCAAACCTCTAATTCCAATCAACACATTAGGTTCCAACAACATTTCAACTTATAGATATGACATCGTCACATGACTTTAATCATCATTTAGGTAGAATATTGATCATTCTATATTCTTTATTCTCATTATATATCTTAATAGTGTCATTAATTTATTTTTGTGATATAGGGCATGCTTTTTCAATTATTGTAAATGATAAAAATGAAGAGGGAATATATTAATACTTATGTTAGTGTGTATATGGAAATAAAAAATTGACTTCCTCAATCATAGATGGAGAAAACATTGACTATCCCACTAGGTCTGTGGTAGTCACTAGAAATTGAATTCAATGATATCCTATCAAAAATTCAGTTGTATGGTTGTTTGAAGACTTTGAAATGCATATGAATATACTTAACTATTTAAATTTGATTCTTTTAATGAATATTAAATTTCAAAAACATCATGGGAGGCCATTAAATAAGAATATAAGGAAAGTTGGCAAGTTAGACCATGAAGTTATTCTTGATACTATCAATATTAGAGTAGATCCTAGTGGTTCATTGGATTCAAATGCATAGGTATGTTGAATTTTAAAATGCATATGTAATAAATTATAACATTTTTTTTTATTTTTTAGGTACTGCATGCATAAATTTTATTTTTAATTACTCTAACAATTTTTTGTAGGTTAGTGGTGCCAAATAAGCTTCCACCTTCATGTAGTTGTCAATGTTAGTAAATAATTTCATATTATTGAATCTAAGAGAATCTTACCAATTTAAATTTCCTACTTTCATTATCTAGACCTTATCACCATGCTTCATATCTATCTTTCTCTCAAGAACTAAAACAATCATTCTTTTGGCATTCTCTAGACTTAATCCCTTAGATTTGACACTTGAATGACATATTTTCACAAATTCAGATTCTCCAATGCCTATTTTAATGTTTTTGTGTCCACCTTGACACTCCCAACCTATCACATAGGGTTTCACCCTTCACTTAAGACTTATTTAAACTTGCACTCTCAAAACACTGATCTTCTACCCTTATTATTCAGGGCTACAGATTTACAATCCAAATTTTTATCTTTCTCTAATCAACCTCAACTCATGATACCACTTATATCATATCCATATGACCCTTAATATAATAATTAATTAGATGGTTTCAATAATTTATGTTCTTTCTTATGGTTAATTCTCACAAAACTTAGAATTTTGCCTATTCACACCTATATTGTAGGTTTGTTTTGGCTCATTCATGATATATATATATCAAGACTATATAATCAAATTATTAATGCTATATTCAACTTAAAAAATCTACCTATAAATTTATAGGATCAATCTCTCAATGTTTTGGAAGATATGATAATTTTAGTTTCCTAAACCCCTATTTTGCTTATTTAGACACATTTGATTACACACAGTCACTTGTAAGATTATTTAGATAGAATTCCAAATCTTCAAGTCATTATATATTCTTAATATGATCATTTTCCAGGTGTGGAAAATTTTTCAATTCATTTGAGTTAATACTTTAGGAGATATACAAATTTCTTTATTCCCAAACCCTCGCTTTCTTGACTTTTACAGACATGAATGATATAATAATCTATTTAAATATTTTTAAAGGTATTTAAAATATGAGAAAAATTATAAAGAATAAAGGGTTTTATTATAGAGTTATATACCAAATTTAAACCCATTTAAATGGGTTATTTTTAGGTTATGCCATTTTTAGGGACTAAAACCCTGTCTTAAGGTTAAGAACAAGAACTAGTCCAAGAACTACAAAAAGACTAAAAATGAACTCTTTTAAATTGATAAGATATGAAAATTATTGGAAACATGGATTAAAGTATTATATTATTGGGTGGATGATTGGAATTTCATACCTCTAGTTGTATGTTTGAAGTTAGGCTAAAAATTGACATTTTTTTTGTGTTGGGAAGGGCATTCTTGAGCCCGAAATGGGTGGTGGTTTTATCAATCAGGCATGATAGGAGGAAAAAAAACTAGTATTAGATGTTATCCAACTACAAATTTAAATTTGGCATTTCTTGTTTGTGTTTCCACACTCCTAAACAGTAGTGAAAATGCACTTACAGGTGGATTTGGACATCATTTTCATTGGATCACATGTATTTTTACTATCTATATTTTTAATATTTATTTATTTACACTTGGGGGTCTTAGAGGTATAAATTCCAATTAGAGCTCAAGAAGTTGTCTCTTCACTGCCAAAAAGTTACATTTTAGCACCCGTTAATGCAACTTGTGCCATGGATTTATCTCTAAGTTTATACTAAATTTATTTGGGGTGAAATTATATGTATTTCACATGAATACTAGGTATCTTATGGTTCATCCATATGATTTATTAATTTCATTTTATGCATGTCTGAAGCTACATTAAAACTTGACATTTTTCTTGTGTTGGGAAGGGCATTCTTGAGCCCAGAATGGGTGGTGGGTTTGTCAACCATGTGTGATGGGAGGATAATAACCTGGTACTAAATGTTATCCAACCCTATATATGTGTTTTTAGTGCCAATTTTTATCCAATAAGCACCGAAAATGGAGTTATCCAACTACAACTTCAAATTTGACAACATTTATTGTCAACATTTTTGTACTCCTAAATAGTAGGGAAAATATGCTTATAGGTGGAATTGAATGTAATTGTCATTGGATAATTCATAATTTTAATATATAGACATGCATATAGTGATGGGTTTTCACTTAGGGGTCTTGGAGGCAAAAAGGCCAATTAGAGCTCAAGAAGTTATCTCTTCACTGTCAAAACATTGCATTTTAGGACCGATTGTTGCAACTTGTGCTATAGATTACTCTCTAAGTTTATATAAATTTTATATGTGGTGAAATTATAAGGATTTTTCATGAATATGAGGGATCTTATGGTTCATCCATATGACTTATTTTTTCTTTTTTACACATGTCTAAATTTAGGCTAGAAATTGGTATTTCTCTTATGTTGGCAAGGGTGTTTTTGACCCTAAAATGGGTTGTGGGTTTGTCAACCAGGCATTATGGGAGGAAAATGACCTATTTATGGATGTAATCCACCCATATTTGTGTGTTCTTAGTTCCAATTTTCATTGAAGAAGCATAAAAAATGAGTTCTCTAACTATAGCTTCAACTTTCATAACATTTATTGTCAGTGTTTTCGTGCTCCAAAATAGTAGTGAAAATATGTTTTCAAGTGAAATTGAAAATCATGGTCATTGGATCATGTGTAATTTTCATATTTATATGTGTTTATAGTGATATATTTACACTCAGGGGTCCCAGAGGTAGAAATTCCAATTGAAGCTCAAGAAATTGTCTCTTCACTACCAAAAAGTTGTATTTAGGACTCGTTACTGTAACTTGTGCCACAAATTGCTCTATAATTTTATACTAAATTGATCCAAAATTTAATTATATGTATTTAAAATTCATATTAGGTATATTATATTTCATCCATGTGACTTACTATTTCCATTTTATGTGTGTCTAAAGTTAGGCTAAAAATCAACATTTTTCTTATGTTTGGAAGGGCATTTTAGAGTCCAGAATGGGTGGTGGGTTTGTCGATCAGGTATGATGGGAAGATAATAACCTGGTATTAGAAATTATATTCCCTTTTATATTTTTTTAAGTTCCAATTTTCATCCAAAAAACACCAAAAGTAGAGTTCAATTACAACTTCAACTTTGACAACATTTATTGTCAATGTTTTTATGCTCCTAAACAATAGTGAAAATATGCTTTTGGGTGGAATTGGACATCATGGTTGTTGGATAATTTGTAATTTTCCTATTTATACATGTTTAGAGTGATGTATTTTTACCTAGGGGTCCTAGATATATAAACGGTAATTGGAGATCAAGAAGTTCTCTTTAATGCCAAATTTTGTATTTTAGGACCCATTACTGCAATTATGCCATGGATTGCTCTCTAAGTTTATATTGATTTGATATAAGGAAAAATTATAAGGATTTAAAATTCACATTAAGGATCTTACAGTTCATCCATATGACTTACTATTTTTGTTTTATGGATGTTTGAAGTTAGGTTAAAAATTAGCATTTTCTTTTGTTGGAAAGGGTGTTGTTGAGCTTGGAATGGGTGGTGGGGTTGTCAAATAAGAATTATGGAAGGAAAAAAACCTGGTAATGGATGTTATCCACCCTCAATATGTGTTTTCAACACTAATTTTTAACCAAAAAACATTGAAAATGGATTTCTCCAAGTGCAACTTCAACTTTGATAACATTTATTGTTAGAGTTTCCATGCTCATGAACATTAGTGAAAATGTGCTTACAAGTGGAATTGGACATCATGATAATTTTACAATGTGTAATTTGTCTATTTATATGTTCTTAGAGTGATGTATTTGGACTTTAGGGTCCTAGAGGCATACATGTCAACTGGATCTCAAGAAGTTGTATCTTCACTGCTAAGGATTTTAGGACTCGTTACTGCAACTTGTGCCATGGATTGATCTTTGAGTTTGTACAAAATTTATCTAGGTAAAATTATATGGATTTAACATACACAATATGGATTTTATTATTCATCCATATGACTTACTATTTCCATTTTATGCATGTTTGAAATTAGGCTAAAAATTGACATTTTTCTTGTGTTGGGAAGGGCATTCTTGAGCCCAAAATGGGTGGTGGGTTTATCGATTGGGAATTTTTGGAGGCCAATAACCTATTACTAGACAATATACACCCATATATATGTGTTTATAGTTTTAATTTTCATCCAAGAATCACCAGAAACATAGATTCTCTAACTACAACTTCAACTTTGACAAGATTTATTGTCTATGTTTCCACATTCCTCAACAATAGTAAAAATATGCTTACGGTGTACTTGGACATCATGGTAATTTTATCACATGAAATTTGTCTATCTATACATGTTTATAGTGATTTATTTTCACTTGGGGGCTCTAGATGCATAAATGCCAATTGGAGCTCAATAAGTTGTCTCTTCATTGCGAAAAGGTTACATTTTAAGACCCATTAATGAAACTTGTACCAAAGATTGCTCTTTAATTTTATACCATCTTGATATAGAGTTAAATTATAGGTATTTGAAATGCACAAGAAGGATCTTATGGTTATTCCATATGACTTATTTTTTCCATTTTACATATGTCTAAAGTTAGGCTAAATATTAACATTTTTCTTATGTTGGGAAGGGCGTTCTTCAGCCTAGAATGGGTAATGGGTTTCTCAAATAGGCATGATGGGAGGCCAATAACATAGTACTATACATTATACACCCATTTTAACCTGTCTGTAGTGCCATTTTTCATCCAATAAGCACTGAAAATATAGTTCTCTAACTAAAACTTTAACTTTGTTAACATTTGTTGTCAGTATTTCTATGCTCCTGAATAATAGTGAAAATGTGCTTATGAGTGGACTTGGATGTCATGCTCATTGGATCACATGTAATTTTTAGGATGATTCAATTTATGGTGGTTTTTAAATGGTTATAGGTTTGAATACTAGGGTACATGTCTGCACATATGGAGGTTGTATTTTTATGCATTTTAAGATGATCATCACCATGGAAATAACCCTGAATATGCCTCAATAAAGCCTACTTTAGACCTTGAATCCTTCTCAAAAAGTTTAATATGCATGCCCATAGTAATATCACTTAGCATAGAGATAATATTGTAAGGTATATCTTCAAACTAAGGCCAAACCTCTTCTCCTTACTCTTCATGCATGCATAATGAAGTGGACTTGGGGATGTGTTAGTTTCAAGGCAAAATGATCATGCATCAATTAATTGAAGACCTAAAATTATAAAATACCACAATAAGGATTTGTAGAAATTTCAATATTTCCCCTTAAGAATGAGGCCTTAGAACAAGCCCAAGAACATTATAGCTTAACTTTCATATCATCTAGTAGGGGCTTGCTCTCTTAAGCAGCCATTTACAATGCAGAAAAGAGGAAACTCAAGACAATGACAAGGTTAATTGGGTCCCAATGATCCACTACTAATATTGACTAAGAAGTGCCTTGAAGAAGAGTCTCAAGCCTATTAAAGCTCACATAAACTAAATAATTTGAGATATTTCATGTTGCACACAATCCCATCAAGCGCCATACAAGCTTCTAAATAAAAATGCATCATGAGCATAGTTTAGTAGAAGTTAAGGTGTTTTAGCATATTTAAGGTATTAATACAAAGTTTAAGGATCTTTTTAAGCTTCTCAATTAGGGGTTGAGAATGGAAGAAGTCTTAATAAGTTTGTAGATAGAGGGATTCTTGTCTAAAAGATGTTTCACACTAGAATGAAATATTAAACCAACCATGAGATTCTTCCATGCCCCCAAACATCTATCAAGGCAAATTTTATGTCAAAAAGGAAAACTATGAAGTCGTATGTAAGTGTATAAAGGAGGATCAGAGTTCAATAAATTCACACCAATCCTCCATACTCATAGAGCATGTCTTAGATTTAAAAAAGGTAAATAAGATGGTAAGAGTCTTGGAGCATGATATCATTCTTCACAGTGTTATTCCATCCAGATGTTAAATCAAATCCAATAAGATTGTAGGTTCTCAATCTTTCTTAAAAAATTATGATATTCCTTAGTAGGACGTAATAATGGGTATATGAGGATGAAATTTAATTAGCTTGAAAAATAATGGGTGTAAGAGGATTAAATTTGGAGGGGAGCTAGGGGACACCATTTTCTAGTGTATGGTGAGTTTTAAGGTGTTATCATGCCTACAATGGAAGTTATCCAAGTTTATAGATGTACAATTCAAGAAAACATAGTCCAAATTTATCAAATCCAAGTCTTGATGTATCTGAGGATTGAAATATGGTGGTGTAGATGTGAGATCCCAAGTAAATGGCATCATAATAAATCAAAGAGAGACCATAAGGCCTGCATACTACAATAACAATCAAGGACAAAGGTATTAATCCACTTAAACCATCAATTCAACTTGAGAACTTATTGTCCCATATTTTGGAAAAAGTACATGATAAAAGGAAATTCTAGACAAAGTTGTGGTCATGAATATATCTGTGTATAGGTATGAAGGAGAAAATTCTAGACTTGAGAATCAATACGATTCTCTGAAACACCTCTAAGATCCTTTTCTAAGACAAGACAATGTTATAACATTATGAGAATCTTTGTTCATACTTCATGTCTTCATATGAAACCTATAATTCTTCTAATCCAATCCTTAAACCTATAAGGTTTTCATGGTTAACAAGGAAGGCATGTTTGAAAATAAGCCCCAAGTATGATCAAAACATGGGATTATATTTCAAAGTGATATCTCTTCCAAGTTTCCAAATTAGTTGAGAAGGGAAAGGTTCATATGGTTGAAGGTGAGTTATTGAAGAGGACATCATCATTATTTCCAAGGATTCTAAAGCACTTTTAAAGTGAATATATGTTGAGTGGCTTGAAAATGAGCTACAAAGCTTAAAACATTGCATGTTGAAGAGATGGCTACAACACCAAAGCTAAGATAGTAAACCAACCACTAGGATCAACTTTAAACATGAATGTTTGGGTTTTTATAATATTTCATGAGTCATTACACCTATATTCAGATATATAATTGATCTTAAAGAGTCATGATGAATAATATATAGTAACTTGTAAGGTTTTTTAACAAATGTAAGAGAGAGTGTGTATTTTCATGATTGAGATGCATCTCAAAGAGTCTGTTAGAAGGTGAAGAATGATGTAGAAAGTTGAAATGATGATGGAGGAGGGTTATAAATGCACTTTTAACTTCCATTTTTAACCAAACATTCCTATTTCATGACCATTATGGAATCTCTTCTTGTACCCTCCTAAAATTCATATTCATCTCTAGAATCTCTCCTTTTGGAATTAAGGACTTTCCCTTCATTTTTTTATTTTTTTTTGTTATTATCTCTCAAATGGATTGTAATATTATTTTTATAAATTATAATTGGGATTATTTCTTTCAAATTATCTCCTTTCCATGGTAATTTTTAGTTTCTATATCTAAAAATAGGATTTTGTTTCACAACACGTACTAGAATTTTAAAAAAGTCTCTCTTACTCTCTTTACACTAAGAGGAATTATCATAATTATTATCTCTCCAATGTAATATTATCTTTAAAACCTATAATTAAATCAAGCATGATTATTTTTCAAAACCTACATTGGACTCAACAAGTTTATCTCTCTTTTACATACAACTCTCTTCATAGTATTTATTCCCAAATAGACATTAGGATATTAATACATTGGATATAATACTAAGGAATGTTAAACACATCCTATTATATTTTTAGGGTCATGAATAAAAGGTTCATACCCTTCAAAAGTGGCCCTTAACCTTACAATCTTATGTGAGACATTTGAATTTTCAAATCTATCATTTTGGTAGGAAAACCAAATGATGCCTATATGAGCAACTTTATGAATGTCACATCTATCCTAGGGTCTCAAAATACCATAAATCATTTAAAAATAACCATACATGTTAGATATAAGTATAAAAATTCTTCTTATTGACTATAATATGACCTACTTGACTCCTTTTGACTAATATGTACAAACTTGAATCTTTTAGTTGATTCTCCTACATCAATTACATAACTTGAATAATTGGGTATAAGTAATTTGAAAATAGATAAAATAATATTATGTATCAATGGTCAAACATTACACTTCTTGGTAATAATAAATATAAATAATGTTCCATTCTCAAATGTAAATCAATGGTCAAACATTACTCTTCATTGTGGATAATAATAAAAACCATATCAATACAAGAATAATAACCATAAAGGAATATAAAATAAAAACATAATATAATTTTAGGTGAATGCCATATAGGAATACAATGTCAATAATACATATATTTCCATATAGGCATACAAAAAATTACATCATCTAATAGCATAGTATCTAATGTTGGGTGAATGTCATATATGAATGTAATGCCTAAAATGCGTGCATTGCCATATATACATACAAAAAGGTACATCATCTAAGACATACTAATCATCAAATAGCATCCCTCTCTTTTTATTCCTTGAATAAGACTCTCCCTGGGATGCCCTACTTTTAGATGGAGATCCCTTGAATGCCTTGGATTGCTCCGAGCTTAGACTATAGGTACTATGTTGATAGCTTGCTTGTATCTAAACCTATTCAAATAAAAATATTATTAAGAAATTAATGTACTATAATTGAAACCAAGTTAATAAATAATTTTAGTCTAGAATAAAAAAATCATTTGAACATGCACTTATTTCAAGATCATGGTCTTTCTCAATCTACTTCTGATACTCAACTGGGTCAGTGACAGATTTAGCTACACAAATAGGCATGTGAAATGAGGAAAAACATGAGGAGGTGATGTAGTAATCATCTGAATTGGACTATTAAATGTCATATTAAAACATTGTATATAAAATACATACACATAATTTATATTTTCCCAAGTACATGTAGTGAAATTAATAAAATAAATCTATTTTTACAATTTGAAATTACAAGCTAATATGTACCTTTGTGAGTGATTGTGTAGATGACATTACAATAATAATGCCTATGTCTGTCTCATATCATAGTGATGGAGGAGTGTTTACTCCACTTATCAAATTAACAAACAATTTTTTTTAGTTCTCTATAAGCTATTGAAGATATATGTCATTTTTTCTCCTTCATTAAACCAAGAGTGTTTTTAATAGCAATGTACTTGAATTTTGAGATCCTTGACATATAAATTTGAATTAAGTATAAGATAGAATATATAGAGTAAATGTACATAGAGTAAAATATTAACTCAAAAGTTGTAGATGTATATAGTGTCATAATAATATGGATTGATGCAGTAGTGGATGGCCCACTAGCTAGCTCTATAAATGTAAACATAGGCTAAGTAAGATCAAATAATGTACCTATAAACCATGATGATGAAGTCACCTCATATAACATAAAAATTACATATATATTATTCAATTTATGTTTAAATTAATTTTTATCTTTTAAATTTTTAAATATAACTTAAATTTAACATGCAAGTTATATAAAAGATACCTACATGCATGTAGCAGCCAACGTGTGCACAAAAAATATGTGTGCCAAAAAATCATCACTCAAGAGTATATCATCTAAGATCTTTAAAGCACAACTATCATCATCTTAAGGTCTAGTTCATATAGCACCATAATATATGTAGGGGTGTGGTTAGGGATTCACAATAGGTGGAGTATATATAGTGTCAATCTCTGAAAGCCTACTCGTATGTTGAACTAGTGTATCAATAAGTGCACTAAGTGCATGTAGAGTGTTGATTTCCATGACCTCATTCACTATATAGGTAATATCAAGATGAATTGGTTTTCAGGTAGGTATCCTTGTAGGTTGAATAGGTACATGATGTACACTTGGTCAATACTGTATAGAGCCTTTCCCTTGGCCTTGAAATTCACCATAGTCAAAATCGTTTAGAATCTCATTGAGGAAAAACTCACACTAGAGTTTCCTCAAAAAATAAAATGGGACCTCATGATAGTTACATGGTGTAAAATCAGACATCATCCACTATCAGTATCATAAATTGTATTTAAGAAAATGATATTGGCATTGATAGATTGGGAAACGCTTAGCAGTAAGTGGAAATGATACATTGGTGGTTGGGTCGATGAATAAGGCACACGTTTTATATTTATATATATATATATATATATATATATATATATATATATATATATATATATATATATATATATATATATATTGATGATTCACCTTCTATGTTGATAATTTATTAGCATAGTAATCCCTACATGTATCTATATAAAATACCCATCTATCAATTTGACTCATTATCGAATCAACTTGACTTATATCGACTATAGGGTATTGGCCAGATAGGTGTAGTGGGTGTTGGTGGAAGTGGGGTTCCTTGTTCTCCTAATTATTTGATCAATTTCAATTTTATTTTTAATTATATGTGAATCTATATCCTCCTCACTACTTGGTGGATCTTTTGGAACTGTAGGAGGGATATGATGAGGGTTAGGAGGAAGATTAGCATGGTGGTCCCTTGCACTGGAGTGAGCTATTTAAAACATAAAATTTACCAATTAAACAATGTAAATTTTAAAAAAAAACAAAAAATTAAGGTTATTAAATTTGTTTTTTTATCACTTAACTCCTCTCCATGGAGGCATCATTGATGTGCTGAGGTTTTTGGATTTCCAACAAAGTTTGCATGATATGATTAAAAAAACATAGCAAAACATGATCATATCATAAGAAAAATAAGTAGATAAAAATGAAAATGAGATGGTTTGCATTTTTGGGGGCTCAAGTGGGCAATATGTTTTTATTTTAATAGATTAAATAATGTGTACATGTTATAACATATACGTGTTTTTAATTCTAAACATTATAAAGGCATGTGTTATAACACATATGCTTTATGGTTTGGTATGCCAAGCTTGGAGTTCAAATAATGCATACATGTTATGATCATAACGTGTGCATATTATTTTCATAACACATTGTGAGAAATTTATATAAAAATTTCCCCCAACTCCATGCACATACCCCCCTTTAATCTAGTAATGCATATGGATGAAATTATTAGGTTAAAGGAAAGAAAAGTGTACCATGTTGTGTAAAATACACATTGTTTTTGCTTGAGCCCACTTAATTTTTTTTTATTTGAATAACCTATAACCAAGATCATGTTATAGATGTAATTATTGAATATACTATGAAATTGAATAATTTGAAATTACTTGAAATAAAGAGAGCAAGGAAGTAGTACACTTATATGTTGAGGCAACCATGTTTCCCCTTCGTAGTTTTTCATAGATATACTTCCTAGTGGAAGATTTAGAGAGAGGTTCAAAAATAAACCATGAAGACATGATGAAGGGAATTGAAGGGTAATCATGCCCCCAATATGCTATAAGGATGGATTGTGCCAAGTCTACTGAGAGCACAAAATCTTAATCACAAAACTAACGTGTAAATTACTCTAGCCAATCTAGCCAATCTCACCTGAGTCAAATGGTATAAACATGTGAACATGTAGTAATAGAAGCAGTGAAAATTCCATCGAGAGTGTATAATATCAATCACACTACTCAAAAGAATAACCAACTACTACAACAGATAAATCTCAAATGTTGCATTCTTGGTAAAGTCAGTGCATAAATGTGTGTATAATCTGAAAGTGTATCTATAATTTGGTGCATGTGCACCTTGAATGTGTATCAAGCTAAGGTATCTATGAAAATGTAACATCTTCTATGTAACATGTGTATAACATGTATCACAAATCTAAAAAAAAGTCCCAAATATGTACCCAATTCATATAAATTTGTCCTAAATGTATATATGAATCATGTAAACAGTGTAACTGAATCAAAATTTTCCCATTTTGCTAATAATATGTATGTGGATTCATGTCTTATATGACACTCCCCCTCTGATATTCCCCCCTTTAGAGGTGAGGGAATTAAACAAGTGATAATTACCTTGTCTCAAAAGGATAAGACAATTATGTTGTATCTGTGTGAATCATGCTATACATAAGCATATAGTAGTGTCATATCGAAGTAGATATATCAATGAATCTCAAAGTATGCATACATAACAAACCCTAAGATGCATTATATGAATCATGAAAATGTCTAGAAGATAAAAATCTCAGCAAATAATCAAGCACACACGTAAGAGTCTCAAATGTCACACAAAAATGATGCTAAGGAGACTGCAAACAAGGGTCATGTTCAAATGTCGCACACTTAAGTGAATGACACGTGAAAATGTCTACACACCAAATAAGCAACAAATATACATGGCACTATGGCCAACAAGTAAGGAACATGTTCAAATGTTTCACAAGTAAGACAAAGAAGCAAACAAGAATTACAATTAAGTGAATGTAAATATATAAGGTAATGAAATATAAACAACTAGCATAAGCATGTCATACTAGTCCCTACATACATGTGTTAGAAAAATACCATGTATAATAGCATGTCAAATACATTGTGTAAGATAACAACATGAATATAGGCATGTGTAATTTATGAAATCTCAATAATATAATGAAAAATGATCATAAAACAATAGAACCTATGTCAATTTTGATCATATAGAAGCAATATGTCCCATATGTAGTGTATCATGATGGAAGATGAAATGTCCAACATCTACATGCTTGAGTATCATGGATATAATGTATGTTTGTATCACACTCAAGTACCTGTGAAACATTTGTGTGTATAGAAGTTATATGATATCTATTGTGTATTTTTTATTTATTTGAATGTTTTTGGAATTTTTATAATATTCATTTTTATTTATTTTTGATAATAATTAAAAGGATAAGCAAAGAAGATATATATAAGGAAAAGTGATACTAGAATCCAAGGAGCTTATCAAGGGGATGTCTCTGTGAAGGCCCTATATCATGTGTGTCATATTCATATGTTGAATAATAAATATCATCAGGATCATACCAATAATATAAATTATTAGGATCATAAACATCAATGTAATCATTAGTATAGGAAAGATGTAACTTCTTAGATTGTTCTTGAACTTGTGATATACCATTTTGAGCATTTGTGTGTGAAAAAATCATTGCACCATAGATTGGATATTTTTTTTCAATGTGTTCATCATTATTATGAGATTCCTTCTCATTATGGACTATAGAAGAGTCATGTATATTTGCTTAAACACTAGGAAAATATGTCATTTTTGCCTTGACTTCTTTATGTGAGGAGTAAAGCATAGACTTTGAAGTATTTCCATTAACTTTTTGTTTCTCTATGCATGAAATAGATATGATATTTGGATCCTTATCAAGCATATTTTTGTCATTTGATTTGGTAGGCATGTCTTGGTTTGAAAACTCCTTTATTATAAACCCTCTTCTTAGAATGCTTGTTTTCTTATCTTGAGTTTGATCTAGCAAATTTTGTTCTTGCTATTTTTATAACACTTCCTTTTATATTTGTTCCTTTTCATTTTGACTTTTTTGTAATATTACTTACTCTAGATTTGTCTTTTGAGTCTTTTCTTGCCCTATTTTTTGCATTTTCATCATTTTTTACTCTGATTTATCCTTTGGTACCCATACTACTTGTTTTTTCACTTGTGCTTTAGGAGAGTTAATCATAATGTGAGTGGGTTGCTTGATTGGTGTATCTATTATAGGATCACCACTATTAATCATACTTTAGATTTTGTTCTTTAAGGCAAAATAAAAATCTGTATGATGTTCATGCATTCTATGATATACACAATAGTATTTTTATTATCTAATAGAATGTATTAGAGGTAATTTGATCACTTTGTGTTGAAGAATTTATTGTAGGCTTTCACTTGGACTCTTATTAGTGTTTTATTCCCTTTTTGAATGACTAATTATAGATAAATTCTATTTTAGCTTCTTATTTTCATATGACATCTTGTTAGGCACAACATTTCTAGATAAAGATACAAATGCATGATTAACACTACTATATTTTAGATTATATACGTATGGAATTTGATTTTTCAATAATGTGATCTTTCAATTGAAGTTATCTTGAAACTTTACTATTAGCTTGTTCATAAGAACGATTTGATGTTTTAGGGTTTCACAAACACAAACCCTAGGTGTTTTAGATTGAATATGCATACACACACCATCTAAAGGGGATATAGGAGGTAGAGGGGTTTGAGGAAGGATATATTTATTACCTTAATTTGAAACCATAGGATGGGCCATCTTACCCCTTATAATAGTGATAGCATGGATTTGGTTAGAGGGAAAGTAGTTATCACCCTCCTTAGGGTTAGGAGGAGGAAGAAGAATTTTTATATCCATTTAAATGTTAGAAATACTAAGATGAGAATAAGATAATAAAGACATAAACATGATAATGAATAATCCACCTTGATAGGAAAAATTAGAAATGAAGAATTACTACATTTTGAAACCTTAGAAGGATGAAAACCCTAGAGTAAACTATGGTTGCACAACAAGACTCAAAGGTTTGGTTAACTAAATGTTTAACCCTTTTTGGAGTAAAGGGTTTAAGAGGAATAGGATATTAAAGAGTGAAGTAAACTATTCTCAAAGTAGGCCAATTAAATAATTTGCTTATGATATTCAATTTCAGTGTTGAATTATTAAAAAAAACTAAATATAAAAAGTAAAATGCCAAATAGTATTTTTGATTATGTAATCTCGAAGAAGAAAAAACATTTGGCTTATGTAATGATACACATACAAATATGAGATGTACAAGTGTGGAAATAATATGTCTGAGGTCTAAAAACTAGTTATAATATTCTATAAATATTCTTTATGGATTCATTGACACTTGTGTCGATCTCTAGACACTTGCATCGACTTGTGGACACTTGCATCAATGTTACTGTCTAAATATCGATGCAATTATCATGTATGGAATATTCATCATATCAAAATGTGACCACCTAGGTCTTCATTGGTTTTCTATCACCTTTTATTTGATGTTTCTAAATATTATGCATAGGGTTTGAATCACTCTTTATAGCTCAAACTTAGCTCTTCACCTAAGGTTAGGTTACCTTGCCAAAAAAGGATTAGTGGGCTCATGGTGTTAAACTGGACTTAAATATCTCTCTATCAATGAGAGTTGACTACATAGCCACTACTCTTGAGACGGCCTTAGACATATATAATTCTCCCCTATATGCTAGTATTTGTGTGAATAATAGTGTAGAATGTTATATGCAAATGTACGTAATGATTTAGCTTGTAACTTGACAAATATGGCTCATGGGCTACCTTTTGAGTGCTTCAGACCTATAATATGACTTCTCCTATGCCTACTATGAAAATATGGATGAACATGGATGAATATCTTAGTTGTGCACTTTGAAATTCAGCAATATGTCTAAGCTTAAGAGGTGATTATTTTATGTCTAAATGAATTGGCTTTGAATTGTATTTATACTAGTTTTTTTAATATGATTCTAATAGAAGGGTTAATGACATTCTTAAGCTAACCTTAAACATTGAAAGATTTTAAAATTTAAGTGTATGTATGACAAGGACACTTGCATTGGAGCAGGGACAGTAGCATCAATGTTGTTATCTTAACCTAAACGCAATTGTCCACTATGAAGGAAAGTTGTTGAGGATTTTTTAGTGACAATGAAGGATATATATATATATATATATATATATATATATATATATATATATATATATATATATATATATATATATATTAGGCATCTTGTGGTTACATGTGGTCTAGATAATCATACCAATCAAATTTGGAGTAATTAAGAAGTAATTAAACCCAGTGAGGTGGTGAATACAAGCCTTTCAACTTCAAGGAAGGTCAAACTAAAGGGTAGAGCCTTGAGAGTTATTTGTCAAGTGTACAAGACTGGTTTAACATATAAATTTAGATTTAAGCATCTACACCACCTTTCCTTGGTCTATCTCATTATGACCAGCTCGAATTATAATATTTTAGAACTCCTTCATGTAATCCTTCACACTTAGCTTCCTTTTCCTCATGTTTTGTAACCTCTTCAGTAAACCTAGATAATAATTCCTAGGAATAAACTATCCTATAAGATTTGCAACCTTCTTCTCCCAATGGGTTATTTTGTCCTTTATCCTTCTATTCTTCTTCATTTGTACCTCCTTCCCCATATGGTTTCATGGCCTTTAGACTTGATCTAACCCATCTTTAGCTTTTGTTGGGCATCCACTTCATCAAATTCAAAATACTCCATCTCATTGAGCCAATCAATTAGCTCTTCAGGATTCAAATTTCTCAAAAACTTGGAACCTTCACCTTGGCTCCTCTCATTATATTTAAAATATGTCTAAAAATCCTATTGTCTGCTTCATTTAATTGCTCTGATAGTACTCCCACATCTTTCACTATCACTTCTTCATTTTCTACATCATCCATTGGGATATATCTTATTCTTATATCCTATTCAACAATAGTTAATGTTGTCAGTAGAAGCCTCAACATCTCCACAATTTCATTTAACATGTATGTCATGTTAGCATCCATTGCTCCAACCCTACATATACCACACACTCATTTAGACCACTCTTTGATCACTTTGCTCTCTACCCACCTACATAGGATGGAGAACATAAACTTCTCACTACACTCATGTCATTTACTCGTTCTTTTCTTAATGGAGGACAAACACACTCTCCCACTTATCCTAAAGCTAATACCTTGCTTTGATACCAATTGATGCAATCAAGGATAGGAGGTATAGTCCCTCTCCTTATAGCCTATCACTCCAACATAGACATAGACATGAGACGGAAATAAGCATTTACACTTTTATTGATCTTGAGGAAGTATAGAGATTACACGCACACTTTCTCACTCTCCCTATGACCACATTACAAGGGGAAAATGCCACACTTGCTCACTCTCCTTATGACCACATGACAAGGGGAAAATGCCACACACTTCTTATCTAGACTGAACATTGGTCTCTATTCCTCTAAGCTTCCTCCTCAAGCACCTACACGCTCCTAGAAAATCTCCTCCACCTTTAGTTTCCCTTCTCTAAGGCCATCCCTCCTCTATTGCATCTTTTATTGTGACTCTTGGAGTTTTCATTCATCTTGATAATGCTTCAAATGAGCACTTAAGTGATTATAGGCTATTATTGGATGAGGGTAATCATCATGGGGGAAATCAATGTTCCCTCTAGATAAGCAGTTATGTAATTGCCAACTCGTGTGGCAGTTTTGTAACT
Source organism: Torreya grandis (assembly GCA_037957365.1). NCBI lineage: Eukaryota > Viridiplantae > Streptophyta > Pinopsida > Cupressales > Taxaceae > Torreya > Torreya grandis. The sequence continues at coordinate 5,608,011 of JARHVA010000361.1, read as the reverse complement.
CCATGCATTAACTAGCAATTTCAACATGCGAAAGAGAGTATTGTCTCTAATCTATAACCATTCCTCCTCCTTAAAAACCTGTAGAAGTGTGATTGAGTCCATTTGAGTCCATGGTAGTGTGTTTGAAGCCGTGTGATTGAGTCCATTTGAGTCCATGGTAGTGTGTTTGAAGCCCATAACATGGAAGATATTTTGTTTGATAATGCAAAATTGCTTGACTAATTGGATGCACGTATATTAAGGTCAAACAATGGGGAAAACCCTTACTATTTACGAAAATCCCGTGTGAAAGGCTATTATGCTCTACTTTTTGATGCTTTTTTCATTTTCTGTTAAAGATGTTACAAATATGATTGTACCTTAGGGGCCGTCCATAAACTTGTCACTGTTGTTTGTTTTTGTAGTTTTCAAATCGAGCAGCCAACAGATTCGGCGATCTCCTATATTTCAGATTATGTTCGAAATAAACTACAGGGCGTTACCATCAAATCACATTTTATCAACTTTGCCGAAAGTGGTGACAAGCTTCTGTCACATGAAGAGGTACTAAAAGGGAGGAGACAACATATCTTTTTCGTATTTGCGAGACACCGTCTATTCTCGTCACTTTCACGATATATACAGAAACGACAATGGCAGCATAGATTTCAAAGGCTGCGCGTTTCCTTATAACTGATTCCCCGGTCCCAGTCCTGTCCGTTGAACGAAGAAATTAAAACTTCCAGTAGAGAGCCCATCGACCGTCGGTTCCATCAATTCGTCCCACGATCAATACGATTCACCTCCCATCTTAAGGCCGTCGTCCTAAACTGATACGCGACCACCATTATGTTGCCAACTGATTTTAAACAGCAGTCATAAATTGGTGGGGTCGACATTCTCAATTAATTATTTAAAATTAAATAAAAAATTATTAAATATTAAAAAAATATTGATTGGTTGTTCAACTAAAATTAATACGATTGTATATACAAAAATAATGAACACACCACCAGCACATTGAGAGTTTACTTCCTAACATAAATCTTTCATCATCATAAAGAACATGCACATAAATCCAACTGTTGAAATTAAGTGTTTTTTTTTTGTTTTGATATATAGGGGAATCCCCTCACTTCCCATGTAAATTTGTCCAGAATGAGAGAAACCCCTAGAGGTGTAGATTTTGAACCATCGATTGCTCGTTGGCAAGGCACTCAACAGATGTCAATCAATTTATTGGTCACACCCATAATGCTGAGATTAAGTTACCTATGAGCTGAATAATAAAACAACACATTTTTTATTGTTCACACCCATAATGCTGAGATTAAGTTCCCTATGAGTTGAACCATAAAACAACATATTTCATTAGTAATAATTATGCAAAGAGGATGATTCATTAGGCTCAAAAGTTTTGTGGGTCGGGAAAGAGACTAGGGGGTGAAAAAATCAAAATAGTGAATTACTTTTTGATGTTATGTGTGTGTGTGTGTGTAAGTTAATTTTGTTATTAGTATATGTTGGAGGTATTATTGTTTTCACCTCTAGTAATTGTTTCCACCTACTTGTCATCGATAGCTAATCAAATTATGTTGTTTGATAAAAATCAAAAGTATGTTCCAATATCTGCAGAAAGATATTAATATTTTAGGACCTTTCTCATTGTTGTTAGAGAGGGAATAGTGCATTTGACATGTGATCAATCAGAGGGTTTTATTTACTTTAATTTTCCCCAAAGCCCTTCATGAAAAGTGTAAACATTGTTGATATTTAGCACAGGTGGATGGAGGACGTGTCTTCAAGGTGAGATTGGGGATAAGACACAGTGCCAAATATATGTGGTTAGTATTGGTAGTGCATACAAGTGCAGATGAGGCCTAAGTTTGATTATCTTTGCTAGCAAATCCACTGGTATTAAAAACCAACAAACAAGTTAAACTAAGCTTTACTTTTAGATCCACGAGACTAGAATAGAATTTCAGAAGAACAAATTGATGGGGAATTTATAAGATTTTAATACAAATGGAGTAATTTTAATTAAACAATGCACTGGAATTCTTGTTTTTTTCAAATTTCTACAATTAATTTTTTTGTGTGTAATTTGCAGTATTCAAGACGTTTTTTTTTAAACAATCTTATATTAAAAATTTTACAGGAATATATTTTCAGCTTATTTTTAAATCTAGAACAATTTTATCAAATGAGCAGAAAAATATTCATTGAAAGCTTTTAACAAGGTTTTACAATGATCAAGCATAAGTTCTATTCAAATAGCCAGAATGGAGGTCCCATTTTCCCCTTAAAATTTGATCATTAACACCTACTAAGTACTTCAACTTTTGCTTTGCTTCAATTAATTTCAAAAATAAATATCAAAATTCTAAAAATTATTTTTTCAAAATAAAAGAGTGGCCAACTATGTGAAAAACTATCTCCACTTTTTTTTTTTAAAGTCAGAATACATTGATACATCACTTTCTTCCCAAGCATTTCAAAGTAAACTAGTTTTTATCTATGTTGAAACTAAAGAGAATATACCAATGTCAAGATGCTTTTCTCCATACTTATTTTGCAAATGTTTTTGCCCATACTATGAAAATTCTGTTAAGTATTTTACTGTCTAATTCACTAGAAAACTAAATGGAAAATTGCCTCTTAAAATTAAATCAAATGAGCTCATGCCAAATTGATATAGTATAGGTCTTTGTTGACTTCAAGTTTTATTGCATTCGGATTTGCTTATGCTCTCTTACACAATAGTATTTCCTTCTTTTTTTGAGCCATTTGTATTTACTTATGCTTTGCTACATAATAACATTTCCATCCTTTTTGAAGCCTGTACAAGTCATTTATGGACAACGTTATAGTCTTAGATTTTATATAAAATTTAAAGTACTTAAAGTAAATCAAATGTATTCATGTAAAATTTCTATTGTATATAAAGAGTTCAAATTTTATTACATTTGTATTTTTTTTGGTAAAAGACAAAACAATTCCAATTTTCACTATTCAAAGTCGTTTAAAATTTTAATTTAATTTTATTATTTATTTATTTAATTTATTTATTTTTAAAAAAATTCAATATGGACAACCTATACGCCTTCTACTATACTTAATAAATTTATGTTTACTCTTTTTAAATTGTTTTTCCTATATATCATTGTACAACTCTTTACTATCCAATCACATGGCGGTATATGTTAAATTAGATTTTTAACATTATAAAGTATTGAACTTATTGTTAATGCAATATGCTTTTACCCTTCATCTCAAAATCTTGACATTAATTCCCATCTATTTTCAAGGCAATAAAATTTATATGCATTTCAAAGATTTCTTTAGTTATTCAAGATTACTTTTCACTGGTGTGAAGATGCGTGAGTGGTGTCACGTCTAACCTGAAACTTAATTGGATTTAAATTCATTGACATGACATTTTCTGTTTTATTGTGCTCTTCTATTTTTAAATTAATGATAAATGAAATAACAACAATATTTTGATTGTTTTAAATTGGATTTAAATTTAATTTTTAATTATTTTAAAATTATTTTCAAATTTAAAAATTAAAATTAAAAATAAAATTTCACCCTTTGAGTGATATTTAAAGTTGGATATGTGATTTGACTCTGACTTAAAGTTTATCTTTATATTATATTAAATATAATAACTCTTGTAAGTTATCTTAAAGATGGATTCAATATCACCAAAAGTTAAATTTATTTTGGGGATATTTGAAGTTATTTTGGGAACGAATTTAATGTTATTGTAAAGTGGCATTGACTAACGTCACTCTAAAGATGGTTCCAACAATACTTTAAGGACATGGATTAATATTCTTAGAGTGATGTTGGACCCATCTTTAGGATGATGTTAGCTAATATCACTTTTGGATTATTTTAAATTCATCCCAAAGTGACCTTAAATTCATCCTTAAGGTGAATTAAAAATATCACTAAAAGTGACTTTAAATATATCACTAAGTTGACTTTAACATTGACTTTAAAGGTAACTTTTATTATTTCATTAAAATGACTTTAAATACATCTCTAAAGATGAATTTAAGTACGACACTAGGACTAAATTAAAGTTAAATTTAAGTATGACACTATTTGAATTAAAGCTGAATTTAAGTGTGACTCTAAGTCTGACTTGAAATGGAATATCAAATCAAATTTAAATATGATTTTTTTTTAAAATTATTAAAAAAATAATCAAATTTAATTAAATACAATCAAATATATATTAAAAAAATAGTTTTTAGTTATTATATTTATTTAATATTATAAATTATATAATTATATTATCTTATCATAAAATTACAATTATAATGTTAATGCTAATTATATTATTCTACATTAAAAAAGGGTTAAATTGTAACACTTCAAGTAAACTTGAATGAGATAATACACTAAACATGTAACTACACAATAATAAATTAAATGTGATAATAAAGTAACACAAAAATAAAGTAAAAGTCATAAAAATACAATTAAAAGCATTCATCCAATCATGATTGACCATAAACAACATAAGGATTAACTATATTATCCCAACATTCATGAGCATATTTCAAACAATCACTCCCACTCACACCTCCCCAACCATCCCTAGACTCAAAACCCCTTTACTTGAAGTTAGTTGCATCCCAAAAGCATTGGTTTAAGTAGGAGAACCCCAATAGTCTTGATCATCCCATTTGCAGTTAGATGTGTTATTCTACTTTAACTCAAGTGGATTTTGTATTTCTTCTACATAAAACACAAATGAAAAAGTATTAACAATCTCATAAAATAAAATCATAAGTAAATCAATATTAGATTATATATTTTATAAATAATCTCTAAATATATTTTAAGTATTAGTCTCAAAGGGAACTATAGCATTTGATTTTATTTAACATGGAATTAGTGGGTGGGTTGTTGGTCAATGGGATGTCCTTGTTTTGGGTACAAAAAATATGCATGAAAGATTTGGGGGGGGTAAGGTGTAACGTCTTTAATGAGGTGAATAAAAAAATATTATTTGTTTCACAATGATTGGAAGAAATATTTAAGATGTTATTGGTGCCCTCTCTTTGTTCAAAGTAAGTATTCAATGCAATTGGCAGGGCGAGGGATTACAATCTATCTAATTGTATAGGGGAGTTAATTTTGGGAATTTGTTTCTATTTGGAGTTTAGGTCAAGTTACATATTGGATCTTAAACTTGGTTGGAGGCAAGATGGGATGACATGGTTTATGATCTCACCAAATTTAGTAAGAGAATTAAAAACTTGCTAAATTACTTAACATTGAATGTTGGTTTCATGCAATGTGGGATTGAGATGAAATCAATTAGTGACATTTATTTTAATTTCATTATTTCTGGGCAATCAAAGGAGATACTATTGGATATTTATAATTCATTGATTATTTTATTATTTTTTATTTGTGTTATGGGTGAAGCATTAGAAAATAAGTTAGGATTTTTTATAGTAATCGGGTTCACATTCGTGATGTATTTTTATTTTTATTTGGATTATGTGTAACAATTGTGTAGTATGATTAGGTTATATATGCTTATAGACTAGGTCATCTCTTTTACTTGGTAATAATTTTATCGTGGGTCTTGTTCAATGAAGGGTTCAGTTTTTTGGATGGAATGAAGTAGGTTGTTTAGGATTCGAGGTGATAAGTGTCATTGATTTTAATTTCATTATTTTTGGGTATGCATAGAGAAGCCTATTGGGGTCAGGTTTTGTAACTATAACAGGTTCGTATCCATAATCTGCTTTTCTTTCTATCTAGTTTATGTTTAACATTTGGGTAATATTATTAAGTCTGGTATGCTTATAACCTAGGTTTGGTCTTTTACTAGGTAAAAATTTTACTGTGTGGCTTTGTTTTTTTACATAGAGATATTGCTAATACAAATAAGTGAGGTAAATAATAACAAGGGTTTTTAGGGTTTTTATTTAGTGAAGGGTTTAGTTTATTAACTGGAGTAAAGTAGGCTATTCAGGGTTTGAGATAATTAGTGTCATTGATTTTGATTGCATTATTTCTAGGAATGTAGAAAGGAGATTGTTGGGGCTCAATTCTTGCTTATTAGGTGATTGTGGTATTGGATGTTGTTTTAGCTTATGTCGATTGGATTTGTTTTTGAGGAAAGGCATGTTAGAGATTTTAAGCCATGCCTTATAAATTTATAATGTATTTTGATAGTCTAGGCTATAGACAAAGCCTTGAAGCAAGGAAATTTCATTGGCAAAAAATAAATAGCCTTTGAAATTTTTGTTGATAAGAAAAAGCCTATAAAAAAAATACATTGATCAAATTTTGACAAATGTGATTGAAAATGATTGAAAAAAGGAAAAAAAGACAAACTCTTTATACAATGAAGGATATTGTATTCATGAAGTTTAGGATCCTACATCTATATCACTTTCAAAACTAGATAGCACATAATGTTATGCTTTGTATGCCTTGAAGCCATTAAATTAAAATGGATGACAATAATTATCTCGAACCCTAGACAAATTAATTTGCATTGGTAATTAAAAAAAAGTTAAGCCCTATAGTGTACAGGAACCCTAAAAATCCTCTTGTTATAATTTGTCTTACTTATGAAAGTAGTGTTCAATTTACTAAGAGTATTTTCATGGAAATGACTACACATGCGAAGAGATGAATGCTTGTTACCAAGTATTTTGGTTACAATTTGAATTTTTTGATATATATATATATATATATTCCTATTTATAGACTAAAAATATTTAATGCTTATTGCCTCTAGCATTGTTGTTATATGAAAGAGTCTGAGGTAGGATGAATGTGTGTGTGTGTGCATGCATGTGTGTGTGTGTGTGTAGACACAAACATACATATACATGCATACTTATACATACATACATACATACATACATACATACATACATACATACATACAGCATTGTAAAATTCTTACCCAATAAAAGAGCAGACCTAGTCTATGAGCATATTAAACCTATTAATATTACCTAGATGTTTCACATAAGTCCAATTGAAAGGAAAGCAAGTTATGGATACAAACATTCAAACCTAGATACTTTATCACGTTCCCAATTCTCCTACTAAGTCTACCAATATTGCAACCCATGTTTTCCCATCCTGCCATGGACCAAGTTTAGTAGCTTATATTTAACTTGTCCTCAAATATGCACAACGTTCAATTTAGAAACTGTAATTATTATTTTTGATTCATTAATGAAACTTTGGAAATATTTTGGTTGGTTCATTACTTGGTAACAATTTTAACCTTTTTTTTTTTTTGCATTGAGGTATCGGTGATGCAATGAGGGTGGAATTGAATATTGGATTTGTAAATAAGGCAATTAATTAAAAGGGGTTTTTAGGCTTTTATTCACCATGATGGATTTTAATTTCTTTCTATTTCTTTAAATTCATCTTATGTGTAACATTTGGTTAATAATATCACGTTTTATTTACTAGGAGTAGATAAATTGGCTAACAATGTTTGTGCACTGAGTTTGGATTTGTACTCTATAAAAAAACAAGGAAAACAAGGGTTTTTATCATTATTTTTCACCAAAGGGTTTGAATTTTTTTTTGGATTCAACTACAGTGTTTAAGTTTTAAAGTGATTTTTGTGATTGATTTTAATTTAATTATTTTTGGTAACACATAAGTTAGATTGCTTAAGCTTTATAGTGTGATGATTTTTTTTATTTTTTTATTTGTGTTATGGGAAAAATATTGGCAAGGAATGTGGGGTTTTTGGTAGCATTCAAGGCTTTTATTTTTTGTAAAGATTTTGGTAATATAAAAAAGGTATAGTTGGATACTGATTTTCTAACTGAGTCAAATAATAACAAGATTTTTTAGGGCTCTTATTCAATAAGTGGATCAATTTTTTTGTGTTTGAGTAGAGTAAGTTTAGGCTTTAGGATATATGGTTTACAAGGGTGCCTTATTCATTTACATATTGCTAAGACCATTTATTTAAAATATATAGTAGTTAACAATCATGTGATTAAAAAAACTAAAACTAAACATTACAATAACACCACATTAATAACACTGAAGTTTGATAAAAAGTCATGCAATGTAAATAACAAGTTTAAAATGATATTAGATTGTGATAAAAAATTTGTCTTAGATACAACGTTAATTTTAAAATTTCACATGGCCAATTACCTTTGCTATAAAAATATTACTGATACCAATATAAAAAAAATCCAACATTGTTTATATCATGATATTAGACATGTTCAATAATCTATTAGTTCTATCTATGATTTCATTGAATTTGCTTAATAATAGATAATAAAATTAGACTTTTACAAATGTAAAAACCAATTTATGCAATATTGTGACTTATTTTATTGATTGTGATGAATGCATTTCCAAAAATTCATCATAAAAGTAAACATGTTGGCTTTATGTTTTGTATTGAGCTATGTGGTGGAGAGGATGAATACCAATAGCATATGCCTTTATTTTTTGATTAGTTCCTTTCTAAAATTTGATGAAGTAATCAATCTATTGCTTATGCTGAAATTGTGGAACAAAATATCCTACACTTTTTAGCTAATGAGCAACACTTAATCTTAATCTCAAATAATATAAATTATTTATGCAAATCTTATTAGACATCAAAAATTTATTTATTTATGCTTGAGTTTAGTTGAAATTGATTAAAAAATAAAAATAAAAAAATTACTTATTCAAAGTAGTTGATGCAAATGCATAAACACATTAATGAAAAACTATGTGAAAAGAACTAATAAAGATATCAGAGTCCTGTCATGGGATTAAATTATGAATAATTGATTTAGCTTGAAATTGAAAACATAAAAATTGAGAATAGTGTATGCACAATAAAAGGAAATATTTTAGACTTAGTTATGGCCATTTATTTTTAGTTTTCCAATTCTACCAGTAAATAAAAGATGAAATAAACTTGGTCACTAAATTATATATTAGTTTTTTACCTGCTAATATAGAATATGTTCAATATTTAGCCCAAAGAGATTAATCAATTGGTACACATAAGCCAAATATAAATAAGATCATGTTGTACATATTAACTTGAATACTATCGAAAACCCTTGCATATTTTTTGATTTTTTATTCATAACATAAATATTAAATAGTTAAACAACTAACAAACTGTAAAGTGTCAATCAAATAACAAGATCAAAATGGTTGCAATAGATTGCCTTCATCTTAATCCTATGAGCGGATCAGAATCACCTTGAGAAAATATTCAATATAAAGTACTTAGCAGGTTTTCAAATCTTCTTCTAACTTTGAAAAGATAAGAAGTAATGTTCAACTATTATGATGGAAACCACATTTAGCAGTTCACATTTAAATTGTCTGCAAAACTAGATAGCTTGTGATTACCCATCTTGCTAGTTGCATTGAATATTTTCCTAGAGCAAAGAGAAGGCACATATAACATCTCAAATGATTCTTCCAATCACAATACAACAAATAATAATTTTTTATTCACCTTGTAAAATACCATGCAATATAAAACTTTCATGCATATTTTTTTGCATCCAAAACAAGGACATCTAATTGCCCAATAATGTGCTCACTAATTCCAGGTTAAAGTAAATTGATGACCAAAGCTTTATTTTCAATATGTATGTATTTATGTATGTATGTATGTATGTATGTATGTATGTATGTATGTATGTATGTATGTATGTATAATAATGTAGATTTTAAACTCATCATGGTCCTTATTGGTGACACTTCATTGGATGTCATAACTAGTTTTGTATTGGTGAAAATCACACATATAGCATTTTTTAGCATTATTATACATATATGTAAAGACCTCACGTCTTTCCTTGTGAAACTTTCATACATATAATTTACATCTAGAGTGAGTACATCTCATTGGCTAGGAACTACCCTCTAATTCCAAACTGAAACATATTAATGACTAGAGTTCTCTCTATAATATACATACATACACACATTGTGTGGGTGTGTGTGTGTGTGTGTGTGTGTGTGTGTGTGTGTGTGTGTGTGTGTGTGTGTGTGTGTGTGTGTGTGTGTGTGTGTGTGTGTGTGTGTGTGTGTGTGTCTGCATGCGTGCATGTGTGTAATAATGTAGATTTTAAACTTATCATTGTGACTCTTGTTGACACTTCGTAGGATGCCATAACTAGTTCAATTTGGCAATAACATGTCTTAATAATCTATAGGTAGTTTCTTTCTTTGTCAAATAGACATATATAGAATTCATTTTACTATAAAAAATACGACAATAGAACAATTTTCAAATTCTAAAAAGAAACGTACCTTGTAAATCAATTAACAAGCACCATACATTCTACAATCAAAGAGCATTAATCAACATTTTCATTGTTAAAGTAATTGTTCTATATGGAAAAATGAATGAAGCGTTAAACATTGAATATCAATGGCATGGTTGTGTGTGTGTGTGTGTGTGTGTGTGTGTGTGTGTGTGTGTGTGTGTGTGTGTAGAGAGAGAGAGAGAGAGAGAGAGAGAGAGGAGTGGTTCACTATCT